>JAMPIV010020588.1:0-22432 GCA_024509875.1 Oreohelix idahoensis
AACATTTTTAATTATGCTTTTATGTTCATTTTTTTTTTTTTTCAAGAAGAGTTGAGAGCCTCAACAAAGTGGTCCGTGGCAAAAAAAAAAATAATAAATAAATAAATAAAAGTTAAGAAACCCAGGTTTAGAAAGTCAATATAAAAATCGTTCCTTTATTCAGTTCATCATCAGATGCCAGTCGGCGTCTGTCGCCTAATGGATATGAACGCAGTTTCGTAATCCAGATATACCAAGTTCGAAACCTGCTGCAGGCGGTTTGGCAGCAGATCGCTTTGTGTGGATTTTTAACAATGGTATAAGCGCCGTACCGTTCAGAAAGCAATGGCAAACTACTGAACGTAAAAATTGCCTAGAAAAATCACAAAACAGCCAATAAAAGCTGGGGTTGGTTGCCACGTCCTGTAAAGGATAAGCAACTAACTTTTTTAACATCAGATGCCATCTCCGCAACAAAGGTTGGCTGTAATGAATCTTCAACGTCTTCTGTCTCTTGTCTTGATGGTGCACTCTGATAGACTCTTTCCTGTCCGTCTCTTGATGTTATCTTCCCACTTATAGCGCTGTCTTCCCCTTGCACGTTTGGCTTCAACTCTCCCTTCTACTATCGTCTTCTACAAGGTGTTATGTCTTTTTATGTGGTCAAAATATTTTAGCTGTCAAATTTTTATCTCCTTCATTAGTTCACTTTTCATACCTATGTTTTCAGGGAGTTCTTTATTTTTTTTCTTCTCTTTCCATGAGATGCGCCCCATTCTTCTGTATATCCACATCTCGAGAGCCTCAATTCTTTCTTCCAATTGCTTATTCATTGTCCATGTTCCTACACCATACAGTAATGACGAATATTTATATAACACTTGATGATTCTCAGTTTTAATTTGTGAGTTAACTGTTTAGATGTCAGTATTTTTCTTATATTATTGACTGTAGTTTGGCCATTCCAGTTCTCTTCTTGATTTCTGTTTCACATCTGCCATCTTCTATTATATGACCAAGATATTAGAAGCTCTTGACTTATTCCAGGATTTTCCCATTTCTGGTTAGCTTTATTTAATATGGGCTTATCGTCTGTTTTGTGTAATTATCATAGTTTTAGTTTTCTCACTGTTAAAGTCCAATCCATATTCGTGACTTATGCTGTTTACTTCCTTAACTAGTTCTTGTAAATCCTGTTCACTATCAGCTAACAAAACGATAGCATCTGCATATCTAATGTTGTTTATTGACCTTCCACTGATTTTCAGTCCTAGCATTTCCTGTATCTGTTTGAAAATGTTTTCTGTGTATAGATTTAGTTTTTAATTAATATTTTTTTCTATTTGTTTATTACACCGTTCGCTTCAGTCCTGACTCTCAAGCAACGTCCTCCTGTCATGATTAATTACTTTGAAACAAATGTATATAAATAGGACTGGGTTTATGAACAAAATAAGTTTCGTCATTGAAACTGGCTTTTAGGACTGGACTACAGTTCTTTGGCTTTGGCCTGTTAAAAATGATGGGACTTGCCAAAATTTTGAAGTGCCGATGCTGCTTTTCCGTAGATTCGTCTCTGTGGGGAGGGGCACGTTTCCAGATCAGTTCAGGAAGTAACCTCTCCGGGTTAAGGCAAGAATCTTTAAGTGTCGATCTCAAGCTTCGAACCACAGTCTAGTAGTACAGTAAATGGTCTGTCCGGGTCAAAGTCTTTCCATATCTTCCCCATCCCTTTCGTATCTGTTCCAATGTGTTTGTCGGTCTTCTACTATCTCTCTTACCCTGTGGATTCCAATACAAGAACTGTCTTGTAAAGCTATGAACTATAAATTTATCATGACATATAATTATTATTTTATACAAGACGTTTTTCCATGCTGTATTTTCTATATGTTATATACCATTTTTTTCACTGATATATAATGACTGCTGAGTATCTACTTCAGTGGTGCCCAACATATGAGAAACAGAGAAAGCGCATATGGCCATCATCAGTACCATTCTTGGAAAAGCTCTATGGAGATGTCAACAGCCTCAAACTGACCACTGCTTTCTTTGAAGATATTCAGGTTGACGTTTGAGAGTGAACGAAGAAGAAGAATAATAATATACCATATTTTCAATGATTTACAGTAATTTACACAATATTCATGCTGCTGTATGTAGTTTTTACTGTCGCAAGTTACAGCCTACGTGCCCTGTGTAGATGTCTAGCTGACGGAGAGAACAAGGGGAAGAATTGTAAAGCTAGAGACATTTCTGACCAGCACCTCTCTCCCATTTTTAAGTACAGTATCTCCCCAGGATGAGCGTCCTATTGACAGAGCGCTGGTCTCTCGCGGCAAAGGTGCTGGGTTCGATTCACGGTATTGACACGCTCCTGGCTACCCAGCTGTAAATGGGTGCCTGATTTTGATTTTGAGAGGGAAGGAAAAGGCATCGGGGAAGGAAACTGGTCACCCCCAACTCTTGATACTGGACCTAGTATAGTGAAGTCACTCCCCTACGGCAGTATCTGCTATGGGACTACCTTCGGCTTTTATTCCGAGGATTAGAGATAATTTTACCTCATTCCCGATAAAAACTCACGAGCTATCATACAAAAATTCACTTTTGTCGTGAACTACGTGAGACAAGGGCGCGATGGGTTTTTTTTTTTTTTTTTGAGTTAGAGGAAACATTCTGTAAAATATCAAATAGACTTAATTTTCCACCGGTCTGTTGATAGAAGTGCAGGAGGCAAATCGTCCGGCATTTATCAAAGTTACGTACTGGTTCGAATTATCTGGAATTCGAAACGCTCTGAAATCTGAAAACAGACATAATGTTATCAAGTTAGACCTCTCAGAGGCATAGTTACCGAGTTCTGGGATCGAAACATGGTAAGGTCGCGTTTCAGTCTACCCAGCTGTAAATATGTACTTATCTCGGCTCTTGGGTTACGGAATGCAAAGGCAGCGAGGAAGGGAACTGGTTATTCAGCCTCATAAAGCTGAGACCTAGTATGGTAAGGTCTCTGTCAGTATATGTAAAAAGTGCAACAGTGATCCGACCACCTTTGCTTCCCCATCTAAGGTTTATAATTTTGCTACGCAAAAACCACGCAATTCGCCGACTGAAGACTCACTTTTGAAGCCACGCCTATTTTTCCTGTTTACATGCGCTAATGAGCGTTTACAAATTTTCGCACCCGACAGTCTTAACAAGAGGGGAGCGAACCGGGGTGTTTACCTGAGTTCCGAAGCGAATGAGATGTCAATCATCGATAGTGACAGATCAGACGTCGGTAGCAAATGCAAGGGCGATAATAATATTTACCGACCACATTTGATATCTGTGATCCCATGGGACTTAATTATTTGATCTACGGCAGAGGGACGAAATCAAAGAAGGCCTGATCGCATGGCCAGGTCTTGTGATGTCGTTTCGGCATCGCGAGCGAACGAACAGGAAAATCCTTTACCTCGGGAGACGAACTCGTTGATTTTCCCTGATACGGCCGAAGGCGTGAATTATCGCACCCTTTAGTGGAATAACACCATTTCTGTATAAATACTCCGTCCTCTCAAAGTCAGTTATCTAGTCGCTCAGAAATTTTGGATAATCTAGCTCGTTATTCTAGAGCCATTGTGAAAGTGTGTTATAGCATTCCGTGGAGATTGTTCCATTTCTGATTGTAATAGAAATTAGCATTTAAGTGATTTTATGTGTTAAGTTTATCATTATAATTCACTGGGATTTTCTAGGTGCTAAGACTAGCGTATTAAATAACGCATAGCTAATTTTTCCAGTTGTAATGTAGATTTAATCACCCGCTATCACCCAGAAAGAGATGTTTTACTTGACTAATAAATACACTAGGCGACTGACAATTGACGGAATACAATTCACTTCTAATTCATTACACAGCCCTACCAACAACAAAAAAATTTAGGTGCCAAACATTTTACTCTTGATTGTACATAAATGAGGCCTGCTCAATCCAAATATCACATTTACTTATCTGTAGCAGCTCTAGTTTTTGAGATACAGACATTTTTGAATTTCATTAATACAGGGTGACCCAAAAAAAACGGGCCCGCGCTCGTACTTTTTGTGCGCGCGCGGACCCGTTTTTTTTTTTTGGGTCACCCTGTATTATTTATTACACTTCTAACAGAGAATGGCATCATCTTCAAGAAGAGCATGTTTTCTTTCACCGCATTTATTTTGTTATATTTGTAGAGAGTACACTTTCAAAGAAGAACATAGGAAGCATATTACTGTTTTTGTGAAAAAGGCATACTTTGCTTACTTTAAAGCAAAACTAGGTGACGAGGACAAGTCTTGGGCTCCTCATATTGTTTGCAAAACATGTGTTGAACACTTCCGACAGTGGACTTGTGGGAAAAGAAAATGTTTAAAATTTAGAATTCCAATGGTTTGGAGAGAGCCCAAGAACCACTATGATGACTGTTATTTCTGTGTTGTGAATATTAAGGGAATTAATGGAAAAAATCACAAAAAGTGGAAATATCCAGATTTAGATTCTGCTAGGCGACCTGTTTCACACGGAGATGACATACCAATTCCAACTTTCAGTCAGATTTCGGATTCCCTGCTAGAAGATGAGACCGCAGTGTCATGTGGAACGACAAGTGACAGTGATAGTGATTTCGAAGATGATTTTTCAGATGTTCAACGCTTCGACCAGCTTGAACTAAATGATCTAATCCAAGATCTATATCTCTCCAAGGAATCTTCAGAACTTTTGGCTTCAAGATTGAAAGAAAAAAAAAATTACTGACTGCTGAAACAAAAGGTTACATTTTATCGCAGCAGAGAGCAAGGTTTTATTCCATTCTTTTGTAAAGAAAACAACCTTGTGTTTTGTACTAATGTAGGAGGTCTTGTTAACAAAATGGGTGTAAGTTATACACCAGATGAGTGGCGACTTTTCATTGACAGCTCTAAAAGAAGTTTGAAGGGTGTTCTCTTACACAATGGTAACAAATATGGCTCAATTCCAATTGCTCATTCTACTAAAATTACTGACTGCTGAAACAAATGTTACATTTTATCGCAGCAGAGAGCAAGGTTTTATTCCATTCTTTTGTAAAGAAAACAACCTTGTGTTTTGTACTAATGTAGGAGGTCTTGTTAACAAAATGGGTGTAAGTTATACACCAGATGAGTGGCGACTTTTCATTGACAGCTCTAACAGAAGTTTGAAGGGTGTTCTGTTTCACAATGGTAACAAATATGGCTCAATTCCAATTGCTCATTCTACTACATGTGGTGGATTTGATGTTAAGAAATGTTGTTGTTATGTACTCTTAGTGTACTGAATGAGGTCAGCTGTGAAGGTCCCTGAATATAATAAATATTATGGTAAGTTACAGGGTACCTTTCTGCTACCACCTTTATGATCTCACTCAGACTTATTCTTTGACTAGAATGTATGATGATGATGACTACGTTTGGTGTCTAGGGTTATGAATAAGTAGTGTAATGTTGCATTAACCAACTAAACATATAAACAGGTATTTTATTATCCAACACAACACAACAATACTACAACAATCACATACACACTACACTTTAAAAGGCTATCTTAAGTAAGTCAGTGATTGAATTTTGTGTAACGGTAATAATTTTTTCAATTTATTATCCTGACTCTATTTTGTTTGAATCAGGATTGACAATCAAAAGTGAAATCAATGGACTTATTTACAATATTCAATTTATACAATGGATCTTCTGTCCATAATACAAGTATTAATATAATCAAAGTGTGTAGGTGTAGTTTTCTAAATAGGATAATACTGGTATATGTAAAATGGTAGGTTGTTGGTTATCGTCACTCCCTATCGTTTATTTTCTTTTCATGAATCACAGGTGGAATTCTTTTTAATTGATAATTTCAGTCTTTGTGGTTAATACTGAAGTTCATAGAGGTTGAGACTCTCGGTGCCGAACGGGCACTTAACTTCGAAGGAGAACCCTGGTAAGTCTTGTCCTATGCTCGATGGACCATCTGGTTCACTTCATAAAAGACAATGGCCTCCAGTACGTGCCCGAATTATGCAACAAAGTCAGGAATCAATCAGTTCCCACGAGCCTGGTTTTATGTGACTGTCAGGGCCACAAAACCCCTGAAATAAGAAGGTTATGCATCCTTCTTTATAATAAGTATACAATAATATTCCACAGTTAATTACAGGTACAGTACAAACAAACGTATAGGGTCAGCTCTTAATGACAACCTATTGTCCCATTATATTTTGAAGTGACAATGTATACCAGTATTCCTCTCCCCTAATGGTTACAACGCCTCTGCAATTCCAACAGTAATATTTTTCTATACAATAGGATAGGTGTTATGCTCCTTGATGACAATCATATATAATTTTGTAGTTCTACACCTCTCTGATAGGCTATCATATGATGGAGCAATCTCTAAGCTTTGCCTAAGTCTGCCATCGACTCACTTACTTACAGTCGTATGTTAGTATCTCACATTCAAACTTTATTTTAAATAAAATGGTTAATAAATTCAATCTTACCACAATTTCAATGAATATTACACACAAGTAACGATGACTGGCAGATCTGGCCCAAGTTATCACTGCCCTGTCCAGAAGTTTATAATATTTGTATTTAGAATTACACTTCTGATCTCATCGTCTCTCGGCAAGATTTTTTAAAGAAATGGCGTCCTAGCCTAACAATTTTTCCTCAATATCAACTAAGCTGGCCAATAGAAGCAGACGACTATGAATTGTAAATCGAACTTTAAAAAAACAATTCCCAAAATACTACGGTTACTACTACAAGTATATTTTTAGTGTTAGGTTAGCCAATCCCCTCTCGCCTGCCTTTAAACTACAGCCAATCAAAATCTTGGTACCTTTTAATCCTATTTACCCAAAGCTTTTTTTCAAAATATGTTATGAAAAAAATTAAGCAGGCGTGATCTTTTTTCTCGTCAGTCCGTCTTATCATACATAATATTATTGCCATTATTTTGGTTATTTTTTGTACTAGTGGGTAACTGACACCATATTATTGCTCAGGACATCATAAGGCATCCGAATATATAATTTTTATGGCCCTATGTATTTTGGTTCATAATTCCATATTTTTTTTGTTTTGTATCGTAATTTGAAACGTGCCCAAGGCTATGTTGCTCGAGTTGGCTTTTGTGAATTCAATGCGAGACGGCGTTCTCTAGGTTCTGTCTTTCCATCCCTCCCCTTTTTTATTCTTTTATTCTTTCACTCTCGTCTTGGCAATCCGACTTGACCTTGCAAAAGTGTTATATTTAATCTCAAGGACGAATTTTTTTCGAAAAGACAGTATCTTTCATTCGGCTATTAGGTTTATCATAATCGACATGCGGGCAGGCGTAGGAGAATACTACGCTGGACTCAGTTTTTATTTTCTATCTTATTTTTGACTTTATGCACTAGAATATTATCTAATTTAGCTATTGTATTGAGAATATCGTCACACTACAATGAAGGAGGAGTATGCTACAATAAGCACAGTTCTGGAAAAATTGAAGTATTTAGAACATAACTGGATGGTTTGTGTAGATCTTAAAATGATGAACTTCTTGCTTGGCCAGCAAATGGGATTCACCAAATATCCATGCGTTATATGTTTGTGGGATAGCAGGACAAAAGATATACACTGGACAAAGAAACAGTGGCCGTTGAGGGATGGATTTAAAGTTGGAGAAAAAAATATTGTCAATAAGCCTCTCATTGATCGAAAAAGAGTTCTACTGCCACCATTACATATAAAGCTTGGCTTGATGAAGCAGTTTGTTAAGGCACTGAACAAAGATGGTACCTGTTTTAATTACTTATGCAGAAAGTTTCCAGAATTGAGCATAGACAAACTTAAAGCTAGAATTTTTGATGGACCTCAAATTAGAAAGTTAATAAACGATCCAAATTTTATTGATTCCATGAACAAAACAGTGTCCACAGCCTGGTCATCATTTGTTTTAGTTGTGCAAAACTTTCTGGGTAACTTTAAAGCAGACAATTATTCTGAATTAGTTGGAAACATGCTGTCGAGTTTTTGTGAACTTGGATGCAACATGAGCATAAAATTGCACTACCTCCATAACCATTTACATTTATTTCCGGAGAATCTTGGCGACTTTAGTGAGGAGCAAGGTGAAAGATTTCACCAAGATATAAAAACAATGGAAGAGAGATACCATGGACTTTGGGATGCCCACATGATGGCAGATTACTGTTGGACCCTTAAGCGTGACTGTCCGGGCATATCACATTCCAGGAAGTCCTCGAAAAGATCCTATTTGCGTGTTGACTAAACAAGTGCTAGTGATAAAGTTTTATTACATTTTTGGTAATATATGGACAGTAATTACATATAATATGAATGCAGACTAAAGTCAACATGCCACTGATAGCACCTAACTCTAGGATTGTACATAACAATTGCCCTACTAATATAGTCATTCTTAGTTATCTCAAAAACTAGAGCTGATAGAAAAAAAATATGATTACATTTTTGGAATCAGCAACCCAAAATTACCCAAGAACAGCTATAAAATTTAAGGCACCAAAATGTGTGTATACCAGTGTTATGTGTAATTATATTTGTGACTAGTGTAATATCATGTGGCGAAACAAATAGCTAGTAATGACAAGCGATATTTGTAAAGTAGTCATAATTATTGTGCGCTGAGTGTTTTACTGAGCGGGAGGGGAAAGGCGCATACCTAAAACCCAACCCGTACCAGTTGAGCGAAGCGTGATAAGATAGGCTAGGACACGTGTGCCTTTTAATTTAATTAGATGACGGAGAGGATAAGAGATCATACCCTTACGCGTGATAGGATAGGATATTGATATTGTGGTTAAATGTTTTGTTTTCTTCCTAATTTAGTGCTGATCACAAACCAGCTGCCAGCGGTCTAATAGCACCAGTAACAATTCTTATTATTATCGGATCTTCGATGTTGACCTGTTCGGTCCTCTTGCTTCATCCAGAGAGAGACCAAAAATATAAACAATAAGAGTAAACGTAACTGGGCTTACAAAATACCCAGATTTTTGCATTCAATTTTATCAGCCCGCTGTGGCTATATATATATATATATATATATATATATATATATATATATATATATATATATATATATATATATATATATATATATATATATATATATATATAACATTTTTCCCGACTACTGACAATCGTGTTTCCAGGTGAATTTATCCAGGAGAATACGTTGTTTCATAATCGGCACTCAACCCTAGAGAGAAGAACTGATAGGATATACCCTCATCATCTTTATCAACAGTTTACCAACCATACGTTTCCTTTAGCTATTGGAAGTACTGTCTACTGTGAACACTAGATCGCGGTTTATATTTTGCTACATGAACTATCTGATGTGACATTTTCATATCCAATAACCCACCACCAAAGTAGGCGTTCCCCATTAGGAAAATTAATTATTCGTGGAGGAACTGGGGCTCACTTCGGAGAAGCACAACACTGGATTATGATACATGTACATTGATGTTTACGTTCAAGAGGTTGTTAACCAAGTATTAGGTAAGGTGTGATTGATGTGGCCACGAATGACAGAGTGAGAGTGAATACGTTCTAGTTACGGAAACTGTACCATCCTAGATTTTCTTTGCTGTTATTTTACGGGATAGCTTATCTAGGAACTATGTTCTTTGCTTTACTGTCTATTCTATACCCTAGTGTTAATCTTTGACCTTTTTGGGTTATTAACTTCTTTTGAGATCTTTTCTCAGCAAGAGGGGAGGGCACTTATTGGGTTATTTTCCTATGTCTGTAACCAAAGATTATATTGATTTCTCTATATGTTTGATGTAGTACAGTTTAAGTGATAATAAACTAAACAAAACTTAATTTATTGTGTTGGTCAGCCCCAATCTCCATTTACCATAGTTTTCACGTCTGTGAGTCCTGTTGTCACATAACTGTGCGTGTGTGTGAGTAGTTAACTTATAATTGTATTTATAGGGAGGTTTGATAGATTGTCTATTATCAAAAGATAGTCGTATAGATAGGCTGGACTAGAGAATTCACTCACTCCAGAGACAGATCTTCACCTTAATCTATTCACTCGTGGAATCTATTCTAACCCTTTCTTTCTCAGATAACCCCACTTTTTCTGTTCTATTCAGACGGGACCAAATATATCTCTAATATTTATCAAAATGTACGACAGTCTCTAACACTTCACTCCTTTCCAGCAGTATTTGTAATGAGACTACCATACATGCATAGGTCTTTAGAGAGTTCCGGGTTTCTAAAGTAGATATCCACCGCAAGTGGGTCCTGCCGCTGATCTAAGCATTACATGAAACAAAATTTAGAGCAATCCTTTTTTCTATCAACAGATCGTTCTCCCGCCTTCTGGTCTGCCGGAGAGGTGAAGGCCTGGCTGGAATTCTGCATCAAGGAATTTGCACTCAGCCCTTTGTGTGTGGACAAGTTTAATATGAATGGTAAGCTGGTTGTATAAAGCAGTGACCTTTCAATAAGGGCCAGTTTTAGGGCAAGGCGACCGGGGCAACCGCCTGGGCGCTGAGAGCAACGAGGCGCCGGAGAGGGCGAGAAAACCCGTATTTTTTTGTTATGAAGCTCGAATTTCTTTAGATGTGACACAGTTCGCGCAGTCAAAAGCTCGTAATGTAAATGTTTTATAAGAACACGAAAACCAAAGTGTAGCATATTTTTGACATTGCATTTTATGTTGTTATCGTGTTTATTATTATTCTTATTTTATAAGTAATAGCTATCTTAAACTGATATGAAATGTTATTCAAGAATCTTACTTCCAGTAGATTTTAATTAACTGTCGCGGCTAGAAGTCTGGGGCAGGGGCGCATGTCAAACCTCTCGCGCCGAATACTGTAATGGCCGACTCTGCTATCAACTTTCCCTGCGATCTTCGGTTGACACCTCAGAACTGAAAGCTGTTCTTTCTTGTCCCACGCTCGTTGTGTTGCTGATTTCTTCATCATAACTGTGACGACGATGTTGCCCTGCAAAACGATGGTCCTTCTAGTCCATTATTTCGTTGAAGCATAATACAGGCATAGATTAAGTAAACAGAAATCCAACTTTTAAACTGGAGATTACTGCTTTTACCGTGGTCACTAGAATGTAATAGGTTTAGTGCCGCCATCACTTCCATCAGAAACAATTTGTGCCAATTGAGTGCCACCATCACTTCCATCAGAAAACTTCAGTACCATCATCACTTCCATCAGAAAACTTCAGTGCCATCATCACTTCCATCAGAAAACGTTAGTGCCAATTTAGTGCCACCATCACTTCCATCAGAAAACTTTAGTGCCAATTTAGTGCCACCATCACTTCCATCAGAAAACGTTAGTGCCAATTTAGTGCCACCATCACTTCCATCAGAAAACTTTAGTGCCATCATCACTTCCATCAGAAAACGTTAGTGCCAATTTAGTGCCACCATCACTTCCATCAGAAAACTTTAGTGCCACCATCACTTCCATCAGAAAACGTTAGTGCCAATTTAGTGCCATCATCACTTCCATCAGAAAGCTTTAGTGCCACCATCATTTCCATCAGAAAACGTTAGTGCCAATTTAGTGCCATCATCACTTCCATCAGAAAACTTCAGTACCATCATCACTTCCATCAGAAAACTTTAGTGCCAATTTAGTGCCACCATCACTTCCATCAGAAAACTTTAGTGCCAATTTAGTGCCACCTTCACTTCCATCAGAAAACTTCAGTACCATCATCACTTCCATCAGAAAACGTTAGTGCCAATTTAGTGCCACCATCACTTCCATCAGAAAACTTCAGTGACATCATCATTTCCATCAGAAAATGTTAGTACCACTTTAGTGCCATCATCACTTCCATCAGAAAACTTCAGTGCCATCATCACTTCCATCAGAAAACGTTAGTGCCAATTTAGTGCCACCATCACTTCCATCAGAAAACGTTAGTGCCAGTTTAGTGCCACCATCACTTCCATCAGAAAACGTTAGTGCCAATTTAGTGCCACCATCACTTCCATCAGAAAACATTACTGCCAATTTAGTGCCATCATCACTTCCATCAGAAAACTTCAGTACCATCATCACTTCCATCAGAAAACGTTAGTGCCAATTTAGTGCCCCATCACTTTCATCAGAAAACTTTAGTGCCAATTTAGTGCCACCATCACTTCCATCAGAAAACGTTAGTGCCAATTTAGTGCCATCATCACTTCCATCAGAAAACTTTAGTGCCAATTTAGTGCCATCATCACTTCCATCAGAAAACTTTAGTGCCAATTTAGTGCCACCATCACTTCCATCAGAAAACTTCAGTGCCAATTTAGTGCTACCATCACTTCCATCAGAAAACGTTAGTGCCAATTTAGGGCCATCATCACTTCCATCAGAAAACTTAAGTGTCAATTTAGTGCCATCATCACTTCCATCAGAAAACGTTATTGCCAACTTAGTGCCACCATCACTTTCATCAGAAAACTTCAGTGCCATCATCACTTCCATCAGAAAACGTTAGTGCCAATTTAGTGCCACCATCACTTCCATCAGAAAACTTAAGTTCCATCATCACTTCCATCAGAAAACGTTAGTGCTAATTTAGTGCCACCATCACTTCCATCAGAAAACTTCAAAGCCATCATCACTTCCATCAGAAAACGTTAGTGCCAATTTAGTGCCACCATCACTTCCATCAGAAAACGTTAGTGCCAATTTAGTGCCACCATCACTTCCATCAGAAAACGTTAGTGCCAATTTAGTGCCACCATCACTTCCATCAGAAAACATTACTGCCAATTTAGTGCCATCATCACTTCCATCAGAAAACTTCAGTACCATCATCACTTCCATCAGAAAACGTTAGTGCCAATTTAGTGCCCCATCACTTTCATCAGAAAACTTTAGTGCCAATTTAGTGCCACCATCACTTCCATCAGAAAACGTTAGTGCCAATTTAGTGCCATCATCACTTCCATCAGAAAACTTTAGTGCCAATTTAGTGCCATCATCACTTCCATCAGAAAACTTTAGTGCCAATTTAGTGCCACCATCACTTCCATCAGAAAACTTCAGTGCCAATTTAGTGCTACCATCACTTCCATCAGAAAACGTTAGTGCCAATTTAGGGCCATCATCACTTCCATCAGAAAACTTAAGTGTCAATTTAGTGCCATCATCACTTCCATCAGAAAACGTTATTGCCAACTTAGTGCCACCATCACTTTCATCAGAAAACTTCAGTGCCATCATCACTTCCATCAGAAAACGTTAGTGCCAATTTAGTGCCACCATCACTTCCATCAGAAAACTTAAGTTCCATCATCACTTCCATCAGAAAACGTTAGTGCTAATTTAGTGCCACCATCACTTCCATCAGAAAACTTCAAAGCCATCATCACTTCCATCAGAAAACGTTAGTGCCAATTTAGTGCCACCATCACTTCCATCAGAAAACTTTAGTGCCAATTTAGTGCCACCATCACTTCCATCAGAAAACGTTAGTGCCAATTTAGTGCCATCATCACTTCCATCAGAAAACTTTAGTGCCAATTTAGTGCCATCATCACTTCCATCAGAAAACGTTAGTGCCAATTTAGTGCCATCATCACTTCCATCAGAAAACTTTAGTGCCAATTTAGTGCCACCATCACTTCCATCAGAAATCTTCAGTGCCAATTTAGTGCCACCATCACTTCCATCAGAAAACTTCAGTGCCATCATCACTTCCATCAGAAAAATGTGTGCCGATTTAGTGCCACTATCACTTCCATAAAAAAAATATTGTTACAGGTTTAGTGCCACCATCACTTCCATAAAAAAACATTGTTATAGGTTTAGTGTCACCATCACTTCTGTAAAAAATATTGTTACAGGTTTAGTGCCACCACTGCCGCCAACGGAAAATAATTAATAGTGGCAGTACATATAAGCATGGACCAAAACCAACAAGTGCGATTGACATGCTGCACACCAAAACAAGATGCTAAGCAACGAAGGTGGGAGCAGACATTCCTGCCGGACTCCATAGGTTGTGCGGAACCATTCTCGTAATGCGTCTTTGATATTTAAAAGTTCATTATGGCTCTAGAAGAGTGCTGTTAACAATATTATTGAATTTCCGTTTGATGTTGTATTTATTATCATTGCCCATAATGCTTCTTGACATACTTTGCCCAAGGTCTTCCTAAAGTCAGCAAGAAAGTGGTACATATGTTGCTGTTGTTGCGTACTTCTTGCACAGTGTCGTGAGAGTGTAATATTAGAATATTTGTCGAGTAAGAAGTTTAGTGAACTGCAAGATTTATAGAGAAAACACAGATAAGGTGTAAAATTAGGGAGAACTTAAGTCGACCTGGAAGAAGGTCTATTAACGCTATCACTCTTTCCAAGCCTACAACTCACGTGTGTAGTCTTAAGGATCACCCGCTCTCTCTTCTTTCTCACATACAGATAGAGATATAGTAAGAGCTTAAATAGATATGGATGAAGGTCTTGAATAGCGCATTAACAAAAGGTTAAAATTTATTAAAGTACTCTTTAGCTTTGTTGTGACGGTATTACCGCCCCTGCTTTGCAGTAGTGGTCCAACAGTGGCCACAACTCAAGAGTATTCTAATATGGGCTTCCAAGGTATCTATCTTCGCAGAAGAAAACTCTTGGCAGAAATGTAGATAGAAGGGTGATGACACTTCTATTACAAAGGGAGTCTTCACAAGATATTCAGAATCAAATCAATACCGTTTAGCTCCCCAAGGAGCATAAGCCTTCAACAAACACATGCTAAGTCATCCTGTCCTGTGCCACCCGCTCAAGTTCTTTCCATGTTTTCCTCATCATTTTCACCTCTTTCCAGTTCCCTTCTCCATGTGTTTTTTGGTCTACCTCTGCCTCTCTTTCCCTGTGGATTCCAGAACAAGGACTGCCTTGTAATGCTATCAGCAGGTTTCCTCAATGTGTGTCCTGTCCATCGCCAGCGTCTTCTCAACTCTTGTTCCACTACAACTTGTCTGGTTCTTGTCATCAATTCCACATTTGTGACTTTGTCATACCATTTCAGTCCTTCTATTCTACGCAGGCACCCGTTTATAAAAGTCTGTAGCTTTTTGGTTGTTGTTTTTGTTGTTCTCCATACAATAGGACTGACTTCACATTTGAGTTGAAGATTTTTATTTTTGTGTTGAACTTGATTTCTCTTGTTCTCCATATGTTTCCCAATGCAATGAAGGCTCCTCTTGCTTTTTGTATTCTTATTTTGATATCACTGTCTGTCCCTCCAACTTTGTCTATATGACTTCCAAGATATGTGTACGATTCTACAACTTTTAGTGGTGTTTCTTCAAGCTCAACCTTGTTATCATTTCTTGCATTTATTCTCATTATCTTTGTCTTTTCCCTGTGTATTTTCAGGCCCACTTGTTGTGACCTCTCATCGAGAATTTCCATTTTCTCTTGCATCTGATTATGGTTATGGGACAGAAGAGCCAAGTCATCTGCAAAATCCAGATCATCAAGCTGTTTAGTCAGATTCGACTGGATTCCATTTCTGTTGTGTGATGTCGATGTTTTCATCACCCAATCTATTGCTAGTAAGAAAAGAAATGGAGACAGGAGGCATCCCTGTCTCACTCCCGTTCTAATCTTAAACGGTTCTGTAAGTTGTCCTTCATGAAGAACTCTGCATGTCATGTCTTCATAGGTGTTCTTTATTAAGTTAATGATCTTCATGGGAACTCCATAACGCCTCATCAATTTCCAAAGCGATTCTCTGTCTACATTGTCAAATGCCTTTTCATAGTCCACGAATCCGATGTATAGCGGTGAATTCCACTCCAGACTTTGTTTAACTATTATTCTCAATGCGGCTATCTGGTCTGTACAGTATCGTTTTGTCGAAAACCTGCTTGTTCATCTCTCAGTTGCTTGTCTATGGACTCTTTTAATCTCTCAAGGATGATTCTGTTTAATACTTTTCCTGGCACTGATAGTAACATTATTCCTCTATAATTTGTGCCCTCTTTTAAATTTCCCTTTTTAGGCAAGTTGACCAGATAACCTTCCTTCCATTCTGCTGGTATTTCCTCTCTCTCCCAGACTTTGCCAAGTAGTTTGTATAATATCTCTGTAGAGGTATCAATATCTGTTTTGATGGCCTCTGCTAGATTGCAATCTGGACTAGCTGCTTTTCCATCTTTCAGAAGCTTCATGGCTTTCTTTATTTCTTCTCTCCTTGGTCGTTCACAGCTGATTTGTAGATCCCCTTCTGCTGGCTGGATGTCTGGGGGATTAGTTGGAGATGGTGGTCTATTTAGAAGTTCTTCAAAATGTTCTGTCCATCTCTTCATTTGTTCTTATATATTACTAAGCAATTTTTCATTCTTATCTTTTATGATGCCATTTGCTGGCTTATATTTCCCTGTTAGCTTCTTTGTGTTGCTGTACAGGTACCTCATATTTCCTTTGGCTGCAGCGTCCTCTGCTTCACTTGCCAAATCATCAATATATTTCATCTCGTCTCTTTTGATGTTTCTTCTTACTTCTTTGTTTGCTTCTATTTACACTTCATGAGCCTTGGCTTTGGAGCTTCTGGTTTTGCTTCTGTTTAAATCTGCTTTCTTGTTTTTCCTGTCTTCTTTCATGGTAATGGTTTCTGTTGTTATCCATGCTTTGTGCTGACGTTCACTTTTTCTCAGTACTTCTTCACATGTCTCGTTCCACATATTTTTTACTTGTTGCCAGTGGTCTTCTGTATCTGTTTCATCTTCCAGCTGTTGGAGTACTTGGTATATGTTGGATACTGTGATTGAAAATGTTTCTCTTATTTCCTGATTTCTTAGATATCCCACATTATACTGTTGTCTATAGCTATATGCTGTTGTAAATTTCTTGTGTTTTAATTTTGTTTTAGCCAAAAGAAGATGGTGGTCTGATACAACATCTGCTTCTCTACATACTTTCACATCATCAAATGATGACCTAAACTTCTTACTTATGCATATGTGATCAATCTAATTCTCAGTTCTGTGGTCTGGTGATATTCATGTTGCTTTATGTATTCTTTTATGTGGAAATATGCTTCCTCTTATAGCTAGTTGATTTGAAGCACAGAAGTTTGCTAATAGTTACCCATTCTCGTTCATCATTCCTAATCCATGCTTTCCCATGATTTCTTCAAAGCCAGTGTTGTCTGTTCCTATTTTCGCATATAGGTACCCCATCAGAAGTGTGATGTCCTTTCTTTTCTTAATGTCCAAGTGTAGTGGTGTTTGATGGTATTGTATGATGGTGTTATTACTAAATGTAAATTGTATGAGGCCAGCTGTGAAGGCTCCTGAGATAAAATGTAGTGGTGAATTGTCAGAAGGCCTTTCTTGCTACCACTACGACCTCACACTTAATTTTTTTTAATGAATGTGGCTACGTAAAGTGTCTAGAGTTATGATATGTAGTGTGGTGTAATGGATTATAAATATACCCACAGATATTAACAAGACTAATAATATTAATAAATGTTAAAATACACTGAACTAACTCACGTGTGTAAAATTTTTTGATATAAGTATATTACATTTATTTTGTTCTGTGTCAATTTTTTAGGTTGACCAGAACTTAAAAGGATTTAGAGATTATGAAAAGAAATGCATAGAATATTATATCATAAATGCAATAGTGTACATATATATGTACTATACTAGTTAGTTTTATTAAAATGTTCTAGTATTCATCTACTTGGGAGGATAGTACTGTTTGTGCTGTTGGGGTGGCCTCATCACACCTGTCTATATTGACTACACAGTGTCCAGAAAATGGTGGGAATCTTTATGGGGTTCTTAGTAACTAAAGGGCGTTGGTGAAAGTCCAGCAGACCAGAGGCTCACTCATCTGGTAGTTGTCGCTCTGGTGCTGAAATCAGGTGGTCCCACCTCTCCGTGCTGGCGGGCAATAATGGTGGTCTCTGTCACAAATACTGCACAGATACACTCGAGTAAAGTCACCAACTGAATAGACCCTGCTTTGTTGACGACAGAAACTCGCAGCTCTGCAATCAAAGTATGGGCCATGTGTCAAAATCTATTCTCTACCCACGTCTGGACACAACAGTGACACAACAACCACATCATACAGACAGGTCAGATCTCTCTGACCAAACAGCACATTTACCATGGTGGTTTTACATCAGATAGATCCTCCCAGACTATAGATCCTGAAAAATGTTTATTAGTTTTCGGCCCTAAAAGAGGATAGGTAATATGTATCATTATTCTCAACACTTGATCTGTCTTGCATAATCCTTGCTGGAGTTTATGTACATTGTTGGTCCCTAGACCCTGACTAGGGCGGGGGGTCTAGAGCAAGTCCCTACTTGTTTGTAAGGCTAGATTTCGATATGGCAGTATCAAATCACTCAAACATGAAACAATATTCAAAATATATAAGGAAATAATTTCAATCTTACCAGATTATGAATAAATAACACAGAATTGCTAGCAAAACTCAGCTGAGCTGCTGGCTATAGTATGGCGTCCCTAAATTTATTTCACTTGCTTTCATATGGAATCACCACACTTTAAAATCTGTGTCTATCACTGAACAACTATTGAAGAATGGCCCCACTTTCGCGTCTGAGCGCTAATGATATGATTGTCTGTGGCCAATCACTGCCTCGGTTTATTTTAAATTTCAAATTTCCTACCATAAAGTCATTTCAGTCATGCTTCAGTCAAGTATGGATGTTTATCTGTTAGTCTGTCCGTCTCTACTTGTGTTTCTAAAAAAAATGTGCTTGATTTTTGAACCAACCTTTCTCTCCCCTCCAAAATTTTGTCGTTAAAAGTTATATTTAGACACAGCTACCGCTCAAAAACCCTCTCCTCCATACTAAGTAAATTTGAACACCTGCGTCCAAGGTCGTGTTTTTGTGTGCAAATTGCGACACTTTTTTATTCAACACAGTCTGTCGATGATGTGAACTACACTGTCTTTTGTCATTATCTTCAATATTATCTATCCGTTTGTAAAATTAAGACCATCTTAGTTCACTGCTCAGAATAGGCCATCCGGCCAGCTAATTTTTATATTCCTAACATTAATATTAAGAAAAAATTACTTTTTAATTTTTGTAATATTCCTAACATCTGCGTTTTACCGCTCCATTCAAATCAAAAGCTTGGTATCGCAAAAGCGTCCAATAAATGACTGTGGCGTAACATATCTAGGGTCCCTTCTGTGGAGTTGCTTACTTTTTATGTCAACTTGGGAAACGTGACTTTTCTCCGTTTCCCCCCCAATTGCGTCTCCTTAGCCTTTCCAGTCATATTTTTTTTTCTTTTTGATCCGCCGTTCCCCTCCTGTCTAGCAAGTCAATTATTATGGAGGATGATGACCCGCGGTCTAGGCGATCATGTACATCAGCAGCCTACGCATTATGTTTTTATCCTTAAATGTTATCTTTGGAGGGATTTTACCGTTGTATCTCTGTCAATTTCACTACACATCTCCCCACTTGAAAACATGCCTATGGCAAGTTCCAAAACCAGCGATACACATAGGTAAAATTACTCCTCACGTCTGCCACTACTCTAATTTTGATCACAGGGGTGCCGACTGAGGAAATCTGCACCGACATTCAATTTGCCTGGGATATATTGGATACTAAACTGATAAGGTTGAAGCAATAAAGACCACCTCAGCAATCTTGCGTTTTCATGCTTAGCCTGAGACAAGAACACGAGAGGCTGATGGTCCGTCTCCACCACAAATGTCCTACCATACAGATAGATTTGAAACTTCTTTATTGCCCAGATTAATGCTAAACATTCCTTTTCGCTTGTGGAGTATCCTTGTTCCGCCTTATTCAATTTGCGACTTGCATAAGCGACTGGTTTAAGTTCCCCATCAGGTGAAGATGATCTTTGCAACAAAGCCCCTCCGAGTCCTACATTACTTGCATCGGTTCTTAAGACAAAGTCCTGTGTCAAATCAGGCAGTTTGAGAATAGGCTTGCTAGTGAGTTTTTCCTTTAACTCTTGAAATGCTAGTTCACATTGTGCAGTCCAAATAATTTTATCTGGAAGTCCCTTGCGAGTCAGATCAGTCAGAGGAGCACAAATAGCGTTAAAATTTTTGATGTATTTCTGATAAAATCCGCATAACGACACGAATGATCGCACGTCCTTTTTTGTTTGCGGCCTAGGTGCTCTCTGCAGTTTTTCCAAATTCTTAGGATCAGGGGTCATATTACCCTGATATACCGTGTGTCCCAAGAATTCCAACTCTTTGCATCCAATACAACATTTTGTTGGCCTAGCAGTTAAGTTCGCCTCCCGAAGTCTATCAAACAACATCTCCAGAGCTTCAATGTGTTCTTCAAATGTCTCGGTGGCGACGAGAATATCATCCATGAAATTTGTGATACATGGGTTATTCAGGGGATCCAACAATTTTCGCATCATCCTTGAAAACACACTCGGAGCATTTTTCAGTCCGAATGGTAGCATATTGAATTCATAATGTCCATCCGAAGTGCTAAAAGCCAAATAAGGTCTCACTTCAGGCTTCACTGGGATCTGGTAATAGCCTTTACTAAGATCCACCTTTGAAAAGTATTTTGCCTTGTTCAGTCTGGCAAATAACTGTTTTGTGTCTGGTAATGGATCCACTTGTCCTTCTGTGACAGCATTCAGTTTCCTGTAATCTATGCACAGTCTGTGTTCCCCAGACGGTTTTCTCAACAAAACGACACTAGAACTAAAAGATGATTCACTGTGCGAAATAATCCCCTCCTTCAACAAATACTCTATTTCTTCCTTCAATGCCTTCTCCTTCGCGAACGGAATAGAATAGGCTCTCATACAGATTGGGTTTGAGTCTACCAGTTTCATGTCATACTGTAGCAAATTTGTATGGCCTGGTTTATCTGTTAATGCATCTGTATGTTCCTCCAGAACTTGTTGAACTCTCTCCCTCTGGTTTTTAGTCAGGTGCTTACTGACTTTTACCTGTGCTGCTGTTTCACAAGGATGTAATGGGTATTCATGTGAGGTGAGTGGTTCCTTTTGCATCTGGGTTGCAATAGCCAAGGTCAATAAAGGGGTGCTTTCCTGGAGTGGTCTGTCCAGATACTTCTTTAACAGGTTTACATGATAAACTTTTTCCTTCCCCTTTTTGTCAATTTTATAGTTTGTTCTAGACACCTTCTCTAGAACCGTATATGGACCTTGCCAACCAATTTGTAATTTATTCTGGCTTCCGGGTAGTAGAAGCAGCACCTTCTCTCCGACTGCCAGTTCCCTGTCCTTTGCCTTCCTATTAAAATATGCTGCATGTTTCTTCCTGGCTTGTTTCAAATTATCATTTGCCAGTTTCCATCCAGCTTTCAAACGAGTGGTCAGTTCGTTCACATATTGATACGATGAGGTAACAGTCTCTTCCGCCTTCTCATCTGTCCAGGTCCTTAATAAAGCTTCTAAAGGACCTTTTATTGGCCTCCCAAATAGCAGAGTTGCGGGAGCCATCCCGGTTGAACTATGTGGTACCTCCCGGTACGCAAACAATGCGGCGGGCAGGAATTGATCCCACAGATCCGGTTTTTCGTGTGCCAGCTTTCTCAGGATAGAAATGAGAGTCCCATTGAACCTCTCTACCTGGCCGTTCCCTTGTGGATGGTACGGACTACAATGAAAGTGCCTGGCTTGAAATAGCTTAAAAAACTTCTTCCGTTAGTTTCCCCTTGAACTGAGATCCATTATCCGTCAAGATTTGATGTGGGAATCCTAATCGGGTAAATATTGTAAGTAGTGCCTCTGCTACATGTTTTGAATCAATTGATGGCAGGGCTACCGCCTCTCCCCACATAGAACAAGTGTCTACCAGAGTAAGGATGTAACTGTTCCTCCTCTTGGTCCGAGTGAGAGGTCCTACAATATCCACTGCAACCCTCTCAAAAGGTGTTCCCACTATGGGCATTTCCCCTAGAGTTGCAGGAGCAGTCCAGTGCTTTGGAGCTACCCTTTGACATTCTGGGCAGGATTTGACATATCTTTTTTATATCCTCCGTTATCCCTGGTCAGAAGTAATGACAAGCTATACGCTGTCCTGTGGCGCTGATCCCCATGTGACCACTGAAGGGAATCGCATGCCCGAGTTCCATCACTTTATCTCTATATGAAGTGGGAAGAACCAGCTGGTTGTGACCATTTGTTCCAGTTCCGGCCTTCCTGTATAAGAGTTTGTTCTTCATGAAATATTCCCCCTTGCTCGGAGGTGTGTGGCATTTGGGCAATTTTTTAAAACAGGGCTTGAGTGTCCTATCCTCAGCCTGCGCCTTCCTCATCTCCTCTGGATGAGCATTTATAGGTTCACCTTCTTCCTCCTTCTTCTGTGACCTGGTCTGCACTGTCGCCATTATC
>JAMPIV010020589.1:0-40000 GCA_024509875.1 Oreohelix idahoensis
TTTCTCCTGTCTGGAGCATAGCAGTTCTAAATCGCCTTACTATAAGCTTCTGCGTTTTGTTCGTAACGCAACCAACAATGCTTGTTTCAAGGCTTCATAGTTTTCCTGATCTTCTTTTTGCATCTTCAAGTAGACATTATAAGATACTCCTCTCAATCCCTGTGACAACTTCAAATTCCACTTTTCTTTTTCTAGGCCATAAGTAGTGGCCAATCGTTCATATCTGTCAAGGTAATCCTCTATTCCCTCTTCTTTCTCCACAAATGGGTCCAAGTGGAAGTTCATAGCTCCATTGGAGGTGCTTTGGCTGGCGCTGGTATCCGAATGAGATGACCTACTACCATTAGTAGTAGCCACTGCCTGTATTTCAAGCTCTTTTAATCTCAGTTCATGGTCTCTATCAGCTTGTAGCTTCCTTTCCTCAGCTGTTAATCTTCTTTCTTCAGCCTCCAATTTCTTGGCTTGAGCCTCAACTTCCAACAGCAGCCTCTTTTCTTCAGCTTCCATTCTTTTGGCTTCTCTCTCAGCTTCTAGTCTTTTGGCTTCTCTCTCAGCTTCTGCTTGCAGCTTCCTTTCCTCTCTATCCATATGTTTGTCCACTTCAGTTGTGACATACTGGACGAGAGCATCACCTGTCAAGCCCAGCTCTTTTCCCATCTGCATGATTGCAGTTCTGAACTTCACTAAGTCAGCCATTATATTAAGTTAAGTAGGGTATGAAAACTTACCTAAACTTACTTAAAATAATTATCAAATGGACAACACAATTAATCGTGCAACCTTGTGATAGTCAATATTTACTGAGTACTCTAAGGTACTGTTACTGAGAAAAAAAATCTATTCTAGAATTTTCAAAAAAAATTTTTTTTTTTTTTTTTTTTTTTTCTCTATTGGTGGCCCAAGATAGACTAAAGATAGATGTATTAGATAGAGGATGGCTCAGGATATACGAGAATATCCCGCGATCGAGCCCCCACTGTAGCGGAAGGTTTTATATGTGTGAGATGATAGTGCTAGAGTAGAAATAGTATTCTCTCCAGAATGTGTGAGGTCCCAGTGACAGAGAAGTACACTGGTATCACTCGATAGTCACGGCTGTGAAAGTATCTGGACTGAAGATATTCAGAGAACAGTCAGACCTTACTGCGCCACCTCCGCTATGTGACCACCTGTGATATTAATAAACATTCAATCAAACTCAGTATCAACTATATTGAATGAATAAAGCTGGTAAATACAATTTATATCCTCTTTATTTACATCTATCTAATTGTGGTGATTGTGTGTGACTGGTGATACAAAAGTTATATTTATACAAAAAACCAAATTGGCGAAAACCCTTACAGTTTTTTACAAGTTACACTAAAATGTCACTTCTTTAGACTCTTCCAATTAGTTAGGTAATAGACTTCTTCACTGTCTTATTCACTTTATAACTTTCACTAGTTCATCACGCAAATTGTCATCATAAAACTTTGATTGACAGTTATCACTTCTTGGTGCACGATTGTCACAAATATCACTCATCTGTTTTTATAATCAGTGTTCATATGAGATGTACAGCTTCAGTAGGTCGTGCTTCTACCACTCCAGACACTGCCGGGGCGATTCGCATTGATCATCGAGCAATTCTTGATCATTGACCTCTGACTTTTGGTTGACAAGTATGAACCTGCAGATAATTGTAGGATATGTGGCTATTTGTGGATAACAATTACCACATTCCTATTGTAGGTGAGATGAATTTGTTTTCAGATGTATGCGTGAAAATGCGTGATTATGGATCAGTGACAAGACAGGTGTCTACTGTGGAACATTTTATAAAATCAAATAATACAAAATAATATGTACACACATATATGGTATGAGGTTATAGTATCCCCCTGCCTGACACGTTAGCTCTGTAAAGTGCAGTAACTTGAAGACAGATTGAATAAGCCCTGATAATGATTGTTGGTAGTCCTGAAAAGAATTGTTATTAGTCCTGTGCTAGCCCTGATATAGACTCAGTCACGGTGGTTATATTTCGGGTTCCAATCTTCAACAATCATATCAAGTAATAAATTAATATACATGATATTTTCATAACATATAGATTAAACAAATCCTGAAATAAAGTTGTAATTACTGTATTATTTTACATAGTAACTTTACATACCCTCGCAGGATCTAATTAAGATCAGTAAAGACTGGCTTTAGTGGAGTAACAGAACTGCCTGGCTGCAAATAACAAGATATTGGCCTCTGCACGTTCCTCTCTCTCCAGCCGTTGTCCTTCTGTCTTGCTTCGCTGTACAAGTGAATTTGAAATCATTTACGTCCGCCCTTATATATGCAGCTACCGGACGTACAGGAAACAAGGCTCGCAACTCCAGCAAACTTCCCAAAAAAGTTGTAACTTCGGGGGGTTTGTGCTAGAGGTGTTTCAAACCTTGGTCTCGTGCATTTCACCTTTCCCAGTTCAAGCCTTTGGAGTTATATATTTCCGTTCTCCATGAGTTGACCTTTATATCCATATGTTGTTTTCCTATATCTGTCGTGTTAACGATTTTATATTGAATTATAAATAGGAAAAACACAGGATTTCTCAATGCACGGACACTATTCTTGCGAAATTCTTCACAACTACTTACTCCCTTCTGATTTCCTTGTACCTATACATAAATGAAGATATTCCCGTCAAAAGGAGACCATTCTCATCCTTGTCTGTCATTCCGTTCTCCTTCCCGATGTCTAATTCTAACCATGATTTCGGACGATTTATTCTTCCTTATACACTCGCCGAAGTCATTCTATCTGACCGTGGGAAACCCCTTCTCTGATTGGCTGCCCTAGATACACACAGGAAAATACCCCTGCATTCCTTTGTTCAGGTCAGCACACTGGTGTCCCACTTTTCGGTCTTCAAACATTTAACTAGGCAATGCGTAACATGCGACAGAGCCTCCCTCTCTTTTAAGCTGTAGATTTCTACAGCTAACAACTGTAAGCTTTGCCGTAGTTAATGTTCTTCTTACTCTCGTTCTATCTCAGTTGGGTGTCGACTAAGAAAATCTGCTCCTACATTTTGTTTTCATGGATATAGATTTATCCTTCGCTATCTCTCTTTTCCCAGTTCGGCTTTTCATCCAGGCCCTTACCGCTGGTGAAATGGGGTCGGTAGGTTTCCCTTGAGGTTTACCGCCCTCTTTTCGTTGATAGTTGGTTGCGGTTTTCCCTCGCAAATTCGTAGGTGTTTGATTTTGGCTACGTGATTTGTTCTTTTCTTCCAGTGCATGGGTTTCAGACTGCAATTCAACCTGTGTGGGATGTTTCCTTTCCCCTCCAGTGCAAATCTCGGGAGTACCCATGATGGCTGGTTTGCTTGTAGACTTTTGAAGACTCTTCCGCCGACTTTCTGAATCTACATGAGTGCACTCTGGACAGGAATTTACATACCAATTGATGTCTTCCGTAATACCTGGCCAGTAGTACTGGGTGGCTATTCTTTGTTTTGTGGCACCATTACCCAGGTGTTCACTCAAAGTTATGTGCCCCCAGCCTATAACCTTATTTCTATAGGTGGATGGTACAACATTTTGACCATGACTTTTCGTCCCTCTGCCAGCTTTCCTGTGCAAGAGTCCATGTTCCATATAGAAATTTCCTTTCCTTGGAGTGTTATGTGGTTTTGACAGTTTGCCAAAACAAGGCTTCAATGTGCTGTCAGCTACTTGAGCCCGTTTCATTTCAGTAGAATGAAATTTTAATTTGGTGTCCCTCTCTATGTTCCTGGAGTCAGACCTGGTCTGGATTTCTGCCATAACCATAGGTTTCACCGGGTTTCCCAAGAAAACATATCTACGCCCCAACATCAGGGGGTAAAAGGGATCATCTAACACTGCTGCATTTATCTCCCCTTCCACATAGCGACAACTGACATGAATCTTTGCTATGGGTAAAGTGAGGGGTAATGCTCCTTTTAGTGGCCCCTGAATATCTACTGTTTCTGTGGTGATTTGTTCAGGGCGCACCAGAGATGCACACACGACTGCGTCATAGGACAAACCTGTGTCATACATTCCTGTGACTTGTTTGCCATTCACGATCACTATCTCTTGTATAGGTGGGTGATGGAAGCTATTCTGACTCACTGTCAGTTCCTTCCTATCCGAAGTCCTCACCTGTAGACATGCAGAATGATGAAGAGGTTTTTTCCTTCCACAATTATCAGTGTTGTGGTTGTTCATTTTGCAGAACTTACACCATTTTTCTTCCCTTCGTGAGGGTTTATTGTTATATCCTGGAGGGTTCTTGTCTTTGTAGTTATATCTTTGGTTGTTCTTGGTTGTATTGTCCTTTTGTTCAAACTCGTTTTGGTTTTGTGGTGACTTGAAACTATCTCCCTGCTTCCTCTTATTTCCTTGAGTCAGGGGGTGAGCCAGTTTGTGACTTTCTGCATAGATGATTATTTCATCTAATCTCTCTCTTTTATGTTCTACCAGGAATGTCTTCGTCTCAGGAGACATGGACTCCAGGAGTTGTTCTATCAACATCATCTCCTTGATCCCTTCAAAATCCTGATTGAAGTTTCCTAACTGACACCACCTCAGCAAGTAACTTTCCAACCTTGCTGAGAACTGCTGATATGTTTCTCCTGTCTGGAGCATAGCAGTTCTAAATCGCCTTCTATAAGCTTCTGCGTTTTGTTCGTAACGCAACAACAATGCTTGTTTCAAGGCTTCATAGTTTTCCTGATCTTCTTTTTGCATCTTCAAGTAGACATTATAAGATACTCCTCTCAATCCCTGTGACAACTTCAAATTCCACTTTTCTTTTTCTAGGCCATAAGTAGTGGCCAATCGTTCATATCTGTCAAGGTAATCCTCTATTCCCTCTTCTTTCTCCACAAATGGGTCCAAGTGGAAGTTCATAGCTCCATTGGAGGTGCTTTGGCTGGCGCTGGTATCCGAATGAGATGACCTACTACCATTAGTAGTAGCCACTGCCTGTATTTCAAGCTCTTTTAATCTCAGTTCATGGTCTCTATCAGCTTGTAGCTTCCTTTCCTCAGCTGTTAATCTTCTTTCTTCAGCCTCCAATTTCTTGGCTTGAGCCTCAACTTCCAACAGCAGCCTCTTTTCTTCAGCTTCCATTCTTTTGGCTTCTCTCTCTCAGCTTCTAGTCTTTTGGCTTCTCTCTCAGCTTCTGCTTGCAGCTTCCTTTCCTCTCTATCCATATGTTTGTCCACTTCAGTTGTGACATACTGGACGAGAGCATCACCTGTCAAGCCCAGCTCTTTTCCCATCTGCATGATCGCAGTTCTGAACTTCACTAAGTCAGCCATTATATTAAGTTAAGTAGGGTATGAAAACTTACCTAAACTTACTTAAAATAATTATCAAATGGACAACACAATTAATCGTGCAACCTTGTGATAGTCAATATTTACTGAGTACTCTAAGGTACTGTTACTGAGAAAAAAAATCTATTCTAGAATTTTCAAAAAAAATTTTTTTTTTTTTTTTTTTTTTTTTTATTGGTGGCCCAAGATAGACTAAAGATAGATGTATAGATAGAGGATGGCTCAGGATATACGAGAATATCCCGCGATCGAGCCCCCACTGTAGCGGAAGGTTTTATATGTGTGAGATGATAGTGCTAGAGTAGAAATAGTATTCTCTCCAGAATGTGTGAGGTCCCAGTGACAGAGAAGTACACTGGTATCACTCGATAGTCACGGCTGTGAAAGTATCTGGACTGAAGATATTCAGAGAACAGTCAGACCTTACTGCGCCACCTCCGCTATGTGACCACCTGTGATATTAATAAACATTCAACAAAACTCAGTATCAACTATATTGAATGAATAAAGCTGGTGAATACAATTTATATCCTCTTTATTTACATCTATCTAATTGTGGTGATTGTGTGTGACTGGTGATACAAAAGTTATATTTATACAAAAAACCAAATTGGCGAAAACCCTTACAGTTTTTACAAGTTACACTAAAATGTCACTTCTTTAGACTCTTCCAATTAGTTAGGTAATAGACTTCTTCACTGTCTTATTCACTTTATAACTTTCACTAGTTCATCACGCAAATTGTCATCATAAAACTTTGATTGACAGTTATCACTTCTTGGGTGCACGATTGTCACAAATATCACTCATCTGTTTTTATAATCAGTGTTCATATGAGATGTACAGCTTCAGTAGGTCGTGCTTCTACCACTCCAGACACTGCCGGGGCGATTCGCATTGATCATCGAGCAATTCTTGATCATTGACCTCTGACTTTTGGTTGACAAGTATGAACCTGCAGATAATTGTAGGATATGTGGCTATTTGTGGATAACAATTACCACATTCCTATTGTAGGTGAGATGAATTTGTTTTCAGATGTATGCGTGAAAATGCGTGATTATGGATCAGTGACAAGACAGGTGTCTACTGTGGAACATTTTATAAAATCAAATAATACAAAATAATATGTACACACATATATGGTATGAGGTTATAGTATCCCCCTGCCTGACACGTTAGCTCTGTAAAGTGCAGTAACTTGAAGACAGATTGAATAAGCCCTGATAATGATTGTTGGTAGTCCTGAAAAGAATTGTTATTAGTCCTGTGCTAGCCCTGATATAGACTCAGTCACGGTGGTTATATTTCGGGTTCCAATCTTCAACAATCATATCAAGTAATAAATTAATATACATGATACTTTCATAACATATAGATTAAACAAATCCTGAAATAAAGTTGTAATTACTGTATTATTTTACATAGTAACTTTACATACCCTCGCAGGATCTAATTAAGATCAGTAAAGACTGGCTTTAGTGGAGTAACAGAACTGCCTGGCTGCAAATAACAAGATATTGGCCTCTGCACGTTCCTCTCTCTCCAGCCGTTGTCCTTCTGTCTTGCTTCGCTGTACAAGTGAATTTGAAATCATTTACGTCCGCCCTTATATATGCAGCTACCGGACGTACAGGAAACAAGGCTCGCAACTCCAGCAAACTTCCCAAAAAAGTTGTAACTTCGGGGGGTTTGTGCTAGAGGTGTTTCAAACCTTGGTCTCGTGCATTTCACCTTTCCCAGTTCAAGCCTTTGGAGTTATATATTTCCGTTCTCCATGAGTTGACCTTTATATCCATATGTTGTTTTCCTATATCTGTCGTGTTAACGATTTTATATTGAATTATAAATAGGAAAAACACAGGATTTCTCAATGCACGGACACTATTCTTGCGGAATTCTTCACAACTACTTACTCCCTTCTGATTTCCTTGTACCTATACATAAATGAAGATATTCCCGTCAAAAGGAGACCATTCTCATCCTTGTCTGTCATTCCGTTCTCCTTCCCGATGTCTAATTCTAACCATGATTTCGGACGATTTATTCTTCCTTATACACTCGCCGAAGTCATTCTATCTGACCGTGGGAAACCCCTTCTCTGATTGGCTGCCCTAGATACACACAGGAAAATACCCCTGCATTCCTTTGTTCAGGTCAGCACACTGGTGTCCCACTTTTCGGTCTTCAAACATTTAACTAGGCAATGCGTAACATGCGACACCTGGGTAGTGTGTTTGGATGCCTAGCCTTCTTGGATAAGGATGAACAAATAGTAGATTCCGAGTGCAAGTTGCACACGTTAAAAATTCCCTGGCAATTGGAAATAGTAAAGAGTAGGCCTTACGGACCTTGATCTAGCACAATATACAAAATTATGAAAACCTATCCGATAAAAAAATATTTATAGAATGTATGATTCCTAAATACACACATTTAGGATTCTCACCTGTGCTTTGGAGTTCGTGCACTGTGCTGACATCCTCCTTGAGATCTAAAAGAGGAGATCGGAGCACTGATGGAGTTGTCCGTGTGAGATCTAAGGGAGGAGATCGGAGCACTGATGGAGTTGTCCGTGTGCAGTTAAGATGGTCCTTAAAACCAAACGACACAAACTTTTTCCACTTTAGGGTGTAGACGTTAGCCAGAGAGAGCGCCGTGTTATCATGTATACTGTTTCCAGTCCAGTCCACGGTCCTTCAGGAAGTGTCTAATGTTGTCCTCCCAGCAAACTATGTGTCGTCCTGGAGATTTCGTTAAACGGGACATAGTGAAAACTAGTGGAGTGTAGCGTTGTGGTGTGTGGGACTCCACAGTGTATTTAGTTAGTAATAGTAGTGTTCACTGGGAGGTGGCTCTTACATAGAGAACACACCCCCCCCCCACCCCCCACAGTTTAATTGTTTTAACCGTACTTGTTTCGTGTAGATGTGGAAGAGAGCGTGGTAATTTGATAGTTGTGTCATTCATTTATTTTTTTCTTTTTTTCCAGGTTGTGCGAACTCGCACGTTATTGTTGTTTATCACTGTGGTAAAAAAACATTTTTGTTTCATAAAATTATAAATGTGCACTGGATCAGTTTGTCTTTCACTATACTGTACCTGTATTCTTTAACTGTACAGTTGTGTCTGTCGATAGTGTGACGTATGAAAATCGGGCCTCTCTTTCTTTAATCCCTCAGTCCCCCTTTTCTCGCTTACAACTAAACAACTCGAGTCATTCCCACGATTGCTGGTTTGGTATGCCATAAGTTATCTGGACATTCGCCCTTTTGTTGTCTTCTCTCGCGGAGGTATCTCTTACTGACATTCCCACAGAGAGGCAGACCCCAGGAGATCAGGTTACGATGTCAAGAGCCGAGATCTGAAACCTCTGTTTAACACCTGATAATAGAATGGACGAAGAGTTCGCAGGTGCGTTTGCCAGTCATGGGGACATGGGCCGATTCAGTATATTAGCGCAGTTTTAGAAAATTCATCATCAGTCTGCCCCAGGAATTGGTGATATCTTCTAGCGCGAATCTTGGAGTTTTATATAAAGATAATTCCTTTTAGATTCGTGGAGAGTGTCAATTTGTCCTTGTGTGGCGGTAATCATATATATATTAGAATTTTGAGTGTCTTAACGTGTTAATGTTTTCACTGGGATTTCTGTGTTTTTTTTTTAATAAGCATATTAAATAGTTCCAGCTGTAATAAGTAAATTTAATTTCTTGCTATTCCCCCAGTAAGAGACGCTTTAAATTAATTAATATACGCTAGGCGACTGATAATTAGAGATAAATATACTTTTATTCATCATACGTAATTTTGCGAATTACTAGAGTTTTGTGGGTTTTAAATATAATTTAATACCTTAGTGATCTAGAGGTCTTACCTAACGAGTGTAGAATATAATAATGATATCATTGTTATAATGTTTGTTTTTTCTACATCTAGGCGATCAACCCTGCGATCTAGCGGTCTGAATAGCTCCAGAAAACATTCTTAAAATATTATTGGGTCTTAAATTTGGACCTGTGCGGTTCTCTTGTCTTCTTACAGAGAGAGTCCCCACATATAAACATTTAAAGAATAAAACATCAGAACTGGACAAGAAAGTACCCAGATTGTTCACAGCAAATCTGATCCGCCTGTGGTGGCCAAATATCTATATATATATAAACATTGTTTCCAGAATATTGACTATCGTAGTTTTTTTTTTTTTTTTTCTCAAGTGGATTTATCCAGAAAAAGGAATACTTGGGTCCATAACCGGCACCCAACCCCCGAGTGAGAGATAAAAACAGATAGGAGATCCTTTGCTTATCCTTATTGGTTTTCTAACAGTGTACCCACCAGACATTTTCCTTAAAATATCGGACATCTGTGTGCTGCCTATGGTGAACCTTTTGATCGCAATATATATTTACCTGCACTACCTGATGTGATTTTTTTGACACATAATATTAGCATTATTTAAGCGGACGTTCCCCATTAGGAAAAATTAATCATTCTTGGAGGAACTGGGGTCCCTTGGATAGCACCACCCTGGAATATGTCAAAGATACACAGATGTGTTAAAGAGTAGTAGGTAAGTGTGATTGCTGATTTCTTGTGGCCACAGACCGACAGACTGTAAGAAAGAGAAAATGAATATTTCATATTTTGTATAATCATTATACTCACTTCAGTCTTTTCGGGTTTGCAAATACTGTTATATCATTTTCTTGTCTTCTTTGTTTCAGGATAGATTAACTAGAGACTTGGTTCTTTTACTTTATCGTCTATCCCTATATATATTATTATTAACTGTAATCTTTTGGGTTAATTACCTCTGTCAGGATCTACTTTGGGATTCCTTTGCAATAGAGGAGAGCCTATTGGGTTAATAAAATTTCTTGCATTTTTATGTCTGTAAACTATACGTTCTGATAGATAATATTGATGTGATTTTTTAAATATAATAAACATAATAAACCTTAAGTTATCGTGTTGGTCAAACCCCTGCCCAGTATATTTTATCCATAGCTTGGTTCACGTCTGTACGTATTATGTCACAGAATTGTGTATATGTAAGTGCAGTGTAACTCGTATATATATGTACCAGGAGAGAAAGTAAGTCTAGTTAAATATTGTCGTGAGACAGGCTGGGATTAGAGCAATTACTCAATCCAGAGACTGTCCTTTCTCTTACACTCTCACCCCCTTGTGAAAAATAAAGCTATTTCTTACCCCTTATTTTCACATAGTTTACCATTATCACCTCTGCTCAGACGGGACCTTAAACATCTTCAACCTATTGTGACAGCCCGTGATTCTTTGTATTATGAAGACTGTTATGTGACAATGTCTGTCCAGGTTCGCTTACCTCTGTGGTTAGCATTGACTTGCTGTTTAACCACAACAGTCACACACACACAGCACGTGATGTGATAACGCAATGGTAATGTGAATACTGTTTATTTTACATATGAGAAGATCATTGCTGTCTGCTCTGACCTCCACATTTGGTCCATCATAGAATATATAATATGTAAGTTCATTCTTTCCTCACTCTCTCTCGCTCAGTATCGAATCTACACCTTCTGACCTTTTAACCATCAGTGATCATGCAGGTGCTATAGTCTCTAGTTCTGTTCTTTCTTCCTTATAGTTTCTTATGTCTATTGTTATCTATCATCTCAGTGTTTAGGTTATCTATTGGTAGACCGGGCCTCTCCGGGGATGTTGTTTTCCCTTTCAACACTGAAGAACAGGACTACTGTCTATATGAAATAAAGTTCACCCTACGTACCTTCTCCTTTCTGAATAAAACTAACTCACACGGTTTTCTCCTTCTAGACAAGAATTCCCACTACTTAATATTTCGGGTTAATCATTACCCAAAACTACCTCTTGTCCGTGAAATATTCATCCTATAAACTACTTGAATACTGCCATTAACATGGCTGCCCGCGTATATGCGGCTTCCCTCTCCGACTCACGGTTCTGGACTGCCCTGAGAAAAGCGTGATTTCCTGAATCACCGTTCACCTCTCCCATGCGCAACCCTGTTCGCGCATCCCCCCTTTATACTCTATCTGAACCGTCCCACCTCTAAATCTCCCTATTCCTTCCCTTTGACTGTAAATCGTTCTCTAACTGCCACATTATCTCCCTTTCTCCCTTAAAAATAAATTATTTATCCGTAGGAGAAAAAATTTATTTTCATGACTGTACCAATACTATTATTGTACTTGTCCTATATACAAAAAAATCTTTAGCAATGTGCTGTTACAACCCTAGCTCAGCACATTACCAATTCTTATCTGTGCCAAAGGACAATTTCCCTTTACACAACACAATTAAATTGTACTGGGAACGTACATTCATCAACATCTCGTTCCCATTTATGACCACTCATCTTTGCTTTGTCCTATCTGCTCACGTTACATGATTTCAAAAAACATACTTTTTAGACATGTTATACATTCCACTTCCTTAGTGGTCATTATTATTTTTTTCTCATTACATGTCATTATTTTCTTATGTTACAACATATTATCATAACAAAACTGAGGAATAACTCTTTTCCCGTCACTTTTCTTAAGTGACCTTTCCTCATCACATTTATGACTGTTCTTAACCCTTGTATTTCTCACTCACATTCTGCCAACTGTGTACTTCACCACACAAAGTTTATTTCCTTTTACACATCCAGTCACTCCTGTTGTCATACACGTAAACTTCTCGTATAGTATTATCTTCTGTCACCACACACCTGGTGTGAATTGTCTGGCCTTCCTCTTCTCTCGTATAAAGCCAAACATGTCTTCTGTCATGTCTCCCTATATACATGGTTCATGATGGCGTGAGCCATTCACTATCACGGCAACACTAAATTGCCATCCTCCTATCCACCCTTTTTTTTAAAACTAGACCTCTGTCTATAGTCCACTACGCAGAAATATATTCAACTTCTTTGGTCTACCTATCTTAAACCGCGTTGTCGCTTTGACCTACTTGCGTATTTTTCTGCTGCTGACCTGTCACTTGACTTCTTTTCCCACAACACTGTCTCCCAGTGTCTGAATTTCTGTTGTATATGTTCGGTGAGGGTTATCCTCAATAGACTCCCATTTGTAGTCTGATAAACACCACACTTAACGTTTTTATATGTTTTTCGTTCCCTCCCTGGAACCTTCTCAACACCATTCTCTTCTCTTCGTGTATTACGGAGAGAAACAAAAAAAATGTGATTTCTCCCCAAAATCTTCATAAGACTCGGCCATTGCCGCAAAAATCTCTCTCTTCCTTTGCCATATGCTCCATGGCTTCTTACTTCTACATAAGTTCCTTCTAGAACTATCTCTTCTATATGTCCGTGCCATCCTTCCTGTGGCTTCTCAATACTCCGTCACTTCTCCGTGACTCTCAATTTTCCCATACTTATTTATCCAAGCGATTCTCTTGTTTTCGCCATCTCCCATGGCCCTTAATACCTCATCTTCCAATATCTCAATTACTCACTCTTAATTTCGCCATCTCTTATGGCTCTTCTTCTTCCCACATAATATCCTCGTCATTTTTCATGACCTTTTTTATCCCTCATCTCCCCCTCTACTTCACTTAATATCTATATTTTCTTCTTCCTTTATTTCTCTTCCGACTTTGATGACGATTTGCCTGCTCTGCCTTTTCTATCAACCTTTTCTTGTTTGCGTCATTTAACATTTTCGTCAGAACCATATTTACCTCAGTTTTAGTTTGTGGAAAGTATGTCTGATACTTCTGCTCCAGCACGCTCCATAGCATGTCTCCCGAGAAGTTAAAATCAGGCCGCTTTATGGTAGCTTCTATTACCTTCTTCACCTCGTCGATATTTGGTTCATCCACTTTAATCGGATTCTTTCTCAATTTATCCAAGAATTTAGACCTCTCTGAGCGATATAGAACTACATTTGGCTCAACCTTTTTGGTAATGTTCTCCGTCTTTATCTGATTTATACGTCCAAGATCACTATTCTCATTTTTCGGCCAATAAATTCTACGGCCTTCGTCGTCCGTTATATGCTCGAGCTCATCCGACCTGTATCCAATTTCGTCGGGGCCCATAACTCTATCCTCCCCACTTGACGAATCGAATTCTGATTCTATGTCAAGCTGGTACTTTTCTTGTACTGTACTTACACCCTCCTGTTTCGTCTTTCTTTTCTCCGAGTCTTCAATTTGTCGTTTATGCACCTCCCTCCAATCAGTCTGCGTGATTGTCGCTGCATGTCGCATCCACATGTCTGCATTGTCCGCTATTATTTTCTCCAGATTGTATACTGACAAATCCCTTTCTCTGCTACTATCTCCACATTTGCTCCCTTCTTCCTTACTTATTCTACTATTCTCTCCTCTTCTATAAGTACTTTTGTGTCTGTGACTACCGTCACTCTCGTCAGATCCTACACTGTCTGAGTCAGTCGACACCAATTCTGACAACCATCTCTGTCTACTGCTATATTCTGCTTCATTAACTGTTTGTCGACTTTTTTTCTCTGGTCGACTGCATCGGTTCATCCTTCTTATTCTTTACCTCGATGCTATCCCTGTGCTGTGGTACCACTACTTCTTTAGCAGTTTGTAGGTTCATCCTTTTTACACTGAGTGGAATCTTAGACTTTCTCGTATTGTCTAACCTATGTGACCATGTTCCCTTTTCTCTCCTGACGGCTTTCTCATTGTGTGCTGGCCCCAAGTGTGACGCTACAGTATCTATCTCAGTTTGTGTTCCGGCACTAATCATCTTTGTTTCATTTATTTCTGGTTCTTGTGTACCAACGCTGACCGTGTCTCTCTGTATGTTTTCCTGTTTCTGGACTGTTGTCCTAACCTGACTTGTCCATGGTCTATTCCTATTACCTTCTTCCTTTATTGTAATATTTTGCTGACCAGATCCTATTATGTTTCTCCACACTCCTAGCGGTTCTACCTTCATTTCCCAACCGTTCTGTGTTCTTATATGGCACTTCTGTTGGTTTGCTCTGCTGATGTTATTTATTTCTATGGACTTCCCTTTTTTAACTTCCGCCACAAAATTCCTGACCGCCATTCTTATTCTTCTTTTATTAAGTGTGTTCCAGTGTGCGCGTACATCCGCTGTTTCTGGGATTTTATTTGTGTCCTTGTTTTCTCTATCACAAGTGTGACAATGTCCTTTCCCTATCGTATCATACGATTTAGACTCTGCTTGAAGATCTCTTTCATTAAGTAATGTGTCCAATTGCCTTCTGATAGAGTCTGTGATCAGATCAACAGATGAAAAAATCGCAATTTTAACTTTCTCCAATTCATCTGCTATTATTGACATTGCATATTTGTCAATGTCTGTAAGCCCCTTACGGCATGCATGTGGGTCACCTGAAAATAAATCTACATTACCTTTTACGTTTGCGTATTTGGCTAATGTGTCGGTAATCGTCTTTATGAAGGCCAAAGTCGAACTGTCTTGCATGTTATACTGTGTCTGTTCGGCTTGTGCCATCCTCACAATCTGAAAAATAGTTACTTATTTCTACCGTTAACTTAAACTAACTTGCACCTGAAAATGAATGGAAATTTTTCTATTAATCTTGGATTTCCTGAAAAAAAAAATATAATGTTACAGTTACAAAAAAAAATTATGCATACACTGTTATAATTCAATATTAGTGAGACTACAATGCTAATAATAATGATAAGACTAGTAATTAACAACAGTAATAATATTAATAACAATAATATTACTATAATGTCTAATTAATAAGACAAGAATAATAATATAACAATGTCTAATTAAACTAATTAATTAAGACGTCTGCGTTGGAGTACTCGTTTTATCGCGATGTTGCCCGCGCGTGACCGACTTTTCTTTTTAACAAACACTATTGTTGTATTTTTTATACCATCCGGACTACACATTGTTTTGGTAACCACAAACCTGTCAGTGAATCGGTTACTGTAATGCACTCTGTGACCTGTTAAGACTACTTGATGAGCGATACACGTTGACCTGGCCGTCTGCTGTGATTGAGTGTCCCCGTGCTGATTTCTGAGCTGGCGTTACAGGACAGTGAATATTGTACTCACTGTGTCTTTTCGACCCCTCTCGTGCAGGAAGAAAAAAATCTTGACGTGGTTTCTGGGCTGGCGTCTTGAGTTGCCCAGTTCGCAACCTGTCAGCTTCTTCTGTTTACACTTTGACCGTACTGTTTTTCTTCGTATGCTGTAAAACTGCAATTCTGCGTTGTTCTGCCGTCTGTGGTTCTTGAAGTCTGTCATCAACCAGTTTGTGTGTTGTACTTTGTCTTGATGAATGACTGATTTTCAATGCTGGCTGAGGTTGGTCTCTGCTCTTTAATTGTATAATGTGTGGTGTACTTTGCCTTGTTGTGGCCTTATTCTCGTTCAGGTCGATTTGAAAGAAGAAAATTCCGACTTGGTTTCTGAGGTGGCGTTTTTGATTGGCTGGTTCCGATATTGTTCACTTTGTTCTGTGTTTACAACTTGCACTGTTGTCACTCTGTTTTTTTCATGTTATCGAAACGAAAATATGACATTTTTTTCTTTTTTTGTTCGTTGTACTCTGCCGTCTGTAGTTGGTGCGGTCTGTCACAGATCCGAAAATGTATTATGATATTTTCTGTCTGTGTTATTCTATATTATCAGGGCTATCTGTCGTTCGTGGTTGTTGAAATCTGTTACAGCGTCAAAAGTATCTATGTCTTCTGCCTGAAGCGAGGAGAGATGACAGCATAAAGCATAGTTGTTGAACTCCTGTTTTAGAAACAATGTGTGTGTGCTGCTGTTAGAGGTTGGTTACGGCACCAAAATTGATGAGATGTGACAGCCCGTGATTCTTTGTATTATGAAGACTGTTATGTGACAATGTCTGTCCAGGTTCGCTTACCTCTGTGGTTAGCATTGACTTGCTGTTTAACCACAACAGTCACACACACACACACAGCACGTGATGTGATAACGCAATGGTAATGTGAATACTGTTTATTTTACATATGAGAAGATCATTGCTGTCTGCTCTGACCTCCACATTTGGTCCATCATAGAATATATAATATGTAAGTTCATTCTTTCCTCACTCTCTCTCGCTCAGTATCGAATCTACACCTTCTGACCTTTTAACCATCAGTGATCATGCAGGTGCTATAGTCTCTAGTTCTGTTCTTTCTTCCTTATAGTTTCTTATGTCTATTGTTATCTATCATCTCAGTGTTTAGGTTATCTATTGGTAGACCGGGCCTCTCCGGGGATGTTGTTTTCCCTTTCAACACTGAAGAACATGACTACTGTCTATATGAAATAAAGTTCACCCAACGTACCTTCTCCTTTCTGAATAATAACTAACTCACACGGTTTTCTCCTTCTAGACAAGAATTCCCACTACTTAATATTTCGGGTTAATCATTACCCAAAACTACCTCTTGTCCGTGAAATATTCATCCTATAAACTACTTGAATACTGCCATTAACATGGCTGCCCGCGTATATGCGGCTTCCCTCTCCGACTCACGGTTCTGGACTGCCCTGAGAAAAGCGTGATTTCCTGAATCACCGTTCACCTCTCCCATGCGCAACCCTGTTCGCGCATCCCCCCTTTATACTCTATCTGAACCGTCCCACCTCTAAATCTCCCTATTCCTTCCCTTTGACTGTAAATCGTTCTCTAACTGCCACATTATCTCCCTTTCTCCCTTAAAAATAAATTATTTATCCGTAGGAGAAAAAATTTATTTTCATGACTGTACCAATACTATTATTGTACTTGTCCTATATACAAAAAAATCTTTAGCAATGTGCTGTTACAACCCTAGCTCAGCACATTACCAATTCTTATCTGTGCCAAAGGACAATTTTCCCTTTACACAACACAATTAAATTGTACTGGGAACGTACATTCATCAACATCTCGTTCCCATTTATGACCACTCATCTTTGCTTTGTCCTATCTGCTCACGTTACATGATTTCAAAAAACAAACTTTTTAGACATGTTATACATTCCACTTTCCTAGTGGTCATTATTATTTTTTTCTCATAACATGTCATTATTTTCTTATGTTACAACATATTATCATAACAAAACTGAGGAATAACTCTTTTCCCGTCACTTTTCTTAAGTGACCTTTCCTCATCACATTTATGACTGTTCTTAACCCTTGTATTTCTCACTCACATTCTGCCAACTGTGTACTTCACCATACAAAGTTTATTTCCTTTTACACATCCAGTCACTCCTGTTGTCATACACGTAAACTTCTCGTATAGTATTATCTTCTGTCACCACACACCTGGTGTGAATTGTCTGGCCTTCCTCTTCTCTCGTATAAAGCCAAACATGTCTTCTGTCATGTCTCCCTATATACATGGTTCATGATGGCGTGAGCCATTCACTATCATGGCAACACTAAATTGCCATCCTCCTATCCACCCTTTTTTTTTTAAACTAGACCTCTGTCTATAGTCTACTACGCAATCTTCATAAGACTCGGCCATTGCCGCAAAAATCTCTCTCTTCCTTTGCCATATGCTCCATGGCTTCTTACTTCTACATAAGTTCCTTCTAGAACTATCTCTTCTATATGTCCGTGCCATCCTTCCTGTGGCTTCTCAATACTCCGTCACTTCTCCGTGACTCTCAATTTTCCCATACTTATTTATCCAAGCGATTCTCTTGTTTTCGCCATCTCCCATGGCCCTTAATACCTCATCTTCCAATATCTCAATTACTCACTCTTAATTTCGCCATCTCTTATGGCTCTTCTTCTTCCCACATAATATCCTCGTCATTTTTCATGACCTTTTTTATCCCTCATCTCCCCCTCTACTTCACTTAATATCTATATTTTCTTCTTCCTTTATTTCTCTTCCGACTTTGATGACGATTTGCCTGCTCTGCCTTTTCTATCAACCTTTTCTTGTTTGCGTCATTTAACATTTTCGTCAGAACCATATTTACCTCAGTTTTAGTTTGTGGAAAGTATGTCTGATACTTCTGCTCCAGCACGCTCCATAGCATGTCTCCCGAGAAGTTAAAATCAGGCCGCTTTATGGTAGCTTCTATTACCTTCTTCACCTCGTCGATATTTGGTTCATCCACTTTAATCGGATTCTTTCTCAATTTATCCAAGAATTTAGACCTCTCTGAGCGATATAGAACTACATTTGGCTCAACCTTTTTGGTAATGTTCTCCGTCTTTATCTGATTTATACGTCCAAGATCACTATTCTCATTTTTCGGCCAATAAATTCTACGGCCTTCGTCGTCCGTTATATGCTCGAGCTCATCCGACCTGTATCCAATTTCGTCGGGGCCCATAACTCTATCCTCCCCACTTGACGAATCGAATTCTGATTCTATGTCAAGCTGGTACTTTTCTTGTACTGTACTTACACCCTCCTGTTTCGTCTTTCTTTTCTCCGAGTCTTCAATTTGTCGTTTATGCACCTCCCTCCAATCAGTCTGCGTGATTGTCGCTGCATGTCGCATCCACATGTCTGCATTGTCCGCTATTATTTTCTCCAGATTGTATACTGACAAATCCCTTTCTCTGCTACTATCTCCACATTTGCTCCCTTCTTCCTTACTTATTCTACTATTCTCTCCTCTTCTATAAGTACTTTTGTGTCTGTGACCACCGTCACTCTCGTCAGATCCTACACTGTCTGAGTCAGTCGACACCAATTCTGACAACCATCTCTGTCTACTGCTATATTCTGCTTCATTAACTGTTTGTCGACTTTTTTTTCTGGTCGACTGCATCGGTTCATCCTTCTTATTCTTTACTTCGATGCTATCCCTGTGCTGTGGTACCACTACTTCTTTAGCAGTTTGTAGGTTCATCCTTTTTACCCTGAGTGGAATCTTAGACTTTCTCGTATTGTCTAATACCTGTGACCATGTTTCCGTCTCTCTCCTGACGTACGTCTCATTGTGTGCTGGCCCCAATCCTAGCGGTTCTACCTTCATTTCCCAACCGTTCTGTGTTCTTATATGGCACTTCTGTTGGTTTGCTATGCTGATGTTATTTATTTCTATGGACTTCCCTTTTTTAACTTCCGCCACAAAATTCCTGACCGCCATTCTTATTCTTCTTTTATTAAGTGTGTTCCAGTGTGCGCGTACATCCGCTGTTTCTGGGATTTTGTTTGTGTCCTTGTTTTCTCTATCACAAGTGTGACAATGTCCTTTCCCTATCGTATCATACGATTTAGACTCTGCTTGAAGATCTCTTTCATTAAGTAATGTGTCCAATTGCCTTCTGATAGAGTCTGTGATCAGATCAACAGACGAAAAAATCGCAATTTTAACTTTCTCCAATTCATCTGCTATTATTGACATTGCATATTTGTCAATGTCTGTAAGCCCCTTACGGCATGCATGTGGGTCACCTGAAAATAAATCTACATTACCTTTTACGTTTGCGTATTTGGCTAATGTGTCGGTAATCGTCTTTATGAAGGCCAAAGTCGAACTGTCTTGCATGTTATACTGTGTCTGTTCGGCTTGTGCCATCCTCACAATCTGAAAAATAGTTACTTATTTCTACCGTTAACTTAAACTAACTTGCACCTGAAAATGAATGGAAATTTTTCTATTAATCTTGGATTTCCTGAAAAAAAAATATAATGTTACAGTTACAAAAAAAAATTATGCATACACTGTTATAATTCAATATTAGTGAGACTACAATGCTAATAATAATGATAAGACTAGTAATTAACAACAGCAATAATATTAATAACAATAATATTACTATAATGTCTAATTAATAAGACAAGAATAATAATATAACAATGTCTAATTAAACTAATTAATTAAGACGTCTGCGTTGGAGTACTCGTTTTATCGCGATGTTGCCCGCGCGTGACCGACTTTTCTTTTTAACAAACACTATTGTTGTATTTTTATACCATCCGGACTACACATTGTTTTGGTAACCACAAACCTGTCAGTGAATCGGTTACTGTAATGCACTCTGTGACCTGTTAAGACTACTTGATGAGCGATACACGTTGACCTGGCCGTCTGCTGTGATTGAGTGTCCCCGTGCTGATTTCTGAGCTGGCGTTACAGGACAGTGAATATTGTACTCACTGTGTCTTTTCGACCCCTCTCGTGCAGGAAGAAAAAAATCTTGACTTGATTTCTGAGCTGGCGTCTTCAGTTGCCCAGTTCGCAACCTGTCAGCTTCTTCTGTTTACACTTTGACCGTACTGTTTTTCTTCGTATGCTGTAAAACTGCAATTCTGCGTTGTTCTGCCGTCTGTGGTTCTTGAAGTCTGTCATCAACCAGTTTGTGTGTTGTACTTTGTCTTGATGAATGACTGATTTTCAATGCTGGCTGAGGTTGGTCTCTGCTCTTTAATTGTATAATGTGTGGTGTACTTTGCCTTGTTGTGGCCTTATTCTCGTTCAGGTCGATTTGAAAGAAGAAAATTCCGACTTGGTTTCTGAGGTGGCGTTTTTGATTGGCTGGTTCCGATATTGTTCACTTTGTTCTGTGTTTACAACTTGCACTGTTGTCACTCTGCTTTTTTCATGTTATCGAAACGTGAATATGAAATTTTTTTATTTTTATTTTTTTTTCGTTGTACTCTGCCGTCTGTAGTTGGTGCGGTCTGTCACAGATCCGAAAATGTATTATGATATTTTCTGTCTGTGTTATTCTATATTATCAGGGCTATCTGTCGTTCGTGGTTGTTGAAATCTGTTACAGCGTCAAAAGTATCTATGTCTTCTGCCTGAAGCGAGGAGAGATGACAGCATAAAGCATAGTTGTTGAACTCCTGTTTTAGAAACAATGTGTGTGTGCTGTTAGAGGTTGGTTACGGCACCAAAATTGATGAGATGTGACAGCCCGTGATTCTTTGTATTATGAAGACTGTTATGTGACAATGTCTGTCCAGGTTCGCTTACCTCTGTGGTTAGCATTGACTTGCTGTTTAACCACAACAGTCACACACACACACAGCACGTGATGTGATAACGCAATGGTAATGTGAATACTGTTTATTTTTACATATGAGAAGATCATTGCTGTCTGCTCTGACCTCCACATTTGGTCCATCATAGAATATATAATATGTAAGTTCATTCTTTCCTCACTCTCTCTCGCTCAGTATCGAATCTACACCTTCTGACCTTTTAACCATCAGTGATCATGCAGGTGCTATAGTCTCTAGTTCTGTTGTTTCTTCCTTATAGTTTCTTATGTCTATTGTTATCTATCATCTCAGTGTTTAGGTTATCTATTGGTAGACCGGGCCTCTCCGGGGATGTTGTTTTCCCTTTCAACACTGAAGAACATGACTACTGTCTATATGAAATAAAGTTCACCCAACGTACCTTCTCCTTTCTGAATAATAACTAACTCACACGGTTTTCTCCTTCTAGACAAGAATTCCCACTACTTAATATTTCGGGTTAATCATTACCCAAAACTACCTCTTGTCCGTGAAATATTCATCCTATAAACTACTTGAATACTGCCATTAACATGGCTGCCCGCGTATATGCGGCTTCCCTCTCCGACTCACGGTTCTGGACTGCCCTGAGAAAAGCGTGATTTCCTGAATCACCGTTCACCTCTCCCATGCGCAACCCTGTTCGCGCATCCCCCCTTTATACTCTATCTGAACCGTCCCACCTCTAAATCTCCCTATTCCTTCCCTTTGACTGTAAATCGTTCTCTAACTGCCACATTATCTCCCTTTCTCCCTTAAAAATAAATTATTTATCCGTAGGAGAAAAAAATTTATTTTCATGACTGTACCAATACTATTATTGTACTTGTCCTATATACAAAAAAATCTTTAGCAATGTGCTGTTACAACCCTAGCTCAGCACATTACCAATTCTTATCTGTGCCAAAGGACAATTTCCCTTTACACAACACAATTAAATTGTACTGGGAACGTACATTCATCAACATCTCGTTCCCATTTATGACCACTCATCTTTGCTTTGTCCTATCTGCTCACGTTACATGATTTCAAAAAACATACTTTTTAGACATGTTATACATTCCACTTTCTTAGTGGTAATTATTATTTTTTTCTCATAACATGTCATTATTTTCTTATGTTACAACATATTATCATAACAAAACTGAGGAATAACTCTTTTCCCGTCACTTTCTTAAGTGACCTTTCCTCATCACATTTATGACTGTTCTTAACCCTTGTCTTTCTCACTCACATTCTGCCAACTGTGTACTTCACCATACAAAGTTTATTTCCTTTTACACATCCAGTCACTCCTGTTGTCATACACGTAAACTTCTCGTATAGTATTATCTTCTGTCACCACACACCTGGTGTGAATTGTCTGGCCTTCCTCTTCTCTCGTATAAAGCCAAACATGTCTTCTGTCATGTCTCCCTATATACATGGTTCATGATGGCGTGAGCCATTCACTATCATGGCAACACTAAATTGAAAATCTTCATAAGACTCGGCCATTGCCGCAAAAATCTCTCTCTTCCTTTGCCATATGCTCCATGGCTTCTTACTTCTACATAAGTTCCTTCTAGAACTATCTCTTCTATATGTCCGTGCCATCCTTCCTGTGGCTTCTCAATACTCCGTCACTTCTCCGTGACTCTCAATTTTCCCATACTTATTTATCCAAGCGATTCTCTTGTTTTCGCCATCTCCCATGGCCCTTAATACCTCATCTTCCAATATCTCAATTACTCACTCTTAATTTCGCCATCTCTTATGGCTCTTCTTCTTCCCACATAATATCCTCGTCATTTTTCATGACCTTTTTTATCCCTCATCTCCCCCTCTACTTCACTTAATATCTATATTTTCTTCTTCCTTTATTTCTCTTCCGACTTTGATGACGATTTGCCTGCTCTGCCTTTTCTATCAACCTTTTCTTGTTTGCGTCATTTAACATTTTCGTCAGAACCATATTTACCTCAGTTTTAGTTTGTGGAAAGTATGTCTGATACTTCTGCTCCAGCACGCTCCATAGCATGTCTCCCGAGAAGTTAAAATCAGGCCGCTTTATGGTAGCTTCTATTACCTTCTTCACCTCGTCGATATTTGGTTCATCCACTTTAATCGGATTCTTTCTCAATTTATCCAAGAATTTAGACCTCTCTGAGCGATATAGAACTACATTTGGCTCAACCTTTTTGGTAATGTTCTCCGTCTTTATCTGATTTATACGTCCAAGATCACTATTCTCATTTTTCGGCCAATAAATTCTACGGCCTTCGTCGTCCGTTATATGCTCGAGCTCATCCGACCTGTATCCAATTTCGTCGGGGCCCATAACTCTATCCTCCCCACTTGACGAATCGAATTCTGATTCTATGTCAAGCTGGTACTTTTCTTGTACTGTACTTACACCCTCCTGTTTCGTCTTTCTTTTCTCCGAGTCTTCAATTTGTCGTTTATGCACCTCCCTCCAATCAGTCTGCGTGATTGTCGCTGCATGTCGCATCCACATGTCTGCATTGTCCGCTATTATTTTCTCCAGATTGTATACTGACAAATCCCTTTCTCTGCTACTATCTCCACATTTGCTCCCTTCTTCCTTACTTATTCTACTATTCTCTCCCTCTTCTATAAGTACTTTTGTCTCTGTGACCACCGTCACTCTCTACAGATCCTACACTGTCTGAGTCAGCCGACGCCAATTCTGACGACCATCTCCGTCTACTGCTATATTCTGCTTCATTAACTGTCTGTCGACTTTTTTTTCTGGTCGACTGCATCGGTTCATCCTTCTTATTCTTTACTTCGATGCTATCCCTGTGCTGTGGTACCACTACTTCTTTAGCAGTTTGTAGGTTCATCCTTTTTACCCTGAGTGGAATCTTAGACTTTCTCGTATTGTCTAATACCTGTGACCATGTTTCCTTTTCTCTCCTGACGGCTTTCTCATTGAGTGCTGGCCCCAACCTATTACCTTCTTCCTTTATTGTAATATTTTGCTGACCAGATCCTATTATGTTTCTCCACACTCCTAGCGGTTCTACCTTCATTTCCCAACCGTTCTGTGTTCTTATATGGCACTTCTGTTGGTTTGCTCTGCTGATGTTATTTATTTCTATGGACTTCCCTTTTTTAACTTCCGCCACAAAATTCCTGACCGCCATTCTTATTCTTCTTTTATTAAGTGTGTTCCAGTGTGGTCGTACAGCAGCTGTTTCTGGGATTTTGTTTGTGTCCTTGTTTTCTCTATCACAAGTGTGACAATGTCCTTTCCCTATCGTATCATACGATTTAGACTCTGCTTGAAGATCTCTTTCATTAAGTAATGTGTCCAATTGCCTTCTGATAGAGTCTGTGATCAGATCAACAGACGAAAAAATCGCAATTTTAACTTTCTCCAATTCATCTGCTATTATTGACATTGCATATTTGTCAATGTCTGTAAGCCCCTTACGGCATGCATGTGGGTCACCTGAAAATAAATCTACATTACCTTTTACGTTTGCGTATTTGGCTAATGTGTCGGTAATCGTCTTTATGAAGGCCAAAGTCGAACTGTCTTGCATGTTATACTGTGTCTGTTCGGCTTGTGCCATCCTCACAATCTGAAAAATAGTTACTTATTTCTACCGTTAACTTAAACTAACTTGCACCTGAAAATGAATGGAAATTTTTCTATTAATCTTGGATTTCCTGAAAAAAAAAATATAATGTTACAGTTACAAAAAAAAATTATGCATACACTGTTATAATTCAATATTAGTGAGACTACAATGCTAATAATAATGATAAGACTAGTAATTAACAACAGTAATAATATTAATAACAATAATATTACTATAATGTCTAATTAATAAGACAAGAATAATAATATAACAATGTCTAATTAAACTAATTAATTAAGACGTCTGCGTTGGAGTACTCGTTTTATCGCGATGTTGCCCGCGCGTGACCGACTTTTCTTTTTAACAAACACTATTGTTGTATTTTTATACCATCCGGACTACACATTGTTTTGGTAACCACAAACCTGTCAGTGAATCGGTTACTGTAATGCACTCTGTGACCTGTTAAGACTACTTGATGAGCGATACACGTTGACCTGGCCGTCTGCTGTGATTGAGTGTCCCCGTGCTGATTTCTGAGCTGGCGTTACAGGACAGTGAATATTGTACTCACTGTGTCTTTTCGACCCCTCTCGTGCAGGAAGAAAAAAATCTTGACTTGATTTCTGAGCTGGCGTCTTCAGTTGCCCAGTTCGCAACCTGTCAGCTTCTTCTGTTTACACTTTGACCGTACTGTTTTTCTTCGTATGCTGTAAAACTGCAATTCTGCGTTGTTCTGCCGTCTGTGGTTCTTGAAGTCTGTCATCAACCAGTTTGTGTGTTGTACTTTGTCTTGATGAATGACTGATTTTCAATGCTGGCTGAGGTTGGTCTCTGCTCTTTAATTGTATAATGTGTGGTGTACTTTGCCTTGTTGTGGCCTTATTCTCGTTCAGGTCGATTTGAAAGAAGAAAATTCCGACTTGGTTTCTGAGGTGGCGTTTTTGATTGGCTGGTTCCGATATTGTTCACTTTGTTCTGTGTTTACAACTTGCACTGTTGTCACTCTGCTTTTTTCATGTTATCGAAACGTAAATATGAAATTGTTTTTCTTTTTTTTTTTTCGTTGTACTCTGCCGTCTGTAGTTGGTGCGGTCTGTCACAGATCCGAAAATGTATTATGATATTTTCTGTCTGTGTTATTCTATATTATCAGGGCTATCTGTCGTTCGTGGTTGTTGAAATCTGTTACAGCGTCAAAAGTATCTATGTCTTCTGCCTGAAGCGAGGAGAGATGACAGCATAAAGCATAGTTGTTGAACTCCTGTTTTAGAAACAATGTGTGTGTGCTGTTAGAGGTTGGTTACGGCACCAAAATTGATGAGATGTGACAGCCCGTGATTCTTTGTACTATGAAGACTGTTATGTGACAATGTCTGTCCAGGTTCGCTTACCTCTGTGGTTAGCATTGACTTGCTGTTTAACCACAACAGTCACACACACACACAGCACGTGATGTGATAACGCAATGGTAATGTGAATACTGTTTATTTTACATATGAGAAGATCATTGCTGTCTGCTCTGACCTCCACATTTGGTCCATCATAGAATATATAATATGTAAGTTCATTCTTTCCTCACTCTCTCTCGCTCAGTATCGAATCTACACCTTCTGACCTTTTAACCATCAGTGATCATGCAGGTGCTATAGTCTCTAGTTCTGTTCTTTCTTCCTTATAGTTTCTTATGTCTATTGTTATCTATCATCTCAGTGTTTAGGTTATCTATTGGTAGACCGGGCCTCTCCGGGGATGTTGTTTTCCCTTTCAACACTGAAGAACATGACTACTGTCTATATGAAATAAAGTTCACCCAACGTACCTTCTCCTTTCTGAATAATAACTAACTCACACGGTTTTCTCCTTCTAGACAAGAATTCCCACTACTTAATATTTCGGGTTAATCATTACCCAAAACTACCTCTTGTCCATGAAATATTCATCCTATAAACTACTTGAATACTGCCATTAACATGGCTGCCCGCGTATATGCGGCTTCCCTCTCCGACTCACGGTTCTGGACTGCCCTGAGAAAAGCGTGATTTCCTGAATCACCGTTCACCTCTCCCATGCGCAACCCTGTTCGCGCATCCCCCCTTTATACTCTATCTGAACCGTCCCACCTCTAAATCTCCCTATTCCTTCCCTTTGACTGTAAATCGTTCTCTAACTGCCACATTATCTCCCTTTCTCCCTTAAAAATAAATTATTTATCCGTAGGAGAAAAAATTTATTTTCATGACTGTACCAATACTATTATTGTACTTGTCCTATATACAAAAAAATCTTTAGCAATGTGCTGTTACAACCCTAGCTCAGCACATTACCAATTCTTATCTGTGCCAAAGGACAATTTCCCTTTACACAACACAATTAAATTGTACTGGGAACGTACATTCATCAACATCTCGTTCCCATTTACGACCACTCATCTTTGCTTTGTCCTATCTGCTCACGTTACATGATTTCAAAAAACAAACTTTTTAGACATGTTATACATTCCACTTTCTTAGTGGTCATTATTATTTTTTTCTCATAACATGTCATTATTTTCTTATGTTACAACATATTATCATAACAAAACTGAGGAATAACTCTTTTCCCGTCACTTTTCTTAAGTGACCTTTCCTCATCACATTTATGACTGTTCTTAACCCTTGTATTTCTCACTCACATTCTGCCAACTGTGTACTTCACCATACAAAGTTTATTTCCTTTTACACATCCAGTCACTCCTGTTGTCATACACGTAAACTTCTCGTATAGTATTATCTTCTGTCACCACACACCTGGTGTGAATTGTCTGGCCTTCCTCTTCTCTCGTATAAAGCCAAACATGTCTTCTGTCATGTCTCCCTATATACATGGTTCATGATGGCGTGAGCCATTCACTATCATGGCAACACTAAATTGCCATCCTCCTATCCACCCTTTTTTTTTTAAACTAGACCTCTGTCTATAGTCTACTACGCAGAAATATATTCAACTTCTTTGGTCTACCTATCTTAAACCGCGTTGTCGCTTTGACCTACTTGCGTATTTTTCTGCTGCTGACCTGTCACTTGACTTCTTTTCCCACAACACTGTCTCCCAGTGTCTGAATTTCTGTTGTATATGTTCGGTGAGGGTTATCCTCAATAGACTCCCATTTGTAGTCTGATAAACACCACACTTAACGTTTTTATATGTTTTTCGTTCCCTCCCTGGAACGTTCTCAACACCATTCTCTTCTCTTCGTGTATTACGGAGAGAAACAAAAAAAATGTGATTTCTCCCCAAAATCTTCATAAGACTCGGCCATTGCCGCAAAAATCTCTCTCTTCCTTTGCCATATGCTCCATGGCTTCTTACTTCTACATAAGTTCCTTCTAGAACTATCTCTTCTATATGTCCGTGCCATCCTTCCTGTGGCTTCTCAATACTCCGTCACTTCTCCGTGACTCTCAATTTTCCCATACTTATTTATCCAAGCGATTCTCTTGTTTTCGCCATCTCCCATGGCCCTTAATACCTCATCTTCCAATATCTCAATTACTCACTCTTAATTTCGCCATCTCTTATGGCTCTTCTTCTTCCCACATAATATCCTCGTCATTTTTCATGACCTTTTTTATCCCTCATCTCCCCCTCTACTTCACTTAATATCTATATTTTCTTCTTCCTTTATTTCTCTTCCGACTTTGATGACGATTTGCCTGCTCTGCCTTTTCTATCAACCTTTTCTTGTTTGCGTCATTTAACATTTTCGTCAGAACCATATTTACCTCAGTTTTAGTTTGTGGAAAGTATGTCTGATACTTCTGCTCCAGCACGCTCCATAGCATGTCTCCCGAGAAGTTAAAATCAGGCCGCTTTATGGTAGCTTCTATTACCTTCTTCACCTCGTCGATATTTGGTTCATCCACTTTAATCGGATTCTTTCTCAATTTGTCCAAGAATTTAGACCTCTCTGAGCGATATAGAACTACATTTGGCTCAACCTTTTTGGTAATGTTCTCCGTCTTTATCTGATTTATACGTCCAAGATCACTATTCTCATTTTTCGGCCAATAAATTCTACGGCCTTCGTCGTCCGTTATATGCTCGAGCTCATCCGACCTGTATCCAATTTCGTCGGGGCCCATAACTCTATCCTCCCCACTTGACGAATCGAATTCTGATTCTATGTCAAGCTGGTACTTTTCTTGTACTGTACTTACACCCTCCTGTTTCGTCTTTCTTTTCTCCGAGTCTTCAATTTGTCGTTTATGCACCTCCCTCCAATCAGTCTGCGTGATTGTCGCTGCATGTCGCATCCACATGTCTGCATTGTCCGCTATTATTTTCTCCAGATTGTATACTGACAAATCCCTTTCTCTGCTACTATCTCCACATTTGCTCCCTTCTTCCTTACTTCTTCTACTATTCTCTCCTCTTCTATAAGTACTTTTGTGTCTGTGACCACCGTCACTCTCGTCAGATCCTACACTGTCTGAGTCAGTCGACACCAATTCTGACAACCATCTCTGTCTACTGCTATATTCTGCTTCATTAACTGTTTGTCGACTTTTTTTTCTGGTCGACTGCATCGGTTCATCCTTCTTATTCTTTACTTCGATGCTATCCCTGTGCTGTGGTACCACTACTTCTTTAGCAGTTTGTAGGTTCATCCTTTTTACCCTGAGTGGAATCTTAGACTTTCTCGTATTGTCTAATACCTGTGACCATGTTTCCTTTTCTCTCCTGACGGCTTTCTCATTGTGTGCTGGCCCCAAGTGTGACGCTACAGTATCTATCTCAGTTTGTGTACCGGCACTAATCATCTTTGTTTCATTTATTTCTGGTTCTTGTGTACCAACGCTGACCGTGTCTCTCTGTATGTTTTCCTGTTTCTGGACTGTTGTCCTAACCTGACTTGTCCATGGTCTATTCCTATTACCTTCTTCCTTTATTGTAATATTTTGCTGACCAGATCCTATTATGTTTCTCCACACTCCTAGCGGTTCTACCTTCATTTCCCAACCGTTCTGTGTTCTTATATGGCACTTCTGTTGGTTTGCTCTGCTGATGTTATTTATTTCTATGGACTTCCCTTTTTTAACTTCCGCCACAAAATTCCTGACCGCCATTCTTATTCTTCTTTTATTAAGTGTGTTCCAGTGTGCGCGTACATCCGCTGTTTCTGGGATTTTGTTTGTGTCCTTGTTTTCTCTATCACAAGTGTGACAATGTCCTTTCCCTATCGTATCATACGATTTAGACTCTGCTTGAAGATCTCTTTCATTAAGTAATGTGTCCAATTGCCTTCTGATAGAGTCTGTGATCAGATCAACAGACGAAAAAATCGCAATTTTAACTTTCTCCAATTCATCTGCTATTATTGACATTGCATATTTGTCAATGTCTGTAAGCCCCTTACGGCATGCATGTGGGTCACCTGAAAATAAATCTACATTACCTTTTACGTTTGCGTATTTGGCTAATGTGTCGGTAATCGTCTTTATGAAGGCCAAAGTCGAACTGTCTTGCATGTTATACTGTGTCTGTTCGGCTTGTGCCATCCTCACAATCTGAAAAATAGTTACTTATTTCTACCGTTAACTTAAACTAACTTGCACCTGAAAATGAATGGAAATTTTTCTATTAATCTTGGATTTCCTGAAAAAAAAAATATGTTACAGTTACAAAAAAAAATTTATGCATACACTGTTATAATTCAATATTAGTGAGACTACAATGCTAATAATAATGATAAGACTAGTAATTAACAACAGTAATAATATTAATAACAATAATATTACTATAATGTCTAATTAATAAGACAAGAATAATAATATAACAATGTCTAATTAAACTAATTAATTAAGACGTCTGCGTTGGAGTACTCGTTTTATCGCGATGTTGCCCGCGCGTGACCGACTTTTCTTTTTAACAAACACTATTGTTGTATTTTTATACCATCCGGACTACACATTGTTTTGGTAACCACAAACCTGTCAGTGAATCGGTTACTGTAATGCACTCTGTGACCTGTTAAGACTACTTGATGAGCGATACACGTTGACCTGGCCGTCTGCTGTGATTGAGTGTCCCCGTGCTGATTTCTGAGCTGGCGTTACAGGACAGTGAATATTGTACTCACTGTGTCTTTTCGACCCCTCTCGTGCAGGAAGAAAAAAATCTTGACTTGATTTCTGAGCTGGCGTCTTCAGTTGCCCAGTTCGCAACCTGTCAGCTTCTTCTGTTTACACTTTGACCGTACTGTTTTTCTTCGTATGCTGTAAAACTGCAATTCTGCGTTGTTCTGCCGTCTGTGGTTCTTGAAGTCTGTCATCAACCAGTTTGTGTGTTGTACTTTGTCTTGATGAATGACTGATTTTCAATGCTGGCTGAGGTTGGTCTCTGCTCTTGAACTGTATAATGTGTGGTGTACTTTGCCTTGTTGTGGCCTTATTCTCGTTCAGGTCGATTTGAAAGAAGAAAATTCCGACTTGGTTTCTGAGGTGGCGTTTTTGATTGGCTGGTTCCGATATTGTTCACTTTGTTCTGTGTTTACAACTTGCACTGTTGTCACTCTGCTTTTTTCATGTTATCGAAACGTGAATATGAAATTTTTTTATAATTATTTTTTTTTCGTTGTACTCTGCCGTCTGTAGTTGGTGCGGTCTGTCACAGATCCGAAAATGTATTATGATATTTTCTGTCTGTGTTATTCTATATTATCAGGGCTATCTGTCGTTCGTGGTTGTTGAAATCTGTTACAGCGTCAAACGTATCTATGTCTTCTGCCTGAAGCGAGGAGAGATGACAGCATAAAGCATAGTTGAACTCCTGTTTTAGAAACAATGTGTGTGTGCTGTTAGAGGTTGGTTACGGCACCAAAATTGATGAGATGTGACAGCCCGTGATTCTTTGTATTATGAAGACTGTTATGTGACAATGTCTGTCCAGGTTCGCTTACCTCTGTGGTTAGCATTGACTTGCTGTTTAACCACAACAGTCACACACACACACAGCACGTGATGTGATAACGCAATGGTAATGTGAATACTGTTTATTTTACATATGAGAAGATCATTGCTGTCTGCTCTGACCTCCACATTTGGTCCATCATAGAATATATAATATGTAAGTTCATTCTTTCCTCACTCTCTCTCGCTCAGTATCGAATCTACACCTTCTGACCTTTTAACCATCAGTGATCATGCAGGTGCTATAGTCTCTAGTTCTGTTGTTTCTTCCTTATAGTTTCTTATGTCTATTGTTATCTATCATCTCAGTGTTTAGGTTATCTATTGGTAGACCGGGCCTCTCCGGGGATGTTGTTTTCCCTTTCAACACTGAAGAACATGACTACTGTCTATATGAAATAAAATTCACCCAACGTACCTTCTCCTTTCTGAATAATAACTAACTCACACGGTTTTCTCCTTCTAGACAAGAATTCCCACTACTTAATATTTCGGGTTAATCATTACCCAAAACTACTTCTTGTCCGTGAAATATTCATCCTATAAACTACTTGAATACTGCCATTATCATAGCTGCCCGCGTATAAGCGGCTTCCCTCTCCGACTCACGGTTCTGGACTGCCCTGAGAAAAGCGTGATTTCCTGAATCACCGTTCACACCTCTCCCATGCGCAACCCTGTTCGCGCATCCCCCCTTTATACTCTATCTGAACCGTCCCACCTCTAAATCTCCCTATTCCTTCCCTTTGACTCAATTCTTATCTGTGCCAAAGGACAATTTCCCTTTACACAACACAATTAAATTGTACTGGGAACGTACATTCATCAACATCTCGTTCCCATTTACGACCACTCATCTTTGCTTTGTCCTATCTGCTCACGTTACATGATTTCAAAAAACATACTTTTTAGACATGTTATACATTCCACTTTCTTAGTGGTCATTATTATTTTTTTCTCATAACATGTCATTATTTTCTTATGTTACAACATATTATCATAACAAAACTGAGGAATAACTCTTTTCCCGTCACTTTTCTTAAGTGACCTTTCCTCATCACATTTATGAGTGTTCTTAACCCTTGTATTTCTCACTCACATTCTGCCAACTGTGTACTTCACCATACAAAGTTTATTTCCTTTTACACATCCAGTCACTCCTGTTGTCATACACGTAAACTTCTCGTATAGTATTATCTTCTGTCACCACACACCTGGTGTGAATTGTCTGATTTTCCTCTTCTCTCGTAAAAATCTTCATAAGACTCGGCCATTGCCGCAAAAATCTCTCTCTTCTTTGCCATATGCTCCATGGCTTCTTACTTCTACATAAGTTCCTTCTAGAACTATCTCTTCTATATGTCCGTGCCATCCTTCCTGTGGCTTCTCAATACTCCGTCACTTCTCCGTGACTCTCAATTTTCCCATACTTATTTATCCAAGCGATTCTCTTGTTTTCGCCATCTCCCATGGCCCTTAATACCTCATCTTCCAATATCTCAATTACTCACTCTTAATTTCGCCATCTCTTATGGCTCTTCTTCTTCCCACATAATATCCTCGTCATTTTTCATGACCTTTTTTATCCCTCATCTCCCCCTCTACTTCACTTAATATCTATATTTTCTTCTTCCTTTATTTCTCTTCCGACTTTGATGACGATTTGCCTGCTCTGCCTTTTCTATCAACCTTTTCTTGTTTGCGTCATTTAACATTTTCGTCAGAACCATATTTACCTCAGTTTTAGTTTGTGGAAAGTATGTCTGATACTTCTGCTCCAGCACGCTCCATAGCATGTCTCCCGAGAAGTTAAAATCAGGCCGCTTTATGGTAGCTTCTATTACCTTCTTCACCTCGTCGATATTTGGTTCATCCACTTTAATCGGATTCTTTCTCAATTTATCCAAGAATTTAGACCTCTCTGAGCGATATAGAACTACATTTGGCTCAACCTTTTTGGTAATGTTCTCCGTCTTTATCTGATTTATACGTCCAAGATCACTATTCTCATTTTTCGGCCAATAAATTCTACGGCCTTCGTCGTCCGTTATATGCTCGAGCTCATCCGACCTGTATCCAATTTCGTCGGGGCCCATAACTCTATCCTCCCCACTTGACGAATCGAATTCTGATTCTATGTCAAGCTGGTACTTTTCTTGTACTGTACTTACACCCTCCTGTTTCGTCTTTCTTTTCTCCGAGTCTTCAATTTGTCGTTTATGCACCTCCCTCCAATCAGTCTGCGTGATTGTCGCTGCATGTCGCATCCACATGTCTGCATTGTCCGCTATTATTTTCTCCAGATTGTATACTGACAAATCCCTTTCTCTGCTACTATCTCCACATTTGCTCCCTTCTTCCTTACTTATTCTACTATTCTCTCCTCTTCTATAAGTACTTTTGTCTCTGTGACCACCGTCACTCTCGTCAGATCCTACACTGTCTGAGTCAGTCGACACCAATTCTGACAACCATCTCTGTCTACTGCTATATTCTGCTTCATTAACTGTTTGTCGACTTTTTTTTCTGGTCGACTGCATCGGTTCATCCTTCTTATTCTTTACTTCGATGCTATCCCTGTGCTGTGGTACCACTACTTCTTTAGCAGTTTGTAGGTTCATCCTTTTTACCCTGAGTGGAATCTTAGACTTTCTCGTATTGTCTAATACCTGTGACCATGTTTCCTTTTCTCTCCTGACGGCTTCTCATTGTGTCGTTGTGTACCAACGCTTGACCGTGTCTCTCTTTATGTTTTCCTGTTTCTGGACTGTTGTCCTAACCTGACTTGTCCATGGTCTATTCCTATTACCTTCTTCCTTTATTGTAATATTTTGCTGACCAGATCCTATTATGTTTCTCCACACTCCTAGCGGTTCTACCTTCATTTCCCAACCGTTCTGTGTTCTTATATGGCACTTCTGTTGGTTTGCTCTGCTGATGTTATTTATTTCTATGGACTTCCCTTTTTTAACTTCCGCCACAAAATTCCTGACCGCCATTCTTATTCTTCTTTTATTAAGTGTGTGTTCCAGTGTGCCTGTACAGCCGCTGTTTCTGGGATTTTATTTGTGTCCTTGTTTTCTCTATCACAAGTGTGACAATGTCCTTTCCCTATCGTATCATACGATTTAGACTCTGCTTGAAGATCTCTTTCATTAAGTAATGTGTCCAATTGCCTTCTGATAGAGTCTGTGATCAGATCAACAGATGAAAAAATCGCAATTTTAACTTTCTCCAATTCATCTGCTATTATTGACATTGCATATTTGTCAATGTCTGTAAGCCCCTTACGGCATGCATTTGGGTCACCTGAAAATAAATCTACATTACCTTTTACGTTTGTGTATTTGGCTAATGTGTCGGTAATCGTCTTTATGAAGGCCAAAGTCGAACTGTCTTGCATGTTATACTGTGTCTGTTCGGCTTGTGCCATCCTCACAATCTGAAAAATAGTTACTTATTTCTACCGTTAACTTAAACTAACTTGCACCTGAAAATGAATGGAAATTTTTCTATTAATCTTGGATTTCCTGAAAAAAAAAATATAATGTTACAGTTACAAAAAAAAAAATAATTTATGCATACACTGTTATAATTTCAATATTAGTGAGACTACAATACTAATAATAATGATAAGACTAGTAATTAAACAACAGTAATAATATTAATAAACAATAATATTACTATAATGTCTAATTAATAAGACAAGAATAATCATACAAATCAGAAAAATGGCTAACTAAGGATGGTCTACCGCTGGGCCATCTGAACATTTACCATCTACTGGGCAAACTTCTTGAGCTTACACGAATTCTGAATCAAAATTTTCATGTTTTTTGGACTTTCCAAAAGTCGTTTAAATGACAAAATATCAAATGACGATATTGCACTAAATGGCTTTAAAACTATTCGGCGAGACTCAAGAAGAAAGCTAGAAACAGGTTTAGAAGTATACATTTCCACTTCTATTGATTATCGCCGCAGAAGCGATTTAGATACAGCAGAGACCGAGTGCATATGGTTAGAAATAAAAATACTATGTCAGGGACAATTTCTAGTCGGGTATCAGTATCGAAATCCCAGTGTAGGAACCATCTGGTATGAAGATCTCACCAATATGATGATGGTTAAAGTTAATTTACCACTGCCAAAGAAATTATTCTTCTGGGCAATTTCAACATCGACATGCACAACGGAAACCAAACGTCGGGAAACATCATGCTATCATACAATGTAAAACAAATAGTCAGCCATCCTACCAGCGTAACAAAACAATTATCCACAACAATTGATGACAGCTACGTCACCTGTGCAGAAAACATTATAGAATGCTCTGTTCCTATTATCACAATGAGTGACCACTAAAGAATATGTTGCACGTGGTCAAAGAATACATATAAAGCGCCCAGAAAGAAATAAACATATAAGTATTAAATTGATCAAATATTCACACTAAGAACAATTATAGAAGAATCAGTGGAAAGGCAATCGCCACTTATTATCACCTTCGTCGATTTTCAAAAAGCCTTTGATAGTCTACACCGCCCATCATTGTGGAAGATACTTACAATCTATGGTTTTCCAACAAAATATGTGAATATAATCAAAGCGCTATATGAAAATGCAAGATGTTGTGTTAGAACAAATAAAGGGAATACAGAATGGTTTACAGTAGAAACAGGGGTGAAACAAGGCTGTATTATGTCACCACTACTATTTGGAATAGCTATTGATTGGGTTATGAGAAACTATACCCACAATGAACAATTAGGTATAAAATGGACAAATGGAAAATTCCTGGGGGACCTGGATTTCGCAGATGATGTAGCATTCTTAAGTTCGACACCAAGACAATCCCAAGAAGCAATAAATAATTTGTGTCATCTCTCGGTTAAAATAGGTCTCCAAATAAATGCCTCTAAAACTAAAGCAATGAACTTTTCTAACGAGACCTTTGATATCATCTTGAACGATAGATACATAGATAGATAGATAGATAGATAGATAGATAGATAGATAGATAGATAGATAGATAGATAGATAGATAAATAGATAGATAGATAGATAGATAAATAGATAAATAGATAAAAAGATAGATAGGTAGGTAGGTAAGTAGAAAGGTAGGTTTTACAAGATTGAGGTGTCGGTAAGGATTGTTTTACAAGATTGTGGTTTCGGTAAGGTTTGTTTTACAAGATTGAGGCAATATTTGCTATTGGAATTTTGTAGTTATGTTATATAATATGTGTGAAATGGACTTAAAAAAAAAAAAAAAAAAAAAAATTTACTCTCGTATCGGTCAGTCTGTTGATAGATAGATAGATAGATAGATAGATAGATAGATAGATAGATAGATAGATAGATAGATAGATAGATAGATAGATAGATAGATAGATAGATAGATAGATAGATAGATAGATAGATAGATAGATAGATAGATATATAGATAGATAGATAGATAGATAGATAGATAGATAGATAGATAGATAGATAGATAGATAGATAGATAGATAGATAGATAGATAGATAGATAAAAAAGATAGATAGGTAGGTAGGTAAGTAGAAAGGTAGGTTTTACAAGATTGAGGTGTCGGTAAGGATTGTTTTACAAGATTGTGGTTTCGGTAAGGTTTGTTTTACAAGATTGAGGCAATATTTGCTATTGGAATTTTGTAGTTATGTTATATAATATGTGTGAAATGGACTTTAAAAAAACAAAAAACAAAAACCAAAAAAAAAATTTACTCTCGTATCGGTCAGTCTGTTGATAGATAGATAGATAGATAGATAGATAGATAGATAGATAGATAGATAGATAGATAGATAGATAGATAGATAGATAGATAGATAGATAGATAGATAGATAGATAGATAGATAGATAGATAGATAGATAGATAGATAGATAGATAGATAGATAGATAGATAGATAGATAGATAGATAGATAGATAGATAGATAGATAAATAGATAGATAGATAGATAGATAGATAGATAGATAGATAAATAGATAAAAAGATAGATAGGTAGGTAGGTAAGTAGAAAGGTAGGTTTTACAAGATTGAGGTGTCGGTAAGGATTGTTTTACAAGATTGTGGTTTCGGTAAGGTTTGTTTTACAAGATTGAGGCAATATTTGCTATTGGACTTTTGTAGTTATGTTATATAATATGTGTGAAATGGACTTTAAAAAAAAAAAAAAAAATTTACTCTCGTATCGGTCAGTCTGTTGATAGATAGATAGATAGATAGATAGATAGATAGATAGATAGATAGATAGATAGATAGATGGATAGATAGATAGATAGGTAGATAGATAGATAGATAGATAGATAGATAGATAGATAGATAGATAGATAGATAGATAGATAGATAGATAGATAGATAGATAGATAGATAGATAGATAGATAGATAGATAGATAGATAGATAGATAGATAGATAGATAGATAGATAGATAGATAGATAAATAGATAAATAGATAAAAAGATAGATAGGTAGGTAGGTAAGTAGAAAGGTAGGTTTTACAAGATTGAGGTGTCGGTAAGGATTGTTTTACAAGATTGTGGTTTCGGTAAGGTTTGTTTTACAAGATTGAGGCAATATTTGCTATTGGAATTTTGTAGTTATGTTATATAATATGTGTGAAATGGACTTTAAAAAAAAAAAAAAAAAAAAAAAAAAATTTACTCTCGTATCGGTCAGATAGATAGATAGATAGATAGATAGATAGATAGATAGATAGATAGATAGATAGATAGATAGATAGATAGATAGATAGATAGATAGATAGATAGATAGATAGATAGATAGATAGATAGATAGATAGATAGATAGATAGATAAATAGATAGATAGATAGATAGATAGATAGATAGATAGATAGATAGATAGATAGATAGATAGATAGATAGATAGATAGATAGATAGATGGTAAGTAGAAAGGTAGGTTTTACAAGATTGAGGTGTCGGTAAGGATTGTTTTACAAGATTGTGGTTTCGGTAAGGTTTGTTTTACAAGATTGAGGCAATATTTGCTATTGGAATTTTGTAGTTATGTTATATAATATGTGTGAAATGGACTTAAAAAAAAAAAAAAAAAAAAAAAAAAAAAAAAATTCACTCTCGTATCGGTCAGTCTGTTGATAGATAGAAATATTTGCTATTGTAATATTGTATTTATATTTTATAATATGTTTGAAATGGACTTAAAAAAAAAAAAAAAAATTTACTCTCGTATCGGTCAGTCTGTTGATAGATAGATAGATAGATAGATAGATAGATAGATAGATAGATAGATAGATAGATAGATAGATAGATAGATAGATAGATAGATAGATAGATAGATAGATAGATAGATAGATAGATAGATAGATAGATAGATAGATAGATAGATAGATAGATAGATAGATAGATAGATAGATAGATAGATAAATAGATAAATAGATAAAAAGATAGATAGGTAGGTAGGTAAGTAGAAAGGTAGGTTTTACAAGATTGAGGTGTCGGTAAGGATTGTTTTACAAGATTGTGGTTTCGGTAAGGTTTGTTTTACAAGATTGAGGCAATATTTGCTATTGGAATTTTGTAGTTATGTTATATAATATGTGTGAAATGGATTTTAAAAAAAAAAAAAAAAAAAAAAAATTTACTCTCGTATCGGTCAGTCTGTTGATAGATAGATAGATAGATAGATAGATAGATAGATAGATAGATAGATAGATAGATAGATAGATAGATAGATAGATAGATAGATAGATAGATAGATAGATAGATAGATAGATAGATAGATAGATAGATAGATAGATAGATAGATAGATAGATAGATAGATAGATAGATAGATAAATAGATAAATAGATAAAAAGATAGATAGGTAGGTAGGTAAGTAGAAAGGTAGGTTTTACAAGATTGAGGTGTCGGTAAGGATTGTTTTACAAGATTGTGGTTTCGGTAAGGTTTGTTTTACAAGAATTGAGGCAATATTTGCTATTGGAATTTTGTAGTTATGTTATATAATATGTGTGAAATGGACTTAAAAAAAAAAAAAAAAAAAAAAAAAATTTACTCTCGTATCGGTCAGTCTGTTGATAGATAGATAGATAGATAGATAGATAGATAGATAGATAGATAGATAGATAGATAGATAGATA
>JAMPIV010020590.1:0-55000 GCA_024509875.1 Oreohelix idahoensis
ACTGTTGGATCACTACTGCAAAGCAGGGGTGGCAATTCCGTGACAATAAGTTAGTTGTATTGTAACAAAAATTGAGTTGTAAATATAATTTAGGTGTATTTTAAGCTGAGTTGAGTACACATGTAAAGAGAAAAATAATAGACAAAGCACCCACAAACAAGGATTGTCAGAGCAACAGAGTTTAAGTGAAATCGCTGGGGCGGGTAGTCACATACACAAACAGAGAGAGAGAGAGAGAGACCACAGTCTATTTTATTAGGACACGCGCCCTAATATAACCTACGGACAATGTGTCTAAGTTGAACAGAGCGCATCTCGATAAACGAGGCAAAATTTAAAAAAAAAAAACAGAGAGAGAGAGGGAGAGAGAGAGAAAGAGAGAGAGATAGAGAGAGAGAGAGAGAGAGAGAGAGAGAGAGAGAGAGAGAGAGAGAGAGAGAGAGAGAGAGAGAGAGAGAGAGAGAGAGAGAGAGAGAGAGAGAGAGAGAGAGAGAGAGAGAGAGAGAGAGAAGGGCCGTAAAAAAAACAGAACTAAAGAACCGACACCCGTTATGTCTTGACTCTAAAATTGTACCAACATAAGCGTTTTGAATTAACTGTTTACGACCTGTTTCCGGCCTCTAACCTTCCGGATGTGTCGATCATTATTAAGATAACATTCAGTGTTGAAGGAAGGCAAAAACCATCATTGTATGTATAATTTAGGGCACGTTTTTGTGTTATCCTTGAAGAAAGGAAATTACTCTCTAGCATTATGGGTTACTGGTTCTTTCGTCTTGTGACTAAATAGTTACGTATTTTTGTGTATCAGAGAGAGAGAGAGAGAGAGAGGGAGAGAGAGAGGGAGAGAGAGAGAGATAGAGAGGGGGAGAGAGAAAGACATAGATATTTGAGCTGTATTTATTATGAATATCTCGTAAATATTTCAATAAATTAAAACAGGTAAAAAGTTAGTTTTTCCCCTTTGGGGTCAGTTAAAAAAAAAACAGAAGAAAATAGTCCCATACCAGATATTGCGGTAAGGGAGTGAAGTGTACAGACATTATTTTATATTTGTCTTATACAGGAAACAAAACCTATAATATTAGTAAATGTACTTAACTTGTATTGTTATGGAATGTGATTTAATCATTTTAATTGACGTTTTAAATGTTTTCCAATCGTTGACTCTTTACTTTAATTCAATAAACATTGTTATTTTATATTTGTAACATATAAAACAAGAGACTAGTTATTCACAATTGCTTTTGCACGTTACATCTTATCATTTTTACTTGACTTAACACGTCAGGTCTAGGTATCGACTCGAGTCAATTCAGTTCCATTAAATTCATTGATTAATTCATCTATCTTTTTATCTTATATCGGACGGTGGCAGAGATATACACGTGCGCTAGTCATTTCCTCACACTAGAGACATTTAAGATTGTCTTGGAGTCCGCTGTAATATTTATTTTTCAGGAATTACCCTCTTTACTCTACGAGATGAAACCAGCTCGGTGGTATTTCTGGAAAGATTACTGAACTACTGAAATGTCCATCATACTTATTATCTTCTTCATCTCGGTACGAGACTTACATGTACATCTGTGTAAAATATAACGCCACATTCTCATCGTTTATTCTGCATTCACTGATTCTGACATGAAATTCAGGTTGTACTTTTAAGGAATACAAGATTGTAAAAGTAATTTAAGAGCATATTTAAATTTACAGCTTTCGGTCACTATCATAATACAGTAATAATAATAGCCCCTTCAGTCATAACTGACTATGGGAATGCGCCCCTGAGGTGACAGTCCTCAGCTGCTTATGTTCCTGATGCTCCTGTCGACGTTTTCTCCTCTCTTCGGCTTGTTGTGTGAGCTTCTTTTCGCCCAATCTGAGGTGGCACCGTAAAAAGCATCGCCACTTGGTGCGATCGGCAGCTTCATCCTCCCGCGTTGCTGGATTTATGTCCAGTGCCCGCATGTCTCTCTTGCACACATCTCTGAATCTCAGCTGCGGTCGCCCAACTGTTCTTTTGCCATCTGCTAGTTTGCCTGTAGAAAATATCTTTCGGGATGCGACCATCTTCCGGACATGGCCAAGCCAGCGTAGTCTGCGCTGTCTAAGCAGTGCATACATGCTTTGAAGGCCAGCACGTGACAACACCTCGACATTTGTCACTTTATCTTTCCACGAGATGCCGAGGATGTGGCGTAGACACCGTAAATGGAAGGTATTGAGCCTTCTTTCTTGCTAAGCATAGGTTGTCCAAGTCTCGTTGTCGTATAGGAGAGTGCTGGTGACGAAGGCGTTATATACCGCAGCCTTGGTCTTCGTTGTGAGTTTAGAGTTTCCCCAAACACGCGATGTGAGGCGGGCAAAGGTAGCTGCAGCTTTGCCAATGCGGGTGTCAATTTCTGTGTCCAGTGAGAGTTTGTCATTAATGGTAGACCCCAGGTATGTTAAGTGGTGCACCACTGCCAATTCATAGTCACTATCAAGAAATTAAAAAAAAAAAAAAAAAAAATTATCATCAAATCTACGTCCCTGTATATTAGCTAACGGCCAGGAACTTAATCAGATTAGGAGAGGGCATATAGTCAGTCCTGATGAGGTATTCGAAAAGTCTGTGACTGTACGATTAGGAACTGCTTTTCTTGACATGTGGAAGATTGATCCCAGGAGAAGCAGCAGAGTATGCTAACCTCTTCTTGGATATTTCCAGCACAGGCGTGAATACTGGAGGATACACTGCTAATATCTTAAAGAAGTGAGAGTGGAAAAAAAAAATTGTAGGTGGAAGTCAAGAATTTTAAATAAGGAGTTGCATCGTTTTGACGAGGCGCGCGCCGTTTAACCTAGACACAAGGTTCGTTGGTTATATTAGGGCCTGTATAAAAAATGTGGTCTGGTGTAACGACTAATAAAGAAAGCTGTGTTGACAGGAAGGAACTTCAATGGTTCATTTAAATAGTTTGACTAATGAAGTAAAACATACTAAATGGATGCAAAAAGAAAGTTAAAAGCGGACTTGAAATGTTTGAATAGCTCCAGCTAGCAGCGTAACTGTCGGCGTTCGCGCTAGTTCTCTCTTAAAGTTCTAACAGCTCGTGTTTGTTAGTTGAGTAAATGCAATGGCTTACTGAGCTAAGCTGCTGCCCTTAGTGGGTAAAGGTTGTCCTATAGCAGGTACTGTTGTAGTAGAGGTGAACTTCACCACATTAGGTCTCGCAATATGCGGTGGGGGGATCAGTTCCCTTCCTCGCTGTCGTCGCCTTTCCTAGCTCAAGAGCAGAGTCAAGTACCCATGTACAGCTTGGTAAGCTGGAGCGTGACGCTACCAGGTTGCGATGCCGGAACCCGGTAACAGTGCCGTGAGAAGAAGGCGCCCTAACCGCTTAGCCAATCGGGCGGTCTCTAAGTGGGTAGCTTTCAATAACTTTACTATGGCAGCATGTTTACATAAACATCGGATAGACTAACGTACGGAATATTGTGTCTGGAAGCGAAGTCGAGCTTTGCTTGCGAAAGTTGAAGAAAACTAGACAAGCACAGAAACGGAAGTCCAGACTTGACAGAACAGACTTCTAGCACTCAAATGTTGGCCCTAATTGACAGTCGAGGAAAAAACTGGCATCCTGCACTTGCCAGAGAAACCTAGAAAATATCTTTGACAGAAATTAGGTTAGTGTTACGTTAAAAAGACAAATGTAATGGATATCTGGAAGATTTTTATCACACGTTGCTTTTTTAATGTATAAATTTATTCACCCTTTTTTTATGTGTGTGCCTCAATCACTAGTCATACTGATCTGGTACGACTGACCTCTAACTCAACCATTTTTTTAGAACCTTGAAATAAAACATTCTTAGTGTGTGTATTTACAGAACTATCAATGAGAGGCGAGTGCTTATGTCTGAAAAACAGAACAGATTTTCTTAGAAGAGACGGAGAGGGTGGAGAAGTTTGGCCCGACTGTATCCTGTTTACGAAGGATAATCTCTATGCTAAAGTTCAGTCTTTGTACACTATCTTCTCCTCTCCACCCCTTTTCCAGCTTTTCCGTTACTTTTCATCCTGTATTTAGAAGGTGAGGTATAATTTACGGATAGCGAGAAAGATCTAAAACATTAGAAGAGTTTTATAAATGTAGGTTTTTATTCTTTGAGTGTAAAGCTGATCTGATCTGGGTTGCCAGGTGGAAGAGGTATTTGTTACGAATAAGGACATTCTTGTGGAAACAAGATCGTATTTTAGTTATCAACATTAACATTTTGTGTCTAGACAGTTCTGAGTACAGATAGTCCTCGACTTACGCGACTTACAACGACTCAACTTTACGACGGCCCCCCCCAAAAAAAAAAAAAAAATTAAATTAAAGTTGTTCACCCTAAGTCATTTTATATTTCATTTTCCAATGGCCATTTATAACTTGGGGTCATGTAAACATACTCACACAGGAGTACTACTGCATTGAACTTTAAAAACATTGACTGGGTTTGATAATAAATGTTAATATAATGTCCACATAGTGGCGTACTAAGGGGGCTTGAGGGGGTGGTCCGCCCCGGGTGACAACTTGGAAAGGGGTGCCATCGGGAACTATTAAGATAGTACTGTTACATATATACTCGCACATGTGTTTCTTCGTATGGGGGGTGGGGGCGTGGTGGGGGTGGTGGGGGGGTGGAGGGGGGGGAGGGGTGGGGGGGGGCTTGTCAAAAGTCAGATCCGCCCCGGGTGCCAAGTACTTTAGGGACGCCCCTGCGTCCACAGACTTCATGCACCAGTTTCCATTGTTCATTTACGTCTTAAGTGTGTGTATTGTTCCCAGTCATGTCTGGTAAGAGGAAAAGTGCATCCACTAATGGCTATTTTGATCAAATGACTCATATATGTGTGTGTTTGTGTGTTTATGTACAGACTGTTAAAGATTAATCTTAATTAGTGTTTGTGGCTGTCGTGTGCAACAATTTGTCCCCTGTATTTTTTACAGTGCATTTTTAATAGTAATTTTGTAAGCTCTTTTACGCTACAGTATAAACACATTGTAACATCTTTTATTTCAACCCTTTTATGTGTTGTACAGTATTTGACGTTAACAAATCATTGATGTGATGGAATACGGGGGACATGGAAATATGTAATTAGTCAAAACGTGTAAGGGATGATTCGACTTACGACCACTTCGACTTACGATCGCTTCGACTTACGACGGGGTGTCAGGAACAGAACCCAGTCGTAGCTCAAGGACAACCTGTATCAAATAACACTAGTTTTGGGTATTTTACATTTCCATTTCGACTGTGTAGCCCAAGCGTCGTGAGTAGAAGCAGTTTTTCTTTTTGTATGAGAAGTGGCACCTTTTAAGCGTCACCCAGTTTCCCTGATACCTACTCGTCTTACTCTGTCCCATTGATGTGGTCTTTTATTGTTGCAGGTTTGTGAGGTAGCTGATTGTGCCGTGTTATAGTGACCTGCTAGCTCTTCTAATGTTGCAGGTTTGTGACGTAGCTGATTTTGCCGTGTTATAATGACCTGCTAGATTTTCTAATGTTGCAGGTTTGTGACGTAGCTGATTGTGCCGTGTTATAATTACCTGCTAGATTTTCTAATGTTGCAGGGGTTGTGACGTAGCTGATTGTGCCGTGTTATAATGACCTGCTAGATTTTCTAATGTTGCAGGTTTGTGATGTAGCTGATTATGCCGAGTTATAATGACCTGCTAGATTTTCTAATGTTGCAGGTTTGTGACGTAGCTGATTGTGCCGTGTTATAATGACCTGCTAGATTTTCTAATGTTGCAGGTTTGTGATGTAGATGATTGGTGCCGTGTTATAATGACCTGCTAGATTTTCTAATGTGCGGGGTTTGTGACGTAGCTGATTGTGCCGTGTTATAATGACCTGCTAGATTTTCTAATGTTGCAGGTTTGTGACGTAGCTGATTGTGCCGTGTTATAATGACCTGCTAGATTTTCTAATGTTGCAGGTTTGTGATGTAGCTGATTGTGCCGTGTTATAATGACCTGCTAGATTTTCTAATGTTGCAGGTTTGTGATGTAGTTGATTGTGCCGTTGTTATAGTGACCTGCTAGATTTTTTCTAAATGTTGTAGGTTTGTGATGTAGCTGATTTATGCCCGTGTTATAGTGAACCTGCTGGAATCTTCATAATGTGTAGGTTTGTGATGTAGCTGATTGTACCGTAGTAACCTGATAGCTCTTCTAATGTTGTAGGTTTGTGATGTAGCTGATTGTGCCGTGTTATATTGACATGCTAGCTCTTCTGATGTTGGTAGTTTTGTGATGTGGTTGATTTATGCCGTGTTATAGTTATATGCTAGCTCTTCTAATATTGTAGGTTTGTGATGTGTAGCGGATTAATGCTTTGTGTTATAGTGACTTGATAGATCTTCTAATGTAGTAGGTTTGTGATGTAGCTGATTGTGCCGTGTTGTAGTGACCTTCTAGATCTTCTAACGTTGTAGGTATGTGATGCAGCTGATTGTGCCGTGTTATAGTGACCTGCTAGCTCTTCTAATGTAGTAGGTTGTGGAATGGCTGATTATGCCGTGTTATAGTGACCTGCTAGCTCTTCTGATGTTGTAGGTTTGTGATGTAGCTGATTATGTCGTGTTATAGTGTTCTGCTAGATCTTCTAGTGTTGTAGGTTTGTGATGCAGCCGATTGTGCCGTGTTATAGTGACCTGCTAGCTCTTCTGATGTTGTAAGTTTTGATGTTGTAGCTGATTATGCGTGTGTGTGACAAAATCAGTTTTGCACTTTTCAATAACTTTCGTTCTCTCCATGCAGTATCACTTCATATTCTTTTTTCATTTTCCTCACTTTCATAGTCACGCATCTTAGAGTTGTTAAACCTCTATTCACAATGCAATAATGCTATTTCACACGGCTGAATTGACTATCTTGGAGGATTACATTGTAATCACTTTAGTGTCTAGTCATTATTGAATGCAGAAGGTAAACGTGAAGAGTAATAGTGGACTTTGTTTTTAACCTCATTCAGCCAGACCGAGTGACAACCTGAAAATTCGAGGTTTATCACAGCACCTTCTGGACACCTTGGGCACTCGGAAAGAACAATAGATGACCAGGTGTGTCATCGAATAATGTTTGTGTGCCTTGCTGTATCAGCATATATCTGTCCTCGTGAGCGATTTGAGTATGTGGTTGATAATCGGCCTTATCTCTTTTGCCCAGGACATTTTTCTGTGTGTAATTAATACATATAAAATACGTCTGAGAAGATATTATGAGCCAAGCAATCAATGATGGAGGAGATCACAGATGTGTTCTCCCGTCTGTATAATAGCGACGCAAGTAAACATGCCATTTTGAGAGATAAGTCATGTGTTTAAATTTTAAAATATTTTAAAACACGCGGGAGATACTATTGATCTAACACCCCGAACCCACATAGTTATAAAGAGCTTACGATTGGTTTAATTTAAGAGACGCTGCAATATACATTGGATGTCATTGGCAAATTCGTCGGAATTACCATATGGGACTTAAAGCGAAAATTGAGAATTATTATCTAACAATTTGAGACTTAGACACACTGTACTGTTAAACGTCAAAGTAGCAACTCCTGAGAGAGAGAGAGAGAGAGAGAGAGAGAGAGAGAGAGAGAGAGAGAGAGCCAGAAGAGAATAGGACTTAGATTCCATACGAAAGGAACAGCACAGAGAATTTGGGAAACTGTGTAACTTAAAGTAAACCCCCCATTTTTTAAACACAAAGACTGGAGACTTAAGGAATCAGAATCAAGTCATAAGAGGGATTCTAAAATAACCCCAGACCCAATATTAGAAGCATCTAACTTAATTTGCTGTGTCCATTCTAACTGTGCCAGGAGATTGTAGATCCCATTTGGGGTAAGTTGTGAACTTATATTTCACAAATGTGAATTTGACATGTTTTTCTTGCTAAGAGGTTATATATGAGGCTAGCAACCTCAACATATGAAAATAGTATATTCATAAACCACTACAGCAAGCGCAGGTGATTGCTTCATGCTAGTTTATACAGAAAAGCGAAAGAAGCAGCAACCCCAGACTCCGAATGGAGCAGTGATGAGTGATAATTACTTCGCATGTACCTAAAGTTTATAGTATCATGTTGTGAGATATATGTACCTTTTAATTGTAATTGAGACAAGCCATTGCCCTGGCGCTGTCCAGACACATTTTTCCCATTAAAGTAACCAGAAGAATAATGGTGATTTCTAATAATATTCCCTGAGTTATACTGTGTATAATCAGGGAGAATAATTATTCAGAGAGGCTAACATTGATGGGTGCATAGCGACAATGCGCCTGTTAATTTGCAGTCCGCAAGTGTACTTACCAGAGGCATTTGTTCCTTTTATTTTGTCTAAAGTTCGTGGTACGAAGCTGCAAGACTAAAGTTTCTACGCCACTAGTTGTGAGTCAAGAGCAGGGATTCAACACTAACCACCTACATTGGACGAGTTGTGTGAAGAATTGCCCTCATCACAAAAGAATTGACGAAACCACGGCTGCAGGACTCACTTATACCAGCTAAGTTCTTATTAAAGTAAACAGCAAAAGGACACATTTTTAAAAATAAATCCTCAACCCCTGTCTCATTGAAAACACTTTTTTATATACATCTAAAATTCACCATAATTCCATCCTTATTTTAACCTCTTAAAACTTGTAACAGATAACAAAGATTCGGGTGAAAATTATATTGTTATGAGATATATTTTTATAATTAAACTTAGATTTGTAAATAAAGGGAAATAATCCAAAATACATTGACAGGAGGAGACAAGAGTAGAGTTGACGTCCCTTGGTTAAAAGTTTGGAATTATTTTTTGTTTGGCAAGTGAGCGAAGATGAACTAGACTACGAGATTACATTCTCGTGCGGTGAATGTATTGCTGAGTTCTTTGCGAGACAGTTGATCTAGAAAGTTCGGAAATAGTTGTCGTTGTAAATCGAAGTTTGAAATATAGTCAGTCAGATTTTGAACGCGAAAGCTTTAGGAAGCAAGTTGCTTGAGTTGTCTTAAAGTTAAAATGGCAAGTGAAATTGAGGGTTATAATCGGACAATATGCCAAAACGTTTGGTTGCTTCAGTGGTGACAGAAAAATGAACTATTGTCTAGACAAACGCTTGTACGCCACAATTATATACCCTTCAAAAGAAGTTAAGGACCAATAGGTGAAAATAACCCAAAAATAATAAAAATTAAAAAAATTATATTTCATAAGCAATTAATCTGACATTGATTTTTCTCGAACAACAAACATTAAAACACGATAGTCTGCGTGGGCCACACCAACAACCCGAATTGGCTAGTTGTAAAGTGCAATCTTTACTATCTTGCAATATAATACATTTATATACTTATTATGTTCGCAAATATTTTGTAAACAAAGTATTTCCTTTTTTAAGTGCTTAAGGAGAAGTCATTTTTGAGTTACTTCCCTTGAAAGGAGTTCCGTCATCTTCGATCGGACTCCGCGGACGAATCTAGGCCTACTGCGATTTATTCTTTGGCTGGGTAGGAATAGATTGTTCTTGCTTCAGTATATCTATGGCCTGAATTTATACGTAGTGTTTGTATGAGTAGGACGAGTCTGTCTTATATATGGATATCTTTACATTTCTAAGTCGAACTATGTTGGTTGTCGCTAGAAAAGGTCAAAGGCTATGCAGCGGAAGTATCGCTAGCAGGGGGGGGGGTGATTCATGGCTGTCATCCTGTCGGGATGTCGAATTTTGTTGTAGCCGGCTTATCGCCGAAAAAGTGATCTATAAGTAAATGGGGAAAAGTGATAGTCATTTAGACATGTTGTATGTACTTTACCCCAGTGTTTATTCTCTTTTGCCAAGGAATGGCAAAGTTATATTTCGCATAGAAAGGTAAAACCACAATTTATTATGAACTTGGGCTTCGCCATCGTTGTCGATAAGCAGATGCACAGTGGTACTTTTGAAAAGAATATTTATTCAAAGGAAGATGACATTCCTATGTATCAGCACTAGATTATATGATATTATTCAATTACCTCTATGATAGAAGCTATGAAGAAATGAGGACATTTAACGAATGACCAATTTTGGTCTGTATCCAATAGTGAGTGAAGCTCACGAGAGAAGCACAGCCATGTTGAAATCCATATACTTTGTATTTATCGAGTGAGAAAAAGGGATGCCTGTACTATCGCTCGATGAACCAAGAGATCACTGCTACATGTGAGAACCCATGTCTGGGATTCCTATATCTTTATGAAAAAATATATATATTGAACTTTACGTGAAGGGATATTCGCTAGACGAGGTTAGGTCTAGGAGCCTTCCTATATATTGGTTATGGTCTGACGTGCCCAGTCAGTAAAGCCAGATGATTTACATGATGGAACTCTGAATGCTTATTTACGAATGCTCCATTATGATATTTGCCAAGCATGAATGCTAACTTAAGATGATATTCCTGTGATCAACATTATGCTGTCTATGTCGACATTTGTTCCTGTAACCATACACGTACTGTCCAAGTGTGCGTCTCATTAAATGTTATAAAAAGACCACCGTAGTTCCAGTACTTCTTGAATTCGAACAGTGTGAGTATGAGTGATGTACTACCAACCTGTCAACTCTATCGAATCATTCTACCATTCGCGTTCTGACATTCATATACACACTCATTGTCTACACTCACATTCTTGTCGGAGCCTCATCACGTTCCAGGACAAGATGACCTGTATGACCAAAACTGTGCTGGGTTTAATGAGTTGACAATCGTTACACTTTACTACACCAGTCCCAACATCTACATTTATCAACTGGTGGACATTCACGGCATTTAACAAATAAAACGTGATTTAACAACTACTGGCCAGTATGATTTAACAACTGGTGTGCCAGCTTCCTGGGTCAACCTGCACAGTGACCATATTGAGAAGTAAACTACTGAGACCAGACGTTCCTTGGGGTCTGTTACGACACACAAATACATCAACAGTACAACTCTACAGTGATGTCAGCGTGACCTGTCCTGTCGACAGTATGCAGTAACTAGGTCAGCGTTTGTTGACATTTGGTTCGTTGGACATTTGCCATACAACTGACAGTGTTACACAGCAAGCTTGGTTGAAACATAGAACATTACACATCAGGACTGGAGAATATTTGACAGTGTTTGCGAAAGGAAATGTTATTGAACTGAGAAGTCCTACATCGATTGTTATCATTCACATCAACGATGGAGCTTCTATTTCTGTGTTGAATTTAAAATAATTAGACCAGAAGTATTTGTTTAATAAAGTACCACAGTACTGTACTATTAGGCAGTGTAACTGAGCCTTCTTTACAACACATTCTTTCTGCAACACTCTATTTACATCATATTGCCATACTATTTATGCATTTATGTATTTATGTTTAAATATTTATATGTGATATTTGTTTGTATCCAGCGGGTTGTTGTTTTGGTTGGGCGGTGTCACACAACAGAGTATCCCACGTAATAGAGGGTCTGATGTGTGCGTTTCTATAGGTGCAATTTTCTTGATTGAAAATTTGCTGCGACAGCTGTTGCTATTAGTGTTAGCTGTGAAGACTGTACTCATTGTTGTTTTTTGTAATATTCCTCTGTTCTTTAGTTTGTTTTGATTTGTTTGTAATTTGTTGGTCTACCCTATTCTATCTTTCAGTTCTATTCTCAATTTATATTTATATACTGTGGCGTTATTTGTATTTGTTATCCTCTTGCGGTTTATCTTTTATTGTTTTTCCCATTTGATTTATTTCATTTCCGCAAATGTTTTCATGTTCTTCTGTATAACTGTTTTGTTTTGTGCCTGATCGACATACACTATTTAAAATATAGTTGATCATATAAATTGATGTACAAGAATCAACTGATAGTTAATTGCTATTACTAAAGGTACACAGTTGATGATATAAAACACTATTTCTGGTGCACTGCACTTATATTATAGAGTGAACCAGCAACTTATAGCTGTTATTATATAAGGATTTATACAAGACCTTTGTAAGGCTTGTTTCCCACAGTGATTGGGATAGTTAAGTACTATTTTCCACAGGTTACAAAGTTATCATACAAGGTCTTTGATTAAGACTAAGAAAGTGAATTTATTTACTTTTGCAAATTACTGATCTTATTAGACAAGATGTCTACATTAGATTATTTTATCACACAAGGCAAGGCTCTTGATAAGACTGGTCAGCAATTAGAAGAATGGGCAGTTGCTCAATATGACAAAGCATTAGCTGCTGAAGAAAGAAAAGCATTGATTGAGGAGAAAAGATTAGAAGCTGAGGAAAAAAAATTACAAAGAGAGGATGAACAAAAGAAATTGCAGATACAGGCTGATGAAAAAAGATTCCAGATGGAAATGGAAAAAGAGACAAGAAAAGATGAATCTGCTGCAGAGGAGAAAAAATTGCAAGCTGCTGCAGAAGAGAAAAAATTACAAGCTGCTGCTGAAGAGAAAAAATTACAAGCTGCTGCTGAAGAGAAAAAATTACAAGCTGCTGCAGAAGAGAAAAGATTACAAAGAGAAGCTGAAGCTCAAGAGAAAAAAGCAATAAGAGAACATGAACACAAAAAAAAACTTTTAGCATTTGAGTTAGAAAAGTTAAAGTTAACAAACATAAGTAATGTTAATCAAGCATCTGGTGGTAATGGTAAACCCTTTACTTACAAGGTCAAGGTACCAGCGTTCAACCCTTCCAGTGATGACATAACATTCTGGCTAAATAGATTTGAACGCTCTTGTCGAGCCCATATGTGGACAAATCACAATATGCTAACCAGTTATCAGAAAATCTGAAAGGTGATTCTCTGACTAGTTTAAGTTTGGTTGAAGAGGCTGACAAAGATAACTATGATGTTATTAGGGCAGCCTTATTAAAGAAGTATCAGTTGTCTGAAGAGGGTTATCGGAAGTTGTTTAAGACAATGGTGCCTGAGGCAGGTGTAGAATTCTCAGAATTCATTGCAAGGACACGTCTTACATTTGATCGTTGGATTGAGCTATCCAAAACAGAAAAGACTTATGAAGCACTTATGGACTTGATACTCAGAGACAAGATTATGTCAAGTATAAATAAACCTTTCCTCGAATTCTTACATGAGCGTAAACCTAAGTCTCTAAAAGAAATGGAACAGTATTGTACCCAATACGTCACTGCACATCCGGACGTAGCTATTAGCAACAGTAAGGTTAAAGAAGGTATGCCAGTTGCTTCTGCAACACCATACAACCCTAATCACTCTCACAAATTCCAAGGACCTCAAAATAGGTTTAATAAAAAAGGTAACTATTACAGTTATCAGAACCAAGGTAACCAATCATTTCAGGGTTCTTCTTCGAATACCTGGAGAAGAGCTGACAGCCCTCGATTCAGGGGTGGTCATAATTACAGGAACTTTCGCAAAGGAAGTCATTCTAGAAACTATCCAAGTTTTCCTTCATGGAGACAACAGGATCATAATTACCGAGATACTCATTATAATGAATATGATGATAGTAACCAAAGGAGCTATGATTCAAACCCGAGTAGGGGTTATAATAGTGGAAACAATGATAAGTACAGAGGCAATAATAACAGAGGTAGAGCACAATTCAAAAAACATAAAGCTCATTACCAGGCGAACTCTGCACAGCAAGAGTCCCACGAAGCCTATAAAAAAAAATAAAGATAATGATGACTCTAATAATATGGCATGTGCCGCTTTTGATTTTGGGAGAGCATCTCAGTGCCCCCAATGCAAAACATTATTTGAGCCAACCACAGTGTCTACTTTAAGCTGTGGGCATCCTCTTCCCGCTCTTCCTGCGTCAATCGCGCATGATGGGAGAGGTTCTCTTGTCTTACACAAAGGTTTAGTAAATGACAATCCAGTCTCAGTACTTTTTGATTCTGGATGCACAACTATTGGGGTTAGGCAGTCACTCATAGATCCTTCTCATTCTACAGGCAAAGTAGTCAAATGCGTAACATTTGGCGGCACCATAGAGAAATACTCTACCGCTATCATTAGGATTGCTACTCCTTTCTTCACAGGAGATGTACACGCATGTCTTTTGCCGAATCCGATCGCTGATCTTATCATCGGTCGCATTCACGGAGTCAAAGAATGCACTCCGGAGCAAATTTCCGTTTGGGAAAATCAAAATATGCAATCTGCTAATGCGGTAGTCACTAGAGCTCAAGCTCTCAATATGCCTGAAACTTCATCTGTTGAAGATAATGAAGTGCATAACCAAGATGATCCCTTGGTAATTTCTCGTGACTCGTTTATAAAACAACAAGAAGAAGATCCGACTCTTAAGAAATTCTTCACTCTTGTAACGAAAGGTGATCCGAATAAAGATTCAAATTGTAAATCTTGGATTACAATGAAGAATGGCGTACTTGTACGTATGGTGCAAGACTCCACTAAGTCAAGTCATTCTCAGATTCTTGTACCCAAGAATTTGAGAGTTAAGATCTTACAACATGCACACGACTCTCAGTGTGCTGGTCACATGGGTTTTTCCCGTACAAAGTCAAGAGTTCTTGCGGCTTTCTTTTGGCCTTTTGTGAACAAGGACATACGGATCTATTGTCGATCCTGTAAAGTATGTCAAGAAGTCAAATCCAAAGGTCCTCGTCATGCTGCGCCTATTCAGGCTGCAGATATTCCTATTCGTCCATTCCAGAAAATGGCGATAGACATCATTGGTCCATTCAAGATCAAATCTGCTAGAGGACATCAGTTTATCTTAACGTGTGTAGACATGTGCACACGTTGCCAGAGGCTATCCCTCTAAAGAGCATTACTACCGCTGACATTGCAGATGCTCTTTGGCTTATATTTTCTCGGCTGGGATTCCCCGGAGAAATATTATCAGATCATGGCACCCAACTGATATCGGATACCATGTCTCAAGTAATGTCTACTCTACAGATAGAGAGATCTTTGAGTAGCATCTATCATCCTATGTCCAATGGGATGGTCGAGCGACTAAATAGAACACTTAAGAAACTATTAGGGAAGATAACTGAGGATCATCCTCAAGATTGGGATAGGGTTTTACCCGCGGCCCTCTTCGCGTACAGAGAGGTCCCCAATGAACATACAGGGTTTTCGCCCTTTGAACTTGTCTTTGGCGCGCGACCGCGCGGCCCAATGTCTTTGCTGCATGATCTTATAACAGCTGACAATATTGACGATGACACAAAATCTTCTTACGAGTATGTCATCGCGCTGAGACAGAAGATTATCGAAGCATGCAAATTGGCAACGTCCTCTTCTGAATTTGCTAAGCAGAAGGCAAGACAATTTGCTAATAAGAAGAGAACTTTACGACAACTTTGTCCTGGTGACAAAGCATTTGTTTTGCTACCTTGTCGTGAAAATAGACTCCTTATTAGTTGGAAAGGTCCGTACGATATAATATCGAAAATTTCAGATGTTGACTACATCGTCGATATTAACGGGAAGCATAAAACCTTCCACATCAATATGCTTACGGAGTTCCATGAACGTCCTGACTATCTACAGCCTATTTTCCAGGCAACGGACGATTCTCATGTCAAACATGGTCATTACTCATCACTGTCTGTAATACAGGATGAGGAAACAAGTTTTTCGGATGTTAATCTTCCGCTTCCAATGATCCCACTTCATTCTAGTGAATCATGGAAAGACGTTACTGTTTCTCCTGATTTGTCTCTAGGAGAACGGCGACAAGTTTCGTCTATGTTACAAACATTTCAGGATGTCCTCACTGACATCCCTGGACAAACTCATGTCATTGAGCATGACATTGTTCTAACTGAACATACTCCAATTAGGGTTAGACCTTATCCTATCCCTATACATTTCCAAACACAGGTTGAAAAGGAGTTGGATGAAATGATAGATTTACAAATAATCGAACCATCCACTTCTGCATATTCTTCGCCGATGGTTATTGTTCGAAAAAAAGACAATAACATACGTCTTTGCGTTGACTATCGCAAATTGAATCAAGTTACGAAGTTCGATGCTGAACCTATGCCTTTACTAGAAGAGCTACTTACTCGTCTTTCTAAATCGCATTTTTTCACTAAACTTGATTTGTCTAAAGGATATTGGCAAGTTCCATTATCCGAACGCGCCCAACCTCTTACCGCTTTCTCTACTCCCAGAGGCCTTTTCCAGTGGAATTTTATGCCTTTCGGCCTTATGAACGCACCAGCTACATTTGTACGCATGATGCGTCGAATCCTATCGTATCGGTCAGATGTCATTGCTTATCTAGACGACATCTGTCTTTTCAGCGATACTTGGGAAGATCACTATTCAGGGTTAGTTGAATTATTATCAACTCTGCGTGAGTATAACCTGACAGCAAAACCATCCAAAGCTTGTATTGGCTTTAGCGAAATTGCTTTCTTAGGCCATCGAGTAGGTCACGGTTTCTTGAAGACAGAAGACCATAATATCACTAAGATACTTAACATCTCTATCCCTAGGACTAAAAAGCAAGTGCGAAGTCTTTTAGGTCTCATACAATTTTATGGACGTTTCATTCCGAATCTGTCCTCTATCATGGCACCTCTCTCTACACTATTAAAGAAAGGGTCGCCTAACATGGTTCACTGGTCTCATGAATGCCAATCTTCACTAGAGAAGATCAAAACTATGTTTTCATCACCACCTATTTTAGTGTTACCTACAACAGATAAGACATTTGTTCTTCGTAGTGACGCTTCATCCACTGGGATTGGAGCGGCACTAATGCAAGAGTACTCTGGAACTCTGCATCCTGTAATGTATATATCCAGAAAACTTAATGCTGCAGAAAGGAATTACTCGGTTTTAGACCGTGAATTATTGGCAATGGTTTGGTCAATTCTCAAACTCCAAAGATTCCTTCTGGGCGCACATTTCGTAGTGGAAACTGACCAAAAAGCTCTTACGGCTATCCAAAGTAAGAACTTGAAGAGCTCGAGATCAACTCGATACGCAATCGCTCTTCAACCTTTTCATTTCTCGGTACGAGCTATCCGTGGTTCAGAAAATGTGATGGCGGACATTCTGTCCAGATGCCCACATGATGCCACTTAACTGTTAAATATTGGTTTTTTTTAATATGTATAACTTTACAACAGTTATTTTTTGTTTCTTTACTAAGATACACATTTGTAATTTAATAATAGAATGATGGTATCGCTACTTAGCGGTTTATTGATGTTTATTCACCGCTGTTCTTTGATGATTGTTTCTTCATAAATCATAAATTTAAGATTATAGTGTGAATTTTTGGTATGCATTGTATAATTACCAGAATTGTATTATACGTACATCACACCTTCCTGGAAACATTTATTCGTAGAGAAACAATTTCTCTCAGATTTTGAGATATATTCTCACTGGTCATATTAGGAATTATAGTTATTCCTGATATTTTCATCTGCGCAGTATTCTTGCGTTGTGAGCCTATTCTACGTTGCTCCTAGATGTATTAAAAAAAAAATTTTTATTTTTTTTTCCCCGGGAGGTGTGGTAAGACTGTAAAGTGCAATCTTTACTATCTTGCAATATAATACATTTATATACTTATTATGTTCGCAAATATTTTGTAAACAAAGTATTTCCTTTTTTAAGTGCTTAAGGAGAAGTCATTTTTGAGTTACTTCCCTTGAAAGGAGTTCCGTCATCTTCGATCGGAATCCGCGGACGAATCTAGGCCTACTGGGATTTATTCTTTGCCTGGGTAGGAATAGATTGTTCTTGCTTCAGTATATCTATGGCCTGAATTTATACGTAGTGTTTGTATGAGTAGGACGAGTCTGTCTTATATATGGATATCTTTACATTTCTAAGTCGAACTATGTTGGTTGTCGCTAGAAAAGGTCAAAGGCTATGCAGCGGAAGTATCGCTAGCAGGGGGTGTGATTCATGGCTGTCATCCTGTCGGGATGTCGAATTTTGTTGTAGCAGGCTTATCGCCGAAAAAGTGATCTATAAGTAAATGGGGAAAAGTGATAGTCATTTAGACATGTTGTATGTACTTTACCCCAGTGTTTATTCTCTTTTGCCAAGGAATGGCAAAGTTATATTTCGCATAGAAAGGTAAAACCACAATTTATTATGAACTTGGGCTTCGCCATCGTTGTCGATAAGCAGATGCACAGTGGTACTTTTGAAAAGAATATTTATTCAAAGGAAGATGACATTCCTATGTATCAGCACTAGATTATATGATATTATTCAATTACCTCTATGATAGATAGAAGCTATGAAGAAATGAGGACATTTAACGAATGACCAATTTTGGTCTGTATCCAATAGTGAGTGAAGCTCACGAGAGAAGCACAGCCATGTTGAAATCCATATACTTTGTATTTATCGAGTGAGAAAAAGGGATGCCTGTACTATCGCTCGATGAACCAAGAGATCACTGCTACATGTGAGAACCCATGTCTGGGATTCCTATATCTTTATGAAAAAATATATATATTGAACTTTACGTGAAGGGATATTCGCTAGACGAGGTTAGGTCTAGGAGCCTTCCTATATATTGGTTATGGTCTGACGTGCCCAGTCAGTAAAGCCAGATGATTTACATGATGGAACTCTGAATGCTTATTTACGAATGCTCCATTATGATATTTGCCAAGCATGAATGCTAACTTAAGATGATATTCCTGTGATCAACATTATGCTGTCTATGTCGACATTTGTTCCTGTAACCATACACGTACTGTCCAAGTGTGCGTCTCATTAAATGTTATAAAAAAGACCACCGTAGTTCCAGTACTTCTTGAATTCGAACAGTGTGAGTATGAGTGATGTACTACCAACCTGACAACTCTATCGAATCATTCTACCATTCGCGTACTGACATTCATATACACACTCATTGTCTACACTCACATTCTTGTCGGAGCCTCATCACGTTCCAGGACAAGATGACCTGTATGACCAAAACTGTGCTGGGTTTAATGAGTTGACAATCGTTACACTTTACTACACCAGTCCCAACATCTACATTTATCAACTGGTGGACATTCACGGCATTTAACAAATAAAACGTGATTTAACAATAAGCTTGTCATGTTATATTTTGATGTGCTGTGTTTTTATTGTTCATTTTCATTTCACTTTGCACCCTTAATAAAAATGGTCCTTAACTTTTTTTGAAGGATATATATCAATCAATCAATACCCTTTAGCTACCCAAGTTCTTTCCATGTTTTCCTCATCATTTTTACCTCTGTCTATATTACTTCCAAGATATGTGTACGATTCTACATCTTTTAGTGGGGTTTCTTCAAGTTCAATATTGTTATCATTTCTTGCATTTATTCTCATAATATTTGTCTTTTCCCTGTGTATTTTCAGGCCCACTTGTTGTGACCTATCATCTAGAATTTGTATTTTGTCTTGCATCTGATTATGGTTATGGGACAGAAGAGCCAAGTCATCTGCAAAATCCAGATCATCAAGTTGTTTAGTCATATTCAACTGGATTCCTATTCTGTTGTGTGATGTCGATGTTTTCATAACCCAATCTATTGCTAGTAAGAAAAGAAATGGAGACAAGAGGCATCCCTGTCTCACTCCCGTTCTAATCCTAAACGGTTCTGTAAGTTGTCCTTCATGAAGAACTCTGCATGTCATGTCTTCATAAGTCTTCTTTAGGGATCTTCATGGGAACTCCATAATGCCTCATCAATTTCCAAAGCGATTCTCTGTGTACACTGTCAAATGCCTTTTCATAGTCCACGAATCCGATGTATAGCGGTGAATTCCATTTCAGACTTTGTTCAACTATTATTCTCAATGTGGCTATCTGGTCTGTACAGGATCTTACTTAGCTGCTTTTTCTCTTTGTAGCTCCTCTTCTGCTGGCTGGATGTCTGGGAGAATAGTTAGAGATGGTCTGTTGAGAAGTTCCTCAAAATATTCCGTCCATCTCTTCATTTGTTCTTGTATATTACTAAGCAATTTTCCATTCTTGTCTTTTATGAGGCCACTTACTTGCTTATATTTCCTTGTTAGCTTCTTTGTGTTGTTGTACAGGTCCCTCATATTTTCTTTTGCTGCAGCTTCCTCTGCTTCCCTTGCCAAATCATCGATATATTTCATCTTGTCTCTTTTGATGTTTCTTCTTACTTCTTTGTTTGGTTCTATGTACACTTCATGAGCCTTGGCTTTGGAGCTTCTGGTTTTGCTTCTGTTTAAATCTGCTTTATTGTTTTTCCTGTCTTCTATATTACTAATGGTTTCTGTTGATATCCATGCTTTGTGCTGCTGTTCTCTTTTTCTCAGTACTTCTTCACATGTCTCGTTCCATATATTTTTTACTTGTTGCCAGTGGTATTCCGTATCTGTTTAACATTCCAGCTGTTGGAGTACTTGGTATTTGTTGGATACTGTGATTGAAAATTTTTCTCTTACTTTCTGATTATATATGACAGTTTGTTATTCAATTCTGTGGACAAAGATTGTCAGTGTTCCCAGCAAGAAAGAAATTGTGTGGTATTTCGAAAAACCCAGGTACGTTGAAATTTTAGTCATATAGCAAAGGTGAAGCGCAGTAGGCAAGGTGACAGACTAAAGAATAGTATCTAAACTTGGGAAATCGTCAACCCTGGCGGTAGGCCAGTAATTCTCTAAGATACGCCAAGTAAGACTACATAAATTAAGAGAAACAGAAGAAATATATCAGAACATTTTTGAAAAGACAATGGTTACATATGAAGAATTTAGAGGACAGAGAATAGTGACGAGCAGTGATTTTATAGTCCGACCACTATAACCATTAAACAACAACAAACGGATTGATTTGTCGTTGCCCTAAAGACGCCATTAGGTGTGATGGGAACAACGGCAAAGAAAATCTATTCGCTGTTGCCCTTAAGACGCCACTAGGCGTAATGGCCACTGACTGCTTTGCCGGTCGTTGGCTAAGGACGGAAGAAGAAGAAGAAGACTATAACCATTAGAGACAGCTAGAACTACTGAAGCAGCAAGTCTAAACGAGAGAACAAGACATTGTATCAAATAAATTGATTTGAAACTGTTGCTGTACCAGTCGGCCAACCTCATGGGAAGGTTGGGCACATCATTTCACATTTCTTTACGTATTCTATGTAAATAAAGTTCAACGTATTTGCTACTGCAGTCAGAGTGAAGTATTTCCGTCAAAGTGTTAAATCATCACTCCATCAACCAAAAGCTGCCTACTTTTAGGGTAGAGATTTGAACCCTCTATACGCTCAACACTGAGAAATAGAAGTAGTGTATAGTAGACAAACTAATATCATCATCAGCCAGCTTATATGTCAACGGCGACAAACTAATTGATTATTAAATTTGTTACATGTTGTTTTAAAACAAAACAATCATCGTTGATTCAGTTATTATACGTATGAAAGCAAACGTATGAGCAAGACTCTTTAAAATATATTCATCTAGACATATATTTACATCTATAGAGCAAATACTTATAAAAGAATTTCGCTGGGTTACGCCAGCTGGGGGCTTGAACGGGTTAAAACCATTGCTTAGTTCTTCACGAAAGGCGACGGATCAGATATAAGTTAATAATAGGGCTCTGCCCTATTCAACATTGTTCTTGACTTCTGAAAACATCTTGTAAACACACCCTTGAGACAGAAGCATCATTATCCTTCTATGTACAACTCTGCCAAGAGTAATCTTGTGCGAAGGTAGACACCTTTGAAGACCCATATTAGATACTCTTGAGTGTTGGCCACTGGTGGACCACTACTGCAGAGCTAAGGGGAGGCAATCCATGACACCGTGTTATAGTGACCTATTAGATCTTCTAATGTTGTGGGTTTGCGATGTAGCTGATTGCGCCGTGTTATGGTGACATGCTAGATCTTCTAATGTTGTGGGTTTGTGATGTAGCTGATTGCGCCGTGTTATGGTGACATGCTAGATCTTCTAATGTTGTGGGTTTGTGATGTAGCTGATTGCGCCGTGTTATGGTGACATGCTAGATCTTCTAATGTTGTGGGTTTGTGATGTAGCTGATTGCGCCGTGTTATGGTGACATGCTAGATATTCTAATGTTGTGGGTTTGTGATGTAGCTGATAGCGCCGTGTTATGGTGACATGCTAGATCTTCTAATGTTGTGGGTTTGTGATGTAGCTGATTGCGCCGTGTTATGGTGACATGCTAGATCTTCTAATGTTGTGGGTTTGTGATGTAGCTGATAGCGCCGTGTTATGGTGACATGCTAGATCTTCTAATGTTGTGGGTTTGTGATGTAGCTGATTGCGCCGTGTTATGGTGACATGCTAGATCTTCTAATGTTGTGGGTTTGTGATGTAGCTGATTGCGCCGTGTTATGGTGACATGCTAGATCTTCTAATGTTGTGGGTTTGTGATGTAGCTGATTGCGCCGTGTTATGGTGACATGCTAGATCTTCTAATGTTGTGGGTTTGTGATGTAGCTGATTGCGCCGTGTTATGGTGACATGCTAGATCTTCTAATGTTGTGGGTTTGTGATGTAGCTGATTGCGCCGTGTTATGGTGACATGCTAGATCTTCTAATGTTGTGTGTTTGTGATGTAGCTGATTGCGCCGTGTTATGGTGACATGCTAGATCTTCTAATGTTGTGTGTTTGTGATGTAGCTGATTGCGCCGTGTTATGGTGACATGCTAGATCTTCTAATGTTGTGGGTTTGTGATGTAGCTGATTGCGCCGTGTTATGGTGACATGCTAGATCTTCTAATGTTGTGGGTTTGTGATGTAGCTGATAGCGCCGTGTTATGGTGACATGCTAGATCTTCTAATGTTGTGGGTTTGTGATGTAGCTGATTGCGCCGTGTTATGGTGACATGCTAGATCTTCTAATGTTGTGGGTTTGTGATGTAGCTGATTGCGCCGTGTTATGGTGACATGCTAGATCTTCTAATGTTGTGGGTTTGTGATGTAGCTGATTGCGCCGTGTTATGGTGACATGCTAGATCTTCTAATGTTGTGGGTTTGTGATGTAGCTGATTGCGCCGTGTTATGGTGACATGCTAGATCTTCTAATGTTGTGGGTTTGTGATGTAGCTGATTGCGCCGTGTTATGGTGACATGCTAGATCTTCTAATGTTGTGTGTTTGTGATGTAGCTGATTGCGCCGTGTTATGGTGACATGCTAGATCTTCTAATGTTGTGTGTTTGTGATGTAGCTGATTGCGCCGTGTTATGGTGACATGCTAGATCTTCTAATGTTGTGGGTTTGTGATGTAGCTGATTGCGCCGTGGTATGATGGCATGCTAGATCTCCAGAGCAACTCTGTGAAGGTTAAGGCGGCCGGCGTGATGCTGACCACATCACCCCTAGTGTGCCGGTGGTCAAGAAAATATGGGCCTGTCGTAAATTTATTTTGAGAGAAAGAGTCTTAGAAATAGTAGTCCGGTTTAGAGTGTAGAATGATGGTGAAAAGCTCAGTGATAGAAATGTAGAGATTAAATATGATGCTCCACAGAGTGCTGGAGGAGAGTAAAGACAGACTTATTTACGACAAATCGTTTCTCTCAATCTTCTCTTCCACTCTCCTGGTCAAACAATTATTTGCCAGTTTTCCAGACACACTTCTGCGCTCACACCGATTTGGTGCTTCAAGCACACAGACGACGTGGATACAAACTATATTAAACAAATATGAGGGATTTGGGCCTTGGTAGTCCAACACAGTACTATATATGTTTATGCTGTTTATTAGCATTAAACTCAATCACAACATCCAACAGGTGTTACATAAAAAGTATCATAAGTACCGAAAAATACAATTAACAAGGTGAGGAGGGGGTAAAGAAGATTGGTATCGACTAAACCCTTCCCGCTTATTAGACAAAGGTAAACCCAGTCCCAAGATAGATAGTTATCAGGAACGTAGGTAATGTAACCTAACAGTGAAGTTAATTACTCTGAAAGAGGTGTTACAATATTAGGTATGGTGGTAGACAAAAATACTGTTATCCCAATTGTGTCTTCCCTTTACTAAGCAAAGAAAAAAAAAGGGGGGGGGGATGAAACAGAGTTAACAAATTATCCCACTTAAAGGAACAATGCAGGGTATACAGAAAATTGTATTACCCGGTAGGCAAGTTAACAAATGGTTTTGCAAAAATAAATCTCCTGTCATTCATACACGCTGTGAGGATCCACACTCATATACACACACACTTACCGATTGCAGCATCAGACAATCCATAGAATTAGGTACACAATAATTAAACTATTGACATGTGAAACTGTCTAGTCCTTCGATGTCCCGCCCCAGATGTAGTGAGGTTAGTTGATAGAAAAAATTCCCACTTATCGCCGGACTTGAAGGCCTAAGAGTTCTTGTGTTTTATTATATAAAAGGAGTCTATGGGATGGCACTGACACAGTTCGACACGGGGTGAAAATGAGGTGATGGTATAATTCCTTCAATGCGTGATGATAGCAACCGACCGGTAAAGTTTTTAATCCAGTGAGGAAAAACTAGACTCAGTCACAGTCAGGTAAATCGGTAATCTCTCACATTTAGAGCAGTAAATAAAATTATCGCTACTGGCACTGTTCATCTTCCAGTTTATCTCACAGATTGAAATTAAATTTGATGATAATATTTAAATGTTCTTGGGTAGGCTTTCTTTCATGTAATTATGATAGCTAGGCCGCACCGGACCGCCACAAGATTAATTTTAAAATGTTTCATCAATATATCTGGAAGTTTTAAGAACCGAGTCTGAAACTCTCTGTATGATTTATTAATAATGCTGGGATCGCAAAGGTGATCATTCTGGAGAAAAAGATAGAAAACCCATGACAACATAATCATACTTCAAAAATCAAATAATATTCTTAACGCGCGATAAATTTACCGTTAAGGCTATTATATACATTCGCGTATTTAATTATGTATTTAAGAAAACACGTCACGCGTCTAATGGTTAAAATACACATCTATATATATATAGGACTTAACTAAATTTATTAATTATAAATTCCTTCGCGACTTTAAAAGTTACTTTAACATTTAAACATCTATTATTTTTGGAAATGTTATAATAAATATATCATTAAATTTACCACTGGAACTTTTGGGATGAGTTTAATTAAATAGATTAAATAAACACAAAATCCAGTGAAATAAAATGAAAGCACTAGGCCACTGATCACTTTAACAAATATATTATACCGTGCACAGAAAAAGAAACACTCCAATGGTAGCCACCAATTCAGATGGAAATCTTTCAAAATTTCTACGATAGCTAGTGAATCTAAAATCTCTGGCAACTGAATGATAGCATGGCTTTCTACGTGGTCTGTATATATTTAAAATGGAATTAAAGATGAGGGGGGCATGAGAAAGTTGACACTTTTTTTTATCTCAGGAGACTTTCGGGGATCTGACCGACAGACTAAAGAGAGATGCCGTCCCCTGGTTTCGTTGCGTCCGATTCGTCTTCGATCGGTTCAGCGCTTAACATAGAGGTGCGAAAATTCCGCCAGGAAAGCTTGCGTCTCGTTTCCGGGACCACTACTGCTTTGATCTCTCCCGCTCAACGTTCCTGAAACCACTTCCGTGTCTGTTTGATCCTGTTCCGCTCTCTCTGTTTGAAGTAGGCAACGCCCCCACTGCCCAAGTTAATGAAAATAACTTCATATCATTGCTCAGGCGATGTCCGTGGGCGTGATTTAATCTTTCCTTAAATCAATGCGATGACCAGAATGACCGGTAGATAAACTGTCCACATATTAATCAGCCAACGTGTTGGCCATCTGCGTGGAACGGTTTCATAGCAATGAGTCCAGGTGAAAATAAATTCCCGTTTGATGAAGAGTTACCAAACTATTCGGGGGCTCTGGTGCTATACGAAGGGGTCGTTACAAAGGGTCGTACTATAGAATCCCACGATTCAGGGTCAGCTGAGTTCGTCTGTGACAGGGCCTAACACCATATTCCCGATAAGCCTCAATGGGCGTGTAACGGGATCCTTTACCTGTTTTTTTTTAGATCTTCTAATGTTGGTAGGTTTGTGATGTAGCTGACTGGACTGTATTATAATGATTTGCTAGCACTTATACAATTGCAGGTTTGTGACGTAACTGATTGTGCTGTTTTGTAGTGACTTGCTAGATCGTCTAATTTTGAGGGAAGTTTGTGATGTAGCTGATTGGACTTGTCCGATGCAGTGTAAAAATCTGTATCTTTGTGTAGAGGATGCATAAAGTTGCACACATCATTATCCATTCCTTGCGTTTCCCACAGAGCAGAGAACATGTAGCAGTGTTGCACTCCTCCTATTTCTATTAAAGTTGTTTTCATTAAATTCTCCCTTTTTAAATTACAGTTCTGGATTTCCTCTCCTACTGTTTTTCTCCAGCTTCTACGTATTATTCAACTCTTTCCTTTTTGTTGTTGGTTCCGGTCTAAATCACGACTGGTTACACTGATAGATTGATTCCTATGAGGTTGTTTCCTGTCTATCTTCACTTTCTTTCATCTTCAAATCTACTTTTGACTAGTTTCTCATCCACTTAACTTATGCTCATCTGACACGATTGACGTGATGTAGACATCTGCTGGTGAAGATCTGAAGGGTGTGCACGTGTTTGTGCGTGCGTCTGTGTGTAGAATTTTACTTTCATCGGAGATAGCTGAACAAGTCCATATTGCGGGATGGGTGGTCGGGCGGGGGGAAGAAGGGCGGGGTTGTTGTTGAAGTTAACTCTAGTTATCTTAATCCTGATTTGATGTCCAGATTCTTTACTAAGTATATGTTTCTTTCTCAATAAGCAAAGTTTCGCAGTTAACTAATTACCAGACCATTGAGGTTTTCATGTTACTATTTGTTTATCAGTTATGTTCATTTCTGTTTATCCACATTTGTTTTCGCTCTTTTTTTTCTGTTCTTCTGTAAGACCACACGTAGTTTTTATTTTAATTTTTTTATGTTACGGTATCAACTGACTTCCTAATTCCTTCGTTTTTCATTCTATTCCTTATAGTGACATTTGCAATTTTTCTGAGGTTTGGAGCTCGCTTTAATGGGTTGTAGTTATTGCCCATGACTCGCACCCATAAGTCAAGACTGGAACATAGGTGGAGCGGTATACCGCCATCTTCCTCTTCTTACCAACTTATCTTTTACTGAGGAATCCTCCATTTATGGCCTGAAGAAAGTCTCTCAGCTGCTGCTCTTCGGGTAGCCAACTCTTCTGTGATGTCTCCCTTTCGGTCTACAATAGCTCCAAGGTATTTAAACTGATTAGCCTGCTCCAGGACCTATTCTCCCAACATAAGCTGATGCCTTCTTCCATCTCGTAATATCAACATGGTTTTTGTTTTGGAGCTGCTGATTACCGCCCCTCTCTTCTCCATATCTTCCTTCCAGACTTGCAGGTTGGACTGAAGATGTGCCTCTGACTTAGTGTCGCATAGAGATTTATGATCAATAAATTTTCTATATTCTTTTCTTTTCTACCCGTGTCCTCTACTTTATTATCGCTCTTTATCCTTTTCCTGTTTTTCGCATTCGTTCGTTTGCGACAAAATATAACTTTCCCATTCTGACTTTTGCGGTTTCTTTTCTCATACTAGTAACGCATTTTATTGCGTAATATGTCAGTCCCTGGATGTGAACGAAATAGTGTGAGAATTCGTCTCGTTAGACATAGAGAGCAGACATGTGTCTAGATTTTCATCTGACACGAGTTTTTCTTCGGCTAGATTCTCGGCGTGAGGTGTGGAAGGCGCCAATCTGCGTCGCTCATAAATGAGACATGTCGTAGTAGGTGTGAAGACGCGTTTTGGCAGTTATGGCTAGCGTCTAAGTAAATGTGAAGTGTTAAGAGAGAGAGAGAGAGAGAGAGAGGGGGGGAGAGACCGGCGCTATTTCGGGTTTTCGTAATAGCATGGGATCCTTTGTCCGTTTTTATATATCTACATGAGTAGCTTAGACTATTCATTCAGTACTCCAAATTTTGCAGTAGACAGGTTGCTCGTGCTAAGGAAATAAGCTTGCATGGCGAAGTTCTTAGTTTGACTCGACATTTTGTCGAGCTTCTAGACTACCAATAAATATAAGCGTATAATTCTAGTTCGTGGTATAGCTTAAAGTTCTGCTTTTATATATATATATATATATATATATATATATATATATATATATATATATATATATATATATATATATATATATATATATATATATATATATATATATATATATATATATATATATATATATATATTTATATATATATATATATATATATATATATATATATATATATATATATATATATATATATATATATATATATATATATATATATATATATATATATATATATATATATATATATATATATATATATATATATATATATATATATCTATATATATATATATATATATATATATATATATATATATATATATATATATATATATATATATATATACTGAAGCACATTAAAAACGCACCACTATTATATATACTGATGCCGAGAAGCTGGCAAAAAAAAGTGTGGGAATGGATTTTCCCCGTGTTTGCCATGCGGTAGAGAGCGAATGGCTGCTGGAATGGAAAGTGCAAGATTCAACCCATGGGTGTGTGTACAGACTACATGAAAACGATGAAAGTTACACGTGCAACACGATTCTCAACAGCTATGACCCTGAAAATGTGTACGCGTTGTGGCAGTATACTCGGTATAAAAAGGCCGTTGAGACAAAACACCCAGTACATGTGCTTGAAATGCCACGACTATCTGAAAACGACCGCCAACGAGCCATTGGTATGTTGGAGACCGGAATGAGCTCGCGGGCCATTGCCAGAAGGATGGATTGCCACCACAGCACTATTGTACGTCTCAATGAACGTTACGGAACCACTGGCAGTGCCCGGGATAGACTTCGGAGTGGCCAACCACGAGTTACTACCCCTGCGCAAGATCGTCATATTGTGCTGAGTCACCTAAGGAATTGACTCTCCCGGCAAGTCAAACAGCAAGAGCAATAGTGGGTAGACATGGGCAAGTCTCTCGAATGACAGTCATACGACGACTCAGAGATACAGGCCTTACTGCAAGACGACCTTATGTTGGGCCAAACTTGACTCACAGACATCGTTAGCAGCGCCTGCAATGGGCAGAGCAACATATCAGATGGACTAGACTGCAGTTGAATGCTGTCCTATTCACAGACGAGAACAGATTCAACATATCCTTTGCAGATGGACGTATGCGGATTTAGCGACGGTGTGAAGAGCGCTTTGCAGATTGCTGTGTCAACCGATTTCGAGGTGGCAGTATTCACATTTGGGGAGGATTCTGTTTTCACCATCGCTTGCCTCTTCACGTCTTCCGTGGAAATGTTAATGCTGTGACATATCGAGATGAGGTTCTGGATGCACTGGTTGCTCCTGCGTTCACAATTTATCCAGACTTGCAGCTTCTCCAGCAGGATAACGCACGTGCATTTTTTTGTATTTTTGGTTTTTCTCCCTTGCCTGCACAGAATGCAATGAATTTCATAACAATCAAATGTACAAATTAATGACCAGCATGGATTCATAGGAAAATGAATAAAGATTCCAAATATGTAAACTTGTACACACAGCGCAAAGAATGATTAAATGAAGGAAGTTTTTAGTAAAAATGGGTGCAATATCTTCCTCTGACAGTCCTCTATGCACGTTAAGCATAAAAACAACTCACCGACAACCATGGCGATCACGTGCAATTTGGTTTGCTGACCATAAATTCACATTTTAAATCTGTTTTTTTTTTCAAACTTCCGTAGAACCAAACAGGTGAAGTAATCGTGCTGACTGACATTCCACGTGCAATGGCGACTTTTCGTGAACAGAGTTCACTCTTAATTTGTTTTACAATCAGCAGACTTAGGGTAGTTTCATCACTTGCAAAAACCATGCCACCGAGAAGAAGTCGTGACACCTTACAAAGAATATGAGGGCTATAGCGTGGGTTGAAAGTGGTTTATCTGTCCGTGAGGTTGCTAGACGGCTTGCAGTGTCACACTCTACTATCCAAAGTATTTTGGAGAGATTTCAGGCCACAGAAAGTGTGAAGGATCGCCACCGGTCAGGTCGCCCTAGATGCACCAATAGACATGATGACCGGTACCTCTTGTTGTCAGCCCTGCACCATCGAACAGTGACTTGTTCCACTCTAAGATGTCAGCTGAAACAAACTGTAAACGTTAATGTCAGTCAAAGCACCATTCGCAGACGTTTGCATGAATTTGGACTGGCTGCTCGACGTCCTGCAGTCAGAACCCCTCTTACTCCTGCTCATCGCAGAGCCCGTGTTGCTTGGTGTTGCGAGCACATCCGATGGACAAGGCAACAATGGAGTCAAGTTCTTTCACTGATGAATCTCGCTTCACTGTGTCATTCAATAATGGCAGGATTCGAGTTTGGAGACGACCAGGAGAGCGATTTACTGATCACACAATTCGAGAGGTGGATCGTTATGGTAGGGGTTCTGTCATTGTCTGGGGAGGCTTCTACAGACACGGCAGGACCCCACTCTACATCATCCAAGGCAACTTGACCGGCCCAAGATACCAGAACAAAATCTTGATACCAATTTTTCAGCCTGCTCTGGAGGCCATAGGTGGTAATGCCATCCTCCAAGATGATAACGCTCGACCCCATCGAGCTCGTGTGGTGAATGAGTTTATTCAGCAACATGGGATCATCAGGATGGCGTGGCCAGCTCATTCACCTGACCTTTCTCCGATTGAGCACCTCTGGGATGTCCTTGGTCGAAGATTGTCAACAAATCACCCCCTGCAAATGGATGTTGCACAGCTGACTGCATTTCTGCTTCAGGAATGGCAAGCTGTTCCTCAGGATACTCTTCGGACCCTTGTGGACTCGATGCGTCTACGCTGTCTTGAATGCCTTGCTGAAAACGGTGGTCATACCCGATTTTGAAATGTCTATTTGTCCAATATCTATTGTGTGACTTTTGAAAAGGTGGGTGACACACTTCACAGCTTCATTGCGTTTGAATGTATGTTTCCATTTCTTTACGTGACATGTCAATTTGGTATTCAATAAATGCCGTTTTGACTGATACCAATTACGTTTATATGAGATTTGTTTTATGGTTTCAACCAAGGTTTTTCTAAGTGGCCCTTGACTTTTGACGAGTAGTATATATATATATATATATATATATATATATATAGATAGATATATATATATATACACATATATATATATATATATATATATATATATATATATATATATATATATATAGTAGTATTGAGTGATTCAGTGAAAACCGCTTATTTCATTTTACTAGTTAGATTTCTGTGCAGAAGTAATTAAATTGTAAGTCTGTTATATTCTCTAGCTGACGTGTTTCAGTGGATAGCAAAATAAATTATAATTTCTAGCTTAAACTCATGCAGCTATAAATAAATTTAATTAAATTGCTAGTAATCAGTCGAGAATATTTTAAACCAACTTATAACTGCACTGATTCAGCATTGAGTATTGACGAAATACGTATGTATTTCTAATTCATGATGATTGATTTTATGAATATAACTTATTTCACGGGAGTTTTAAACGATAAGTCAAGCTCTCCGCTTGCAGTTTATAATGTAAGTTATAACCGAAGTAAATAGTATGTATAAGTATTTTATATGTTGTTTTTCTCTTTATTCAGTGAAACTGGGGTAGCCCAACTTTACCAACGGTTTTAGTACTGAGAAACATCTGTGAAGAACAAAAACATTTTTTTCTTAAAGACTTGGGTGTATAAAGTAAAACCTGTCTGGCATTGCGCTGGCATCCAGAACGACAGAGTACCCATTACATGAACTTTAAGATTAAATGAAGTAACAGGCCCATCGAGCCAGATTTAGTTCTTCCTGAGAAAAACCTCAAGTACATTTCAGCCCTTGTGGCATGTAAAATATTACTATCAGTAACATTCCGACGGAGTTCTGACTAGTTGTGGTGTGACCAAATAAAGTCCTATACTGAGAGAAGGCACCGACCTGACATTCCTCGTTACTAGAAACCTAAGCTATTGACACTGTGCTCGCTGTTAACGTTCGTGCCTGGACAAGTTTAATGTGACATAAACAGATATAAAAAAAATAATAAACAAGGAAACGTTCCCTGAAGTAGTGAACTCAACCTGACTTTGCGGAACTGGGGTTCTGTAACTGTCTTTTTTTTCTTGTTGATGTGATCACCGGCCCAAGACAGTATACATGTTGTTAGATGTGTAGTGCGAGCGTATGATGAATTGAGTGTGGGTGCGAATGAAGACGCGAATGTGTTTAGGCTCGTATAGATGTAGATCCTGCAACCCATACTCTCACATGCAGTAATCAAGGATGCTTTGACACTGCAGGCATGTTTCAAGACATTTATTTACGAGAACACACATAGTATCAACAGGAACAGTCAGTGTAACAAGGTCATGCTGACCTGACATCGATAGGTATACATTTGGCATTCAAAAAGGTAAACATCGGAATAGACGTGCATGGTCAATAGCAAAGTTCTTCAGTAATGACAGTTCGTAGCGTCGCCCTTGGCGTCTCTGACTAAACGCGTCAGATGCCTTAGTTACTATGACACATAGGTGCAACTTGGCACTCCCCGCCAATTGCACATATCAGGCTGTAGTATAATAGCCGAAAGCACAGGCCTCGTTCTGACGTCGGCCGTGTACTTCTGTTAAATAGGTTATCATCAACCCTGCAGTAATACTTATTGTAGATAGAAGTTCCGCCAATCTGCGGCTCCCACAATATATCTTCGTCACTGGATTTCTGGACAATATAAGACTAACAGTCTTGGATGGCTACCTCGAGCACAAATATATAAGTTCTGAAATGGCGGATCAGTGAGCTGCTGTTCACCCTAGGTAATCCTTTACATGTTCTGCCACCGAAAAGCGTAATAATGCATAAAGGTCGGTATTACCTGGAAAATGAATCCTCAGAACTAAACAAGGAATTCTGTCGTCATCCCGACGCACAGAGATTCACTGGGGAAAACTGCCATAGCAGTTACTTCGAAGATTCTCCCCGAAAAACAATGGACTCTTGGTCCCTTCAGAAAAACAGGACCTCCCGGCTTCCCGGAAGTATATCTCACTCCCGCTTAAAAAACCTTCCCCTAGGCCTACGCCGAACTGTCAACCTCTGACCCTAAAGGTCAAACACAATGAATGAATAAACAAGGGAAGACAACCCCTAATCAACCTGACATCGCAGGTAAAGACACAATTATACTTATGATACAAACATAAGCAAATAACTTGACAGATGACTCCGTCGAAAATGACAGCAACATTACTACCACCCCCCTGTAAAAAAAAAATGCAATTTTTTTTTTTTTAATATGTTCATGAGCAAGATAGCACCAGTATCACTTCTGTGCTCATGCAAACAATGAACCTAATATCAGGTACAATAGAAGAGGGTACAAATCATCTCCCAACATAGGAGAAAATATTTCCTTTAAGCCAAACAAACTAAGGGATACCATTCAAGAAACCTAAGTTGCTGGCAATACCAATCATATATCAAACATTACTAAATAATATAATCATAGCAATATACAAATGTCAATGCTATTTTAGCAACATATCACTGATGGATGGACAAAATGAAATTTGTTAAATTATCTAAACATCATCCAAATACATTTGTATTACAACATATTATGATATTAAGGACAGACCTAAGTCTGAAAATATATCAGGAAAAACTAGGACACAAGATTTAACTGGAATCATGTGGGCATCTAGACAATATGTCCGCCATCACATTATCCGAACCACGGATAGCTCGCACCGTGAAATGGAAAGGCTGAAGAGCAATAGCATAACGAGTAGATCTCGAGCTCTTCAAATCCTTACTTTGCATAGCCGTAAGAGCTTTTTGGTCGGTTTCCATAAAGAAATGCGCGCCCAGAAGGAACCTTTGTAGCTTAAGAATGGACCAAACCATAGCCAACAATTCACGGTCCAAAACCGAGTAATTCCTTTCTGCCGCATTCAGCTTCCTAGAAATATACATTACAGGATGCAGAGTTCCTGAATATTCCTGCATTAGTGCCGCTCCAATGCCAGTGGAAGAGGCATCACTACGAAGGACAAAAGTCTTATCAATCGTCGGTAGTCTTAAGATAGGATGAGATGAGAACAAATTCTTAACCTGATCCAATGAAGATTGGCATTCTTGGGACCAACGCACCATATTAGGAGAACCTTTTTTCAATAACGTTGAAAGTGGTGCCATAATGGAGGACAGATTCTCAATGAATCTTCCATAGAATTGTATCAATCCCAAGAGACTACGCACTTGCTTTTTTGTCTTCGGAACCGAGATATTTAATATCTTTGAAATGTTTTGGTCCTCTGTCTTCAACAGACCATGACCAACTCGATGACCTAGGAAGGAAATTTCACTAAACCCAACAAAAGCTTTAGAGGGTTTAGCAGTCAAACTATGCTCACGTAGAGTAGATAGCAATTCCTTCAGACCCACATAGTGTTCTTCCCAAGTATCGCTGAAAAGACAGATGTCGTCTAAATATGCAATGACATCTGCACGATCTGATAGAATTCGTCGCATCATGCGTACGAAAGTCGCTGGGGCGTTCATAAGCCCGAAAGGCATAAAATTCCATTGAAACAGACCCCTAGGTGTCGAAAAAGCAGTGAGAGGTTTGGCGTGTTCCGTCAATGGGACTTGCCAATAACCTTTCGACAAGTCTAGTTTAGTAAAGAATTTAGCTTTAGAAAGTCTAATAAGTAGATCATCTAATAACGGCATAGGTTCAGCATCGAACTTCGTAACTTGATTTAATTTGCGATAATCAACGCAAAGACGTATGTTATTGTCTTTCTTTCGAACAATAACTATTGACGAAGAATAAGCTGAAGTGGATGGTTCAATTATTTGTAGTTGAATCATTTCATCCAATTCTTTCTCGACTTGTGCTTGAAAATGAATAGGTATTGGGTATGGTCTTACTCTGATCGGATTACGATCAGTAAGTATGATGTCATGTTCTATGACATCTGTGTGTCCAGGAATGTCGGTAAGGACATCCTGATATGATTGTAACGTAGAGGATACTTGACGTTGTTCCTCAAAAGACAAGTTGGAAGAGACTGTAACGTCTCTCCACGATTCCGTTGAAGTAAGTGGAATCGTAGGAAGAGGTAAGTTCACGTCAGAAAAAATAGTTTCCTCATCCTGTATAACAGACAGGGATGAGATGTGACCATGTTGAACTGGAGAGTCGTCCGTCGCCTGGAAAATAGGCTGTAAATAGTCTGGACGTTCAATAAACTCTGTTAGCATATTTATATGGAAGGTTTTATGCCTTCCATCCACATCGACAATATAGTCGACATCAGAAATTTTCGAGACTATAGTGTATGGACCCTTCCAAGAAATGAGAAGTCTATTCTCTCTTGAGGGCAGTAAGACATATGCTTTGTCTCCAGGACAAAGTTGACGTAGGCGTCTTTTCTTGTTAGCAAATCGCCTAGCTTTTTCTTTCGCAAATTCGGAAGATGAAGTTGCTAACCTGCACGATTCGATAATCTTTTCTCTAAGAGCTATAACATATTCATATGACGATTGTGTATCATCGTCAATATTATCGGAAGTTATCAAATCGTGTAACAAGGACATTGGCCCGCGCGGTTGCGCGCCAAAGACAAGTTCGAAAGGAGAAAACCCTGTATGCTCGTTGGGAACCTCTCTATAGGCAAAGAGGACTGCAGGTAAAACCCTGTCCCAATCTTCAGGATGATCCTCCGTTATCTTGCCAAGTAAGTTCTTTAGTGTCCTGTTAAGACGTTCTACCAATCCATTGGACATTGGATGATAAATACTACTGAGAGACCTTTTAATGTCTAGCGTAGCCATTACCTGAGACATAACGTCCGAAATTAACTGAGTGCCGTGATCCGACAGTATTTCTCCGGGGAATCCCAGACGAGAAAATACGAGCCAAAGAGCATCAGCGATATCGACAGTTGATATGCTCTTCAGAGGAATAGCCTCTGGCCAACGCGTGCACATGTCCACGCAAGTGAGGATAAATTGGTGTCCTCTGGCTGACTTAATTTTGAACGGACCAATGATGTCTATAGCCATTTTCTGAAACGGCCGAATCGGAATATCTGCAGCCTGAATAGGAGCAGCATGTCTCGGACCCCTAGACTTGACCTCTTGACAAATTTTGCAAGATCGGCAATAAATTCGGATGTCTTTATTCACGAATGGCCAAAAGAATGACGCAAGGACTCTAGTTTTAGTTCTGGAAAAACCCATGTGTCCAGCACACTGAGAATCGTGTGCATGCCGAAGAATTAAGGCTCTCATACACTTAGGCACAAGAATTTGCGAATGCATAGACTTGTCCGAGTTTTGTACCATTCGTACCAATATACCATTCTTCATAGTGATATACGATTTGTGATTCGTATTTTGATTGGGATCCCCTTTCTTTGCAAGAAGGAAGTATTTCTTCAAAGAAGGATCCTCTTCTTGACGTTTAACAAACGAGTCATGGGAAATCACCAAGTGCTCGTCTTGGCTATCAACTTCATTACTATTATCAGATGAAGTTGGGGGATTAAGAGCTTGAGCTCTTGTCACCACTGCATTGACCGTTTGAATGTTTTTTTCTTCCCAACTAGAAATTTGTTGCGGGGTGCATTCCTTAACCCCATGAATACGACCGATTATAAGATCCGCAATAGGATTAGGAAGAAGACATGCATGGACATCTCCTGTGAAGAAAGGAGTGTCAATCCTAATAATAGCAGTAGGATAGCTTTCCATAGTACCACCAAATGTAACACATTTGATTGTTTTTCCAGTGGCACAGCAAGGATCTATCAGAGACTCCTTAACCCCGACGGTAGTACATCCCGAATCGAAAAGTACTGAGACTAGCCTATCATTTATTAGACCTTTATCTAAGATGAGAGATCCTCTCCCATCATGCGCAACTGTAGCAGGTAGAGCAGGAAGAGGGTGACCACAACTTAGCGTAGATACAGTTGATGAGTCAAACAATGTTAAGCATTGGGGGCATTCAGTTGCTCTCCCAAAATCGAAAGCACAACCAGTGATAGCCCTAGAGTTACCACTATCATTTACTGTATTACAGGCTCCATCAAACTCTTGTTGCGCAGAGTTTGCCTGTTGGTAAGGTCTTTTCTTGTTAAACCTAGGTCTACCTCGATTATCATTTCCCCTGTAATTATTTCGACTATCATTTCCCCTGTAATTGTTATCATATTGCCTATTGTAATCATCATTCCGGTTTGAATCCCGGTTTCTAAATTCACCATCGTCATAATCTTGACGTCGAGAATGATTACCTCGAAAATTTGAATAGTTATTATTTGGATAGCCTTTGCGAAAGTGTCTCAAATTATTACCACTAAAATTACGAGAACTACCATCTTGTCTCCACTGCATAGACGAAGAACCATCATGTGTTGGATTACTCCGCTTCTGAGTGTAATTTTGATTACTTCCCCTATTCCAATTTTGTTGAGCACCCTGAAATTTTTTTTTGAAATTAGGGCCATATGGTGTTGCCGAAGCAGCTGGCAACCCTTCTTTCACTTTAGAATTGCTAACTGTAGCATGGGGATGTGCTGTGGCATACTGACAACAGTATTCCTCCATTTCTTTTAAGTTTTTAGGCTTACGCTCATGAAGGAATGCAAGAAAAGAATCATTAACAGATGACAAAACCTTATCTCGCAATAATAAGTCCATTAGACCTTCATATGTTTTCTCAATCTGAGACAACTCAACCCATCGTGTAAATGTACGACGTATCTTTGTAACAAAATCAGAGAAATCTACTCCATTTTCTGGCAACATTGTCCTAAAACGAAGACGATAGTCTTCTTGTTTTAGTTGATATTTTTTTAGTAATGCTGCCCTGACAACATCATAATTAGTCCTCTCATGTTCGTCTATTGTCATAAGAGTAGTCACTGTGTCACCTGTAAAAAATGGCATCAGTTGTTCAACATATTTTTCCTTTTTTATGTTATGCGTATCGCACAAAAATTGGAATCTATCTAGATAATCTGCTACGTCATCCTTTAAAGGATTGAAATGAGGCAATTTAATCCTACTAACAAACTCCCTTGTCGTACTCGAAGTTGTTTGCTGAGCACCCGTACTCGCCAATTTCAATTTCTCTAACTCCAAAGTTGCGAGTTTTTCATCAAGTTCCATCTTCTGTTTTCTTTCCTCATGTTCCATTTTTCTGATTTCAGCCTCAGCTTGAGCTTTCCTCTCCTCTGCAGCAGCTTCTTTGTCTAATCTCCTTTGTTCAGCTTCTTTGTCTAATCTCTTTTGTTCAGCTTCTTTGTCTAATCTCTTTTGTTCAGCTTCTTTGTCTAATCTCTTTTGTTCAGCTTCAAATCTCCTTTCCTCCACCTGCATCTGCAATTTCTTTTGTTCAGCAGCAATATTAGCTTCTCTTTCTAATCTTTTCTCTTCAGCCTGAGCTTTTTTTCTCTTCTGCAGCTAATGCTTTGTCATACTGAGCAACAGCCCATTGTTCTAACTGTTGACCAGTCTTATCAAGGGCTCTCCCTTGTGTAATAAAGTAGTCCAATGTAGACATCTTGTCTAATGAGATCAGAAACCTGAAAAAAAAAATTAAATAAATTACCTTATCCCACTTCAATGGGAGACAAGTCTGAAATGCTAGACTTGTATACTCACTTCACTTTCTTTCACACTCTTAGTCTTGTTTATAATGTACCCAAAAAATCACCTGAGTACCTGTGGAAAAAAAAATTCCCTTATATCCCACTCACTATGGGCACAAGTCTTTTTTTATAAAGAACTTGAATATGTATTTCACCTTGTCTCAATCTTTGTAGATAACAAGTCTTTTATCAAAGAACTTGTATAAATATCTTATATAATATTATTTAACAAACTCTATATGAAGAGTCTACCTTATCAATAATATCAAAACATGACCAAGTATGTGTATGTAGACTGTGCATGACAGTAATGTAGTACAACCAAAAAAAAAAAACACAAAGACAAAAATACAAAACAATACAAATGGCAACACTGTTTTAACCAAAAATGTGTAGAGAAATACACAAGAAAGGAGAGACCTACAGAATACAAACAAAACAAATCGACAATCAAAACTGAAAAACAGACAAAATATTACAAAAACAACGTTAAGTACAATTACATCACAGCTAACATCAATAGCGACCAATTGTCACTAGCAAATTTCCAAATTAAGAAAATTTGCACCTACAGAACGCTTACAGTAAGCCTCGATCAAGTGGCATATTTACCGTAAGACCCACCAACCGAAAAACCCGCAGAAAAATACACAAAAACAGTAGAAGTAACATAATATAGCAATCAATTTCAATGTGTTGCAGAACAAGTTCAGTCACAGCTGAAACTAAAATAAATTCCTTGCTCCTTGCGAACACAGAAACGAAATGTCAAACGCGCACTGAACGTCAAATCCACTGTAACATAAAGTGGTATTCACGAACCAAAGTTACTATGACCTTCTCAAATTAGGGCTTGCACATTGAATGTTTACTATTTCCACGTACTGTTTACAGACACTTGACCTCCAACAATGTAGCTTGAATGCTCTGACCTAGAAAAGTCTGTTGTTGAATGAAACGTGTAACAACCAGCAGTACTGTTTACAATAGGAACCCGCCTTCTATGCAGTTATGGTCCACGTAGCAAATGCCTAGATGTTAACTTCAGTACATGTCTTGTTATGGTTTATCTAGCATTATAATATAAATGCTCGTACTGTTTATTTGGGTCAACCGTTGATGACCTATATCTGTCCTGTTGTAGCCAAAACTTGCAAGTGTAGAATTAGCGCTGTGTGTTACGGCTGTCCCGTGTGTAGCTTAGACCCACAGATCAGAAGTGTAATGTGTACTTGTCCTTCTTGTAACTTTCTCGACAAAACTGGAGACATCATACATGTAACAGCCAACCAGGAATGTAAATTTCTGGATCCATAAATGTCAACAATAATGTCAAATGCTCGCTCTGTTCTTTTTAAACCCACAGATCTGGTCCATCAGAAATGTAAGTTTCTAGGCCACATTGGCGACAAGAAATGTATCATAAGAGCCCACGTAACTGGTCCACCAGAAATGTAACTGTCTTTTTTTTCTTGTTGATGTGATCACTGGCCCAAGACAGTATACATGTTGTTAGATGTGTAGTGCGAGCGTATGATGAATTGAGTGTGGGTGCGAATGAAGACGCGAATGTGTTTAGGCTCGTATAGATGTAGATCCTGCAACCCATACTCTCACATGCAGTAATCAAGGATGCTTTGACACTGCAGGCATGTTTCAAGACATTTATTTACGAGAACACACATAGTATCAACAGGAACAGTCAGTGTAACAAGGTCATGCTGACCTGACATCGATAGGTATACATTTGGCATTCAAAAAGGTAAACATCAGAATAGACGTGCATGGTCAATAGCAAAGTTCTTCAATAATGACAGTTCGTAGCGTCGCCCTTGGCGTCTCTGACTAAACGCGTCAGATGCCTTAGTTAACACATAGGTGCAACTTGGCACTCCCCGCCAATTGCACATATCAGGCTGTAGTATAATAGCCGAAAGCACAGGCCTCGTTCTGACGTCGGCCGTGTACTTCTGTTAAATAGGTTATCATCAACCCTGCAGTAATACTTATTGTAGATAGAAGTTCCGCCAATCTGCGGCTCCCACAATATATCTTCGTCACTGGATTTCTGGACAATATAAGACTAACAGTCTTGGATGGCTACCTCGAGCACAAATATATAAGTTCTGAAATGGCGGATCAGTGAGCTGCTGTTCACCCTAGGTAATCCTTTACATGTTCTGCCACCGAAAAGCGTAATAATGCATAAAGGTCGGTATTACCTGGAAAATGAATCCTCAGAACTAAACAAGGAATTCTGTCGTCATCCCGACGCACAGAGATTCACTGGGGAAAACTGCCATAGCAGTTACTTCGGAATGCAAGCTAGTGATCACGGCTGACTGAATAGAGTGAATGCAGGACTGAGTGATTCCTTTATTGTTGTATTTTTGGCACCCATTTTGCTGTCTTAAATTTCTTTATGCAAGTTTTTTTTTGTTGCTAACAATATTTTCCTTAGGATAGATTAGAGAATCAAAGTCTGTTCCTACTTTTTTAAAGGGAAATCTTAGACTATAGCGTATGCATCCGTGACTCTTTGGGGCTATCACTTTTCTTCTAACAGGACGGTGGGCTATACATCGAGGGGAAAGTTTATACCTATGGGTCTATGATTCTTGTAGCAATTTATTGACTTATGATTATTTGTATATGTTTGATGTAATTTTTATGTGTTGTGATGGAATTTTCTGATGATAATTAAAATTCACTTGAACTTATTCCAGTGTGTCGGTCAGTTCGTTCCCAATTATCTATATTTCCATTGTCATAGTTTCACGTCTGTGTGTCTATTGTAGTCACTTAGGTGTGTGTGTATGTGAGTGATATATATATATATATATATATATATATATATATATATATATATATATATATATATATATTTATATATATATATATATATATATATATAAAACAATATATTATACTAGATGGTCTGTCAAATCTTAATCTGTTGTAGATGATAGGCTGACTGAGAGAAATCATCTCGATGGTCAGAGACCGACTCTAATATTTCCTCCATCTCACTCGTGAAATCTATTTCTATTTTATCATCTCTCACTGAGCTATCCCTTGTTTCTATTGCTATTCAGAAGGGACCAAACCAAGTCTTAATTCACCTATCACAAATCTACGACACTTAGCAATCAGTGCAACATCATCGGTAAATGCCAACTCTTAAATACAAACCTGTCTCATCTTCCAGTAACCCACTGAATACTTTCTCGTCCTCTCCTTACATGCTTTGATGACATCGTCTATAAGGAGTATGAAAAGATAAGGTGACAGAATATCACACTGTCTTACACCAGTGGTGTTCTTGAACTCTTCTGACTTATGGTTTGCCGTGCTCACATAATGTCTGCAAGTCTACTAGAAGCTCTGTATACGTGGGTCAGAGAAACTGTAACGTTTTTCTTTGCCAAGATGTCCCAAAGATTGTTTCAGATGACCTTGTCAAACGCCTTTTTCAGATTCAAGAAACAAAGATGCATCTCACCTTTATACTCAAGGGCCTTTTCACTCAGCTGTCTGAGTGTGAAGATAAGGTCTTGAGTACTTCGGTTTGCTTGGAAGCCACATTGGACCTCATCCATTTGTGGCTCAGCTATGAGTGTCTGCTCCAGAAATCTAGAGTAAATTTCACAATGGACACTGAGAAGATATATGCCCCTATGATTTCCACATTGTCAGTTGTCATCTTTTATGAATATGGGCATTATGATGGCACTCACCCAATCTTTTGGTATGGTCTTTTGACACGAGGCTGCCTGTAGAACCCCCAGGAGTAACAGATCGCCTGCTGCTCTCATGTACATAATCATTTCTGGTGTTATGCTATCATGTCCTGCTGCTTTGTCCATCTTGATTTTCTCCAGTGGTGCCTTTAGTTCTTCCATCTTGATGCCATCTTCGCCACCATTTGTTTCCTCTTCTGTGATAGTGCTTATCATTTCTGAGGCTTGACCTCGCTCATCACCTAATGGTGAGAAACATTCTTTCCATCTTTCCGTTTTTTTTTAGGACTGCAAACAATTTGTCTCGTTTGTCTTTTATGAATTTAAGAGGGCACCGTTTTTCCTTCCTCGTGTTCTTTAGGGTCTTGTAGAACAATTTTTGGTTTTCTTGAGCATCTTGTTCTACTTTTTCTCCAAATTCTTCCCATGATTTCTATTTTGCTGCTAGCACCTTATTCTTTGCTTCTATTCTGAGCATCACAAGTGCTCTATATTTCTATGTTTTTTTTTCTTCTGTGTTATTAGCACCTAAGCATTGTTTCCATGCCTTTTTCTTTTCTCTTATCTTCTCTTTAACTTCTTCTGTCCACAAAGGTGTCCTCTTTTCCGTCTCCCAAGTCAGACTTCATGACATGATTCTGCTATATCTGCTTTTCTGTTGTACTTGACTTTAAGCCAAAGGGTTTCCAGGTCATCAGGTCGTTCGTCTTTGTTTCTTACTGCTGTAGCACTTCTCCTGCGTGATGGCGGGTAATTTGTAGGCCGAGCAACTCTTTCAGTTGTTCTTTTAATTGTCTGGAGGTAATGGTCACTTCCAATCTCTGGCCCTCTCCAGACTCTAGCATCCCTCATTTATTTGAATGAGCTCTTACTAACAATGGCATAGTCCATGACAGATTTCTCATTCTTATTTGGTTCATATTCTGTGTATGTACGTATGCGCTTATGGGGGAACTTTGTCTTCGTAATGACAAGGTTTTGCTCAGTGCAGAATCTACGGAGTCGCTTTCTATTGTCATTTAGTGTATCTTCTCCATACCTTCCGATAACTCCACCCCATTTAACATGGCAACTCTGGCATTGAAATCTCTCAAGAGGATAATTTCATCCAGGCAGTCGTTCATTGTCGTTTGAAGCAGCTGGAAGAATTCTTCTTTGACCTCTGCTCGCTTATCTTCATTTGGCCCATACACAATGACAAGGTTGACTATGGTTTCTCTTTCTTTTAGCTTTAGCACCATAATGCGCTCCGAGACAAAGTTCCATCCTGTGTTGCTATCGGTTTTGTTTTTAGCCACAATGCAACCCACACACCCTTTAGCTCTATTGATTGTGGGGACTCCACTGTTGAGCAGTATATCGCCATCGAGATCTATAACTTCTTGTCACCTTTTCTTTGTTTCCGCCACAACTAGAATTACTAATTTTGCTTTCTTCGTCTCCTCCACCAGCTCCTCTTCTTTCCCGTTAATATTCCTAATGTTCTGTGATCCATAGATCGTCGTCCATATGGACGACTAATATTCGTGCCAGTTGTCGCCTTTAAGAACGCCGGCCATCGTCACTTTTTCAGCCGGAGTTGGGACCGGCCTAGGCGGAATTGGTAATAGTATTCACAGCTGTAAACCATTCCCAGTGTTAGAAGACGTGTTTCGTTGTATTAAGAACATACAATTTCTCGTGGCTTTGGAAGAATTTGAAACAGATATCTACCTTTATGTAACAGGTAGTGTCGGTAACAGAAATTCGGGTGCAATTATATTGTCATGAGATCAACGTTTTATAATTAAAATTAGTTTTGTAGTCAAAGGAAATAATCCAAAATACATACAGGAAGGGGTCTGGAGTAGTGTTTTACGTTCCTTAAGAAAAAATGCTGAGTCAAGTTTTGTTTTAATTTATTAACTGAACTCGGTTTAAAGATTGTAAATTCACGGGTTCTGGTGAAGTGTGGTGAGACAGTTTTGTTCTAGAAGATTCGGAAATAGGTGTAGTGGTAAATCGAAGGTTAAAATTAAATCAGTTAGATCCGTAAGGCGATAGCGTTCAGAAGCAAATTTGCTTGAGTTGTGTTAAAGTGATTTAGAAATGGCAAGCTGAATTGAGAGTAATCATCGGACGATATGCCAAACGTTTGGTTGATTTATGTGGTTACAGAAATATGAAACTATCGTTTAGACACTCAATCGCTTGTACGCACTATGGCAGTTAGTTATATTTATTCTGTGGATTGTCGCGAGATGGATTTGGGGCGACCCCTTCTCGATTTTTTTTTACTCCGGCAGTACTCATTTTAAATTGCTGTACTCAATAATTGCGTGCTTTCCCATAGTCGGCACTTTTTTCTTTCTCTGTTATGTAGCAGATATTTTGTATTTTCATTCTTACACTCCTTTCTGTAATATTTTGTCTTGTCTGTTTACCTGACCATCCTTGCTGAGATAGTAGACAGGTGATGCAATATTGAAACGAGTCATGTTGGTAAATTCTCTTGTACCAAACCTTGGCCGAGACAGATTAACCCTAAAATCGCCCAGCGTATTTGTTAAATCGTTGATAAGGCAAGGGTGCGTCTTCGCCAAGGTGGTAAAGAGACGGGTTATGTGTGCTCAAGCGGCAGATAACGAGATTACTCGTCTGTGAGACACATTTTGAACAGACATAAATGACATAATCGTTTCCTGTCCGACTCTCACGAAGACATTACTTTATGTGAAAGTAATAAGTTGTTACATCTGGCACACATTGTCGTATGAGTTTACGGATGTGTTGGTGAGTCTGTCTACCAGGCAATCTGATGTTTTATTACCATATATGAGAGAGGTGCATGTAGCGGGAGGTTATTTAAATTTATTTATTATGTAAGAGTATGCCAGTAAAGAGTTCTGACCTTACAAGTAATACCCCAGTCTTAGAAATAAGCACTGGTGTATTGTTATCATAACAATAGTCAGACTGTGAAAACCCTGGCCCAGTTGGTAAGAAGTAGTACCAGGATTTAAGGTGTCTCCTCCCTGTGACTATCTTATGATTACTTATATGCTAGGGGATAAGTAAAATGTACATTCACTGAACCCACAAAATGGAAAAAGTGAATAAATCCTCAGGTACAGTTAAAATAGTTTAATAATTACACTAATATTCTATTTCTACTAGTTGGAAAAGAGTATACACATATATATATATATAATATTCACACAATTACTATTATTTTCTGTTTAGACTTCAAGATCTTAAATAATAAAGTTACTGAAATCACTGTTATTAGTCCTTTGAATTTAAGGATAACTGTCATCAGTTGACTGAGTTTATGTATGGTTACTTATTGTTTTCAACATTTGGCTGTTTCACATGTATAGGTGGTCAGTGTCAAACAGGACACTTATCTTTCCAACTTGATACTGCTGAAACTGTCCTTTGCTGATATCAGACTTGGTAGGCCCAACAGTAGGGATGCCAATGATCAGTTGAAGTTCACTCTTTGGGGTCCTGCACTTTTGTGGGATTGCCTCGGAGGAACTGCACCGGCTTCTGATACTGGACAGTCTGGTTTGAGTTATTTCATGGAACCTGCAACATATCAGCCTTGGCTAGTATCTGGCTAGACTTGTAGCTGACTAGCACAGATGTCAGACCAGTCAGTCATCAGATGTCACCGTTATACAATCATAGTAAGCAAGGACATCATTTCAGTGATATAGCATTAATATTAACATGTCAATTAAGTGTGACTGACTAGCACATAAGTCAGACAAGTCAGTCATCAGGTGTCAAAGTTATACAGTCATAGCAAGTAACATCATTTCAATGATACAGAATTAATATTAACATATCAGTAATAAACATCATCTGGTTTAATCCGCTCCTATACATCCCTTCATATTCTATAACTTGATCCTTCCAAATCATATCCAGTACAAATTCAAATACTGCTATCTTAGCAACTACCCAAAATTAATACATAAAATAAATAGAGTGAGTGACCACGTGATCAGGTTGCTTTCTACTGAAACTGGCTGTAGAACACTCCAGTTTACCAGCTGTAAATGGGTACAAAGTTGTGCGCTCGAACTAGGGAAGGCAAAGGCAGCGAGGAAGGGGACTAGTCACCTTAGCCTCGTAACTGGGATCTTCCATGATGACGTTTCTAACACTTCATTTCCCTATGACAATCTCTGGTCATGGGACTGCCCTTATCTTCGTAAGCGATAATGCATTTAATATCGACGAGATACAGTATTAAATATAATAAATATTTTCTATTTGGCTGTGGGGCTAGTTTTGATACGTTTTTGTACAAGCAACCATCTTCCACTAAGCACATGAATAAATCATATTAAAATAATAATACGTTATATCAATGAATATTATACAGGCATATTTTGTGAATTCTAAATGAACCTGTAATACAAAATAAAAGAAATTATTATACAGGATAGCTATCGTAAATTCGCTTACCCTCAGACTCCAGACACTTAGACTGAAATTTTCTGGCGATCCGCTCACACTTCAGATGGATTTAGAGTCGTGGCGTTATCTGCCCTCAGTCTTGTCTCAACCTCTTGCGTTGTGTATCTCTCTCAGTTTACCGATCCGCTTTAAATACGTATAGCGCGGACGTATCGGAGAGTACCGACGTCACAGCTTAAACCTAACCTGAAAAAATCCTTCCCGAACCGTGATTTCAGCCGATCTGTGCGTCGACTGAAATTTTGCCTTTCTCATTCTCAGCATATATAATATCCATATTGTTCCATCTTATCTAGTTTTATTCAGCACGACACGCATGTTTGAAAACAATTGACGCTTTACTTAGCTTCGCAACAAACAAATGCGGGGGAGTACAGGCAATATAACCTGACACGTTTCAGTGTTAAGACACTGTGAGAAATCGCTTGCCAAGACAAGACAACCAGACTGCCAGAAGTTAAAATTCAGAATTCCATTTATCAGGCCGGACTTTTATTGGAGTATTTTGGAAGGACTTACACAGCCTAGGAAAACTCTACCATTTTAATAAGGAACCGGAATCTGAGGAAACTGAAACACACGGAGTCATAATGGGAATTAATGTTAAAAGTAACGACCCCCAAGAACACATGTAAGAGGCCGATTCAAGTGCCTTTATTCATCTGAGCAAAAAGTATGTAAGCCAGGATTGGCGTAAGTTGTGCATTTTACATTTTATATTTTATCATTACTAACATGTGAACTAATATGTATATATTGCCATGTGAATATTAATATGTGAAAATCGCTAGTGGATGTCCAAGTCATTTGAGGCTGGCAACCTCAGCGTACAGAATGATGATTTCTTGAACCAACACTGCAAGGGCTGGTGACTGCTTTATCGCTAGTTTCTTACAGAGAACTAAAAGCATAAGTAGTCCCAAGTTCCATATGGAGCAGGGAGAGAAAGATGAAAGAAATGATGTACATTTTAAGTATAATATTTACATTTCCAAATCAATGTCGATGTAAACATATTCACTTTAAAATTAATGAAAGTTTCAAACATTTCAACAATTGTAGATATAAATGAAAACATATTCAATTTATACTGTGATCACTTTTCAATCAATGGAGATGTAAATGTAAACATATTCTATCTGTACTATTAACCTTTTCATTTAAATGTAAAATAAAGATAAAGCTATTCAATTTAAATGTAAAGAAAGTTTTCTCTCCATGGATTAAGTTTAATTCTCATCGAGGTAAATTCTGAGGTAGATGGGATGGTGGAATAGAGAAAAGGGACCCATAACTATGGGTTGGAAAAAGCAATACTCAGGAGAGCGCTTTGTTTCTATTCTTTTACCATAGTTGTTGGTGGTACCAGTTGAGGGTACTATCTCTGGAACAAGAGGGGAACATTGGCCTGAGCTTTAAGACGAGAGAACAACTTCGTGGACACTCCCTGACATTTCTGGGAACGTGCTGCGCCCTAACAACCTTGACCAGCGACGAGCGTGATCAGTCTACTAAGAACCAAACCATCAGCGGGAGCAGAATCTGCAATTGTCAAATGGGAGTTAAAACGTTTTTTGCCACGTGAACTCCTTTATAAACATTGCTGAGAATCCATCATCAGTGGAGGACAACCTTTCTGCTGATCATTTTTTCAATTTTTCTAAAATCCCTACATGATTATTAAATCTGTTATGACAAATTTAACTGGTTTTATTCATTTTAAATGAACTGCATGTTTGTCTCAGTCAATTTACTAAATACACTCTAAACAGAGCTACACCTTAATAATAAGAATTCCACTGAGTAAATCAGGGTGGGGGCTTGACGAGCTGAAATTAATAATTGCTTAATTCTTCATAAAAGGCGACGGACCGATATAAAGTTTACAATTGCTCTGCCAATGCAGCGTTGTTCTTGACTTCGGAAATATCTTATGATCTCCCTTGAGATAGAATCACTATTATCCTTCTATCTACTACTCTGCCGAGAGTAATCGTGTGCGAAGGTAGACACATTTGAGTTTTGGCTACTGTTGGACCACTACTGCAAAGCAGGGGAGGCAACCCGTGACATGGACAAGAATGTCAGAGTTGCCAGTACAAGAAAATGTGTGTGTTTTCGAAACAAACCAGGTACGTTGAACATTTACGAGTCTAGTACTGGTAGTGCAGAGTAGTAGACAAGTGACAGACTAGCGAGCAGAATAGTAGCTTGGTAAACCAACAACCGTGGCGGTAGGCCAGTTTCTTTAAGATACACCAAGTAAAGACAACAGAAAATAAGCTGAAACAGAAGAAGTATATCAGAACATTTTTAAAGACAATGTTTACATATGAAGAATTTTAAGGGCAGAAAATATTGACAGCAGTAGTTTTCAAGTCCTGACCATCCTAACCCCATAGACAGGTAGAGGTACTAAGACAACGAGAGAGAGAGAGAGAGAGAGAGAGAGAACAAATGAATTTATCATCTACGAAAATTGGGCTGTACAAGTTTGCCAACCTCATGGGAAGGTTGGGCGCATCATTTCATATCTTTTACTTTATGTAAATAAAGTTCAACGTTAATCTGCTACTGCTGTCAGAGTGAAGTTAATCATCGACCGCTGAGATCATCCATCACTTGTCAATTGTGATCTGTTTGTCGTCTGTGAGTAAGAGGTCATCTTAACACCATCAAATTAAAAGTTGCCTACTGTTTAGGGTAGAGATTCGAACCCACTATAAGATCAACACATGTAGAAGTAGGATATAGTAGACAAGTCATCATACACGGCCACATTTAATATTGCACACACACAAAATATCTTTTCGCTGAAGCCGACAAATGAACAGTTTTCAATAAAGGGGCGAATATGAGCTTGTCTACTTTACACTAAAAACATATCTGACTTTTTTTTAGTGTTCCTAAAGTCTAGATCATATAGGAATTCTGCTTGTTTTGGTGGAGCTTAAGATAACAAAAGTATTTTTATATTATTAAAATTCTCATTTCTGAAATTTATGATCAAGAAACATTGTACAGTAGAAGGAAATGCTCAAACTACTTTTCCACTGCATCTGAAAGTAATATTAATCTGCCAACTGTCAGAATTTCTAAAGTTTAAATCTATACAGTTCTATCTCTCATACATTTCTCTTCTTCTTCTTTGATCCTTAGCCGCCAACCGTCAAAGCAGTCAGTGGCCATCACGCCTAGTGGCGTCTTGTAGGGCAACTACAAATTGATTCCACTTTGCTCGGTCGGCGGCCATCCTTCGTACAGTGCCCCAACTCTGGTTCATTCTTTGCATCTCAGCCTCCACAGTCCTCCGCCAGGTTGTTTTTGGTCAGCCTCTCTTTCGTTTTCCTTCACGGGTCCAAAGCATAGCTGTTCTTGTGATGGCATAGGGGTCTCTTCTGAGGACATGGCCAACCCAGCTCCAGCGTCTGCCAGCTATGATGGTGTGCACGTCCTCTTGCTTGCTCCGAGCAAGCAGATCTTGGTTGGTGATGGTATTCGGCCAAAAGATTCGATAAATCTTTCTTAGGCAAGTTGTGTGAAAAGATGACAATTTTGACATTTCCTTCTCTGTAACTCTCCAGCATTCCGCACCATAGAGAAGCACAGAAAGCACACAGCTCTGATATAATCTTAATTTTGTGCTTGTGCTGTATTGAGAGGACTTCCAGATGTTGTTTAGGCTAAAAAAAGGCTGTTCTTGCCTTATTCATTCTGATGTTGATGTCTTTGCCTGCCCCGCCGTCTGGTGTTACTATGCATCCTAGGTATGTGAAGGTGTCTGTCTGTACCAGTTGCTGATTCCTTACTGATATGGGCTCAGGGTTGCTCACATTGAGCGTCATGACCTCCGACTTCTTTAATAATACATAATAACTCATACAATAACGAGTGTTTAATCATCCGTATCTTTAAACTCCTAAAGAAGCAGAGGCCTTAAAAAAAAACTTATGTCCCGTGCCATCAGCCTAAGGTGTTTTCATGTCTTCTTCATTCCCTTCATATCTGTCTCGATTTCTCTTCTCCGTAGGTTCTTTGGTCTTCCTCTACGTCTCTTACCCTGGGGATTCCAGAACAAGGACTGCCTGGTAATGCTATAGACAGGTCTCCTCAATGTGTGTCCAATCCGTCTCCAGAGTCTTCTGATCATGTTTTGTTCTATTGACGCTTGTTTGATTCTTGTCGTCAGTTCCACATTAGTGATCTTGTCACACCATTTAATAGCCAGAACAAATGTACTAGACAATCCGAGCACAAACTGGCGCAGGTGGAAACCCCAGTGCGGGCCGTAGCGTGCGTGATTACACCTAACAGGTGCACCTACACACACACATAATCATGAGGAAATATAAGTTATGAACTTGAATGAAGAGGTAGTAAACGAATTAGATAAATTATTACTTCCGGACGTAATTGCTTACCGAACAATACAAGGCAAAAAAAAAAAAAAAGATATTTCCGTGTACCGATGCACTTAATGTATCTGCTATAAATGTGATACGGAAAGACAGACTGATTAAAACTAACAGTTTATATATATATATATATATATTTTTTTTTAAACGAACGATCGAAAGAACTGTATTTTCAAAAGGTTAAGAATTGGGCACGCAGGCTCGTCTAACAATGCCCTTTCTCTCTCTCTCTCTCTCTCTCTCTCTCTCTCTCTCTCTCTCATATCTTGCGTACTGTGTCCTTTCATTTCCACACGTTATTTGAAGCATTAATTTAAAGGCATGTAACATTATAAAGTTAATATAATAGCATACATTTATAGTATCCGGTTGTAATCAAAATTAAGTATGTTTAACAAAGCCACTACAACAAAATTATAATATTGAAAAAAAAAAAAACAGGGAGAACGAGCTAGCATAAGATCATGTTCATTTGACTCCGCTCATCCACCGTCTTGGTCTACCCGGTTCAACCTAATTGTCGGGTATAATTATGGCATTTATAATGAGCCGTTAGGTTGAACAGAGTAGACCAAGATAATTACAACTGATAACATCAGTTTGTGTCAGCCTCGCTCACTCATGGAGACTATCAGTTTGTGTCAGCCTCGCTCACTCATGGAGACTATCAATATGTGTCAGCCTCTCTCACTCAGGGAGACTGTCACGGATTGCCTGCCCTGCTTTGCAGTAGTGGTCCAACAGTGACCAAAACTCAAGAGTATCTAATATTGTCTTCCAATGTATTTACCTGCGCGCAAGATTACTCTTGGCAGAGATGTAGATAGAAGATTATTGACACTTCAACCTTAAGGGAGCCTTCACAAGATATTTCCAGAAGTCATTGTCGTAGATTTTCGATAGGGGAATTAAGACATAGATTGGTCCCTTCTGCATAGATTAGAACAGGTGATAGCTCAGTGAGAGGTAATGTAAAGAAAATAGATTTTCACGAGTGAGATGGTGGAAACTAATTAGAGTCTGTCCCTGAACGCGAGAAGCTTCTCTCGGTCAGCCTATCTTCTACAACAGAACTAGTTAGTCAGACAGTCTATTAGAACCTATATAGTAATTTATATATACCACTCACATACACACACACATAAGTGACGACAGTTAGAGGCACAGACGTGAAAAACTATAACAATGGAATATAGATATTTTGGAACGAGCTGACCGACACACATGAATAAAGTTTATGTAAATTTTATTAACATAAACAACATGTTCCACAACAAATAAGTTTGCTTATCAAGCACATATAAATACACATAGGTTAATGAATAACTAAAAGAATAATAGACCCATAGGTGTAATCCTTTCCCCCTCTGTTTAGCCCACGATCCCGTTAGAAGAAAAGTTATAGCCCCAAAGAGTCACAGATTTATACGCTATGGTCTAGGATTTCCCTCTATAGTTAAGAACAGAGTTGATATATTAATCTATCCTAAGAGGAAATCAGCATTTGCAACAAAAATTGCATAAAGAAATTTCAAAGTGGGTGCATGAATATACAAAATAAAAGAATCACTCGTTCTGCTTTCTCTCTGTTCATTCAGCAAGGGCCCCTGACATACTTTCTTACCTACACACGTGGTGTTTCTCGCCGTCTGGCGCAAACTTCAGGACACTTCTCTACAGTGAATCTGTATTCTTTTGATAAAGAGAATCCCAGCTCTGCAGATACAGGTTTCTTCCAATGTTCCAGGGAGCATTCACTTCACAATTATATTTTAAGATTACTGTTAAGGTCACTTGAATCAGTTTGGGTAAGAAAGTTTAAACGGGCTCAAAGTGTCAGAATTACGAGTTTTCCACTACCTAGGAAAATGACAGGTTGGTAACTTCTCTCAAATGTAAAAAAATTCTTTGTCACACCACAATTAGTCAAAAACGTCGGAAATGTTACTGTTTGTAATTTCTCTCGCCACAGGGGCTGAATATACAATGAGAATGTTGGGAAGAATTATAATCTGGCTCGATAGGCCCAGTTATTGCATTTAGTATTAAAGTTCGTGAGATGAGTACGCTGTCTTTTTCTGGATGCAAACACAATGCCAGACAGATTGTAACTTGGAAACTCACTTATTTAAATTACAAAAATGTTTCTTCTAGGTTCTTCTCATATACTGAAAAACCGCTGGTAGATGTTTTGCTTTACCCAGAATACGGTATAAAGAAAAAGAAAGATACAGAATACTTAAACATAATATTATACACATCTTATCCTACCCTCGCGTAAAACATAATATTCACTTCGGTTATTAACTTTAAGTTAGAGACTATAAGCTTAGCGCTTGTCTCATCGTTTAAACTTCCATGAAATAAATTATAGTTATTAAAAGAATCAATCATCATGAATAAGAAATACATAAGTATCTCGTCAATACTCAATGATGAATCAGTGCATTTACTTAATTAGTTAAAATATTCTCTGACTGGTTACTAGCAATTAAATTAAAATTATTTATAGCTGTATGAGTTTTAGCTAGAAATTTTAATTTATTTTGCTCTCCACTGTAACACGGTAACTTAAAGAATATAACTGACTTATCATTTAATCCCTCTGCACAGAAATTAAACTATGTAAAAAAAAAATAGGCGATCTACCACTAAAATCACTTTTTATATATATATACCACAAAAAAAACATATTGGTGAACCTTTCAATTTTAATATTATAATTTAATATCCAACGTAAGAAACCCCCCCAAAATTATTAAAATTATTTATCAACTATAAAACTAGCTTACTCATTATTACCTTTATATAACAAATCCCATCCATAAAAATAGTTCAATAATATATGAAAATGATGCAAACATAATGTATCATACAAATAAGTGTAAAAGAATACGTATTTTTTTTCCAAGGACATAACATATAACCCACATTAATATAAATCCCAAAATCCATCTCATCACAACTCAAAATTTATACCATACCCCAAAACCCCAAACCCAACCCGTACACTAAAAAAAAATAACCAAAATCTCTAAACCTTCAATGTCTACCGATAAACCAAATACCAACCACTCCATAAAAAACCCCCCCACCCAAAATAGATCCCAACACCCCCCCCCCCCCAAAACCCCCCCCCCCCCCCCCCCCCCCCACACCCCCCAAAAAAAAGAAAAAAAAACATACCCCCAAACCAAATCCACCGCCATCCCCCCCCCCACCCCAAAAACCCCCCCCCCCCAACCATACACCCCCCCCCCCCCCCCAAAACCCCCACCTAAACACCCCCCCACCCCCCCACCCCCCCCCCCCCACCACACCCCCCCCCCCCCCCCCCCCCCCCCCCCCCCTCCAAACCCCCCCCCCCCCCCCCCACATCCCTCAACCCCAAACCCCCCCCCCCACCCCCCCCCCCCCCCCCCCCCCCCAAAACCCCCCACAACCCCCCCCCCCCCCCCGAAAAAAACCCCCACCCCCCCACACCCCCCCGCCCCCGCCACCCCCCCCCCCCCCCCCCCCCCCCACCCTCACCCCCCCCCCCAACCCCCCCCCTCTCACCCCCCCCCCCTTCCCCA
>JAMPIV010020590.1:62500-274245 GCA_024509875.1 Oreohelix idahoensis
ACAATGTTGCATTGGGCTGAACAATTGTTAACGCATTATATCTGGTCCGTCGCCTTTTGTGAAGGATTTAAGCAATGGTTTAGCCCGTTAAAGCCCCCAGTTGGTGTAATCTAACGAATGCTCTCTTATAAGTAATAGCTCTGTTTAGAGGTAAATATATGTCTAGGTATAATATATATATATCATCATCATGTGACGTATTCTTTCCAGAACGTTGTCTCCATTACAGCTGCTCTGAACGCATCACGATTCTGGGCAAGTCGACCTGCATCAGCCAAAGACAAGTTCAGTCTCCTCTGGGATCGTCCTGGTCCACCGTCGTTATAGGTCGAACCCCTTCCCCTTTTTCCAGGGACCATGCCTTCCATCACTGTTTTTTCCAGACTATTATGTCTTTTTATATGACCGAAAAAAAGCAATGGCAAACTACTGGATGTACAATGCCAAGAAATCCATAATGGCTAATATATATATATATATATATACTTAAAAAAAAAAAAAAAATATAATAATATAATATTATATATTATATATTATATATATATATATATATATAATACCTATATATATATATATATATATATATATATATATATATATATACATGTAAAAGAATCTGGCTCATACGTTTGCTTTCATACATATAAAAAAGCTGAATCGACTATGATTGTTTAGTTTTAAAACAACAGGTAACAAATTTAATAATCAATTAGTATTAACAGTTTAAAATAAATAAAATGCTGGTGAATTTTTTATTGGAATCACATTTTCTCTTCACTGAGATTTAGGGTGAAGATATATCAAAAGTGCCTTTTTACAAGCACTTAACTTTTATAAGGGAGTCCTGCAGCTGTGGTTCATCAATTCTGTGATGACGAAAGCCTTCTCCGCACTCTCTTCCACTGTAGGCGGTGAGGGTGGATGCTTTTCTGTCACAGAGAAGGGCAAAATGTTAGACGGGCCTGCGCCCAATTCTTTACCCTTCGAAAATAAAGTTTGTTCGTTCGTTCACACTAGCGGCGTTAGTACCATATTTCGTCTGATGGCTTGTAACCACAAACTTTAGACAAATAGAAAGAAACATATGCCTGCTAAGTCATGCGCTCCACCCACCAATGTTAACCTCTCAGAAGAATTAAATTCCCGAGCACACAGTGTAACTCAGGGAATATGATGAATATTCACCAATATCCTTCTGGGTATTAACTAGGACATTGCGTCTGGAGTGCGTGAATAATTATTTCCCTGAATTACAATTAAAAAAGGTACATAAATCTCACAAGATAATATGTTACACCTTAGGCACATGTGATATAATCATCACTCATTATTCATGACTACTCCCGTCGGAGTCTGGGGTCGCTCTGCTGTTGGGTTCCCCGCACGACTAGTCAGAAACAATCACCAGCTCTTGCAGTAGTAGTTCATGCATATGCTATTTTCATATGTTGAGGTTTCCAGCCTTGTATTTAACCACGTAGCAAGAAACCTGTAGAATTTACATTAGTAAATAAATTGTTTACACTTACCCCACAATTTTGGGAATACATAATCTCCTTGCACAGATTTAGACTGGACACAGCTCTGTATTAGAAGCTTCGAGTTCACTTTGGTCTGGAAATTAGAGTTAATTCCTTTGACGGCGGGTGTTCTGCGAAATCCTGGCCTGGGAAAACTTTTGTTTAATTCCTCTATGACTTGGTCTGGGAAATTAGATTTAATTCCTCTGGCGGCGGATGTTCTGTGAAATCTCTGGCCTGGGAAAACTTTAGTTTAATTCCTCTATGACTTGGTATCAAATTCCTAAGTTTCCAGTCGTGTATTAAAAATGCGGGTTTACTTGTAAATTCCTAAGTTGCCCAATACTCGATCTGTTACTTATAGTTGTGGAATTTTAAAGTCCAATGTCTCCTTTTTCTTTCTGTCTTTTAGGAGTCGCTGATATGATTTGTGCTCTGCAGTCTCTCTGTGTGATCTTTGTCTGTGTTTTCATCACACTTTATTCTCAGTTCTTTGTGCAAATCACAGATAGCACTTCCGACTAGCGTACCAATAAAATACATTGTATATTTGAGCTCTTCAAAATGAACCAATCCAATCGAATCTCGTTCAGCACTACGTAAAAAAAAATTACTCACATGTGTTTCAAAATATTAAATTTAGTATCCACGCGTGACCTCTTACAGTGATGTCATATCCTTGCGTAAGACTTCTGGCTGCACCTATCTGCCTCTCACCATATTGTGACCACGTGCTCCTGGCGTAACGTCTACAAATCTTGAGTTTCCAGACAGATTATCTGAGATAATTAATGCACAGGGAAGGTCTAAGCGGAAACAAATTACGCATTACCACCTGTGTTTCGCTAGACGGATCTCCGCCAGATTAGCCCCACAATATAGGGTTCTATTCATAGACCGTGCACAATGCAAGCTTGAATAAACAGGCACAGTCGCTTTGAAAAGATGATCAGCCTGATAATACATGATGAAATATTATCGCTGCCCGGGTCAATAAACCTGGCGTGACACAAACAGTCGAGGAGTGAAGTGTTAGAGACTTAATTCTACTGATCTAACGTAGAGAGCAAAAATGAATGACAAGGCAAAAATTTTGCCAAATAAAAACGAAGATCGGTGAGAGAAAAATGAAGAAAAAGAAGTGATACTGCCGGAATGGATTAAAGAGTGACAGAGCGCACGAAAGTACACGCACAAAGTAAGACGTACCGTCACGCACCCCGTTACCTAAGATATTGCATTAAATATCCAGGTTTGGGCGCGAACTTATGTGAAGTGTGTGCCTTCCTCTTCTACTGTTCTGAATGAAAGTGTTCTTCTCCTCATTATACCGTTGGCGAATGTTTGAATTGCTCGCTTGGCAATGTGTACAGCTTTCTACGTACTGACGAACGTCCTCCCATCGTTTGGGCCAGAAGTAAACCTCTTGAAGGTTACTAATCGTAGAACCCACGGGAACATGTTCCCCTGATGAGGATATATGAGCCGCTTCCATAACGGCATTTCTTAAGGGTAGAGGCACCACCAGCTGCTCCCCCCCCCCTCGTCCGTCGATAAATAATCCCATCCTCTGTGTAGAAAGTTCCAGCTGAACCATGGGTTGTTTCTATGCGACTCTGTTCAGAGTATGGCGCAAGGTCAATATCGTTCCTCTGCGCTTGGCGTAATTCTGTTTTACTACACAGAAATGTTGAGTTGAGGTTCGAGTTATCCCATTCTGAGTGTTGGGTACTCTGCTCCAACTCTTTCTTGGCAGTTTCATCCTTCTGGTGGTCCGGATTAAGGCGAACCGAGCAATCTTGTACAAATTGTCTAACATCGTGTCGCAAACCTGGCCAGAAGTAATTCAAAGAAATATGCCTTACCAGGGCATATGAACCTTTAATGGGATGGGGTAGGGTTAAATGCATTTCTTGCATTAGGCGGGTGCGAAAGGGGAGTGGGACAACTAACTGCCTCTTATTCCTCACCCGTCTATAGACCAAACCTTTATCCCTGTAAAATTCTCCCTGAGGAGTATGGGAGTAATTGCCATACAATTTAGAAAAGCAAGGCTTTAGGGTGTTATTGGCCCTTTGTGTCTGCTTCAGCTCCGAAATATTCGGGCTGTTTAAAGATAAGAGCTCAGGGGCCGCTGGGGCGTTTCCTGTGTTCTCTCTCTCTTGTGTCGACTTGGAGTCACGTGAGGGATCTCCAAGAAACACATATTTCCTCCCTAAGATGAGAGGGTAGACTAAATAGTCTACAACTGCTGCATTGATTTTGCCCCTTACATATTGGGTTGAAACATCAATGTCCGCTATTGAAAGAGTCATAGGCTTTATGCTGTTATGGGGCCCCTGTATTTCTACAGTTTCACTAGTGTAGTGATGGGCTTTCACCAAAAATGTGGAAACTAGAGCCGAGTATTTGAGACCCGAATCATACAAGCGCCGTATGGTTTGGTTACCCACGGTTACTTGCCTAGTAATAGAAAGGTGGCTGGATATTTTTGTTCATATGCCTGGGGGTCATGTTTCCCTATCGGCTCCTGATCAGGCACGAGCCATTATAAGGGCCTGTCTTATGCCTCTTACAGTCCTATGTGAAGTGTGTGTCAGATTTGCACACCTTACAATATCGTCTTCCAGTTCCCGGGGCAGAATTGCTCTGTTTCTGCCTAAGGTGATCATGTGGTTGTTGTTGTTGTTGTGTCGGGTTGTGTGAGGTGTTGGTCGTACTCTTGGAGTCAGTGAAGGGGCGCTCCTCTCGTTTGGGGTGACTATCCTGTGGGCGCCTTTTAGCCGGGGTCACTTCTGACTGGGCGCTCTGGTATCGATCAGCAAACAGTACCACCTGATCAAGAGTTTAGTCCCCGTGCTCCGTCAAGAACCGTCTCATGTCTGGGGTGAGCGAATCCTTGAATTGCTCCACGATAATCATTTCTTGTAATCCCTCGTACGATTCGTTGAAGGCGCTTATTGATCCCCACTTCTCCAAGTACATAGCCAGACGTGTAGCAAACTGCTTATAAGATTTGTCTTTTTGTCTCTTGGCTTCCCGGAATTTGCTTTGAAACGTTTGTGCATTCAGCTGACAACTCTGCAGCAGAGCTTTCTCCAACACATCGTAATTGTTATCTTCCGGGGCCATTTTGAGGAAGACGTCGTAAGCAGGTCCTTGCAGACTCTGAGATAACTTCATGTTGTATCTCTCCCTATCTAATCCATAGGTAGCAGCTAAAGACTCAAACCTAGCAAGATAAATATCTATTTCCACTGAAGCCTCAGAATAGACATCTAACTGAAAAGAGGCCGCGCTTGGAAGTACCACGTGAGAAATATTCCCCTCATCACTACCTTGAGAGCTCCCCGACCCATTAGTGCTGGAGCTAGATTCGATTCTTCTTCCTTCCATCTCTAGTTCTTTAAGTCTGAGTGCGTAAGCTCTGTCGGCCTGTTCCTTCCTTTCTGCTCTTTCGGCCTGTTCTTTATTTTCTGCTCTTTCGGCCTGTTCTTTATTTTCTGCTCTTTCGGCCTGTTCCTTTTCAAAAGCTCTTTGCTTTTCAGCCTTCTGCTCCTCAAAAGCTCTTTGCTTTTCCTTCTCTTCTTCGTGTTCTCTCGCCATCCTTCTCTCCTCTCTTTCAGCGGCCTTCTCTACCTTCTCCTGCCTGTACACGCACAAAGTAAAACGTACCGTCACGGAGACTGTCAGTTTGTGTCAGCCTCTCTCAGTCATGGAGACTATCAATATGTGTCAGCCTCGCTCACTCATGGAAGCTATCAATATGTGTCAGCCTCGCTCACTCATGGAGACTATCAATATGTGTCAGCCTCGTTCAATCATGGAAGCTATCAATATGTGTCAGCCTCACTCTCTCATGTAGACTATCAATATGTGTCGGCCTCGCTCACTTATGGAGACTATCAATATGTGTCGGTCTCGCTCACTTATGGAGACTATCAATATGTGTCGGCCTCGCTCACTCATGGAGACTATCAATATGTGTCTAACTATACATCATTTATTTTCCTTTTCACTCCCTATGGAGCATTGAGCCACCATTACAGCTTGCCCTATAGCAGGAAGAGACAAAGAAAGAAAATTATTACTGCACCCTCAACCATGTTGTACTAATACGAGGTTGTGCTTGGGGCTAGCAACCTCGTCATGTAAAACAAATTGCCTGAGAAACTATCGCTGCAAGAGCATATGAATACTTGGTGCCGGCTTCCTGCAGAGGACCAGTTACAGTGATGGCACCATGATCCACAAGGAGTTAGTTAGTTGCTTATCCTTTACAGGACGTGGCAATCAACCCCAGCTTTTATTGGCTGTTTGTGATTTTTCTAGGCAATTTTTACGTTCAGTAGTTTGCCATTGCTTTCTGAACGGTACGGCGCTTATACCATTGTTAAAAATCCACACAAAGCGATCTGCCACCCAAACCGCCTGCAGCAGGTTTCGAACCTGGTATATCTGGATTATGAAACTGCGTTCATATCCATTAGGCCACAGACGCCGACAAGGAGTAAATAGACAAATTATGATGGTGATGATATATATATGTGTGTGTATATGTATATATGTGTATATATGTGTGTATGTAAAACAGTAAGGTCACTTGAAAGCTACAATTTATCACAGTTTACAACAATGTTTCAACTTTCGCATCAATGAAAGCTCAAATCAACGAAGCTCTAGGAAACCAGCCCTCCTGTTTTCGTAGTCATGGACACATTTACCATAAGGCTTTTCCAATGTACATAAACAAACAGAAAAGTTAACTCTAGGATAACGCACTGGTACACGGACATAAGAGTAAGGAGAACGTCAACCGAGAAGAAGAAGAATGTCTGGAGAAGGAAAAAAAAAGATAGAAGAAAAAGGAAAGCCCTAAGAAAAAGACCCATTCAGCAAGGCGGCGAAGCTTACTACAGAGTAAATGTGGGACGTGGTGTTCAGAGATAGCACAGCCTGATATACAATGGCACAAAGTTGTTGAAAAGTAGTGTCGAGTTTATCGAAACAGAGTTATAGATTCAGTAAATATAGGACCTATTCTCATATCAAAATTATTACTATTTCCATCACGCACTAACGTGCCAATTAAATTTGAACTTAAGCAGCTCCTTGTACAATTAACATTTTCTACGAATATTATAACAAGATTTTTGACCGAAAGGGAGACCAATGACCAAGGGAGGTATGAGATATATGTTATATGTGTCAAAACGAGCAAATAAACCCCTATACCTGTAAGACTGCTGTTGTTTAATGGTTACAGTTGTCCTATAGTTTGCTTCGTCAGTAAGTATGAGTTGAACGTTATTCATTAACGTCTCAATGAATGAATGTGTTTGTATTATGGTTGATTTGAGAGTGTGTACTTTTGTTGTTGTTGTTTAACTAGGGCTGCTGAGCTACTCGCTCTTTTGCAGCCAATACCAAGTTGACGACTCCTTCGTATTATCTCTACACTGTAGGTTTTTCTGCCATTCCGAAACGTGTTGAGTTGAAATCATGAGCTCCAGTTTCTCCGGCTTCGCTTGCATTTAAATTATCGTCACATCTAGACCCAAGCAATGAGAAGAAGCGCGTGGCATACTGTGCATTTCATGCCATCCAAGAGGGCTCTCCAACTATTCAGAGCTAAAATACTGTACTCTGGTTGTACTCTGGCTCTCCCAATGAATTGTCACGTCCTGCACAGAGCCGCTTCTCAGTAAACTTAAGTGGGTGGCTACACAGAGCCGCTTCTCAGTGAACTTAAATGGGTGGCTACACAGAGCCGCTTCTCAGTGAACTTAAGTGGGTGGCTACACATAGCCGCTTCTCAGTGAACATAAGTGAGTGGCTACACAGAGCCGCTTCTCAGTGAACCTAAATGGATGGCTACACAGAGCCGCTTCTCAGTGAACTTAAGTGGATGGCTACACAGAGCCGCTTCTCAGTGAACTTAAGTGGGTGGCTACACAGAGCCGCTTCTCAGTGAACTTAAATGGTTTACTACACAGAGCCGCTTCTCAGTGAACTTAAATGGGTGGCTACACAGAGCCGCTTCTCAGTGAACTTAAGTGGGTGGCTACGCATAGCCGCTTCTCAATGAACATAAGTGGGTGGCTACACAGAGCCGCTTCTCAGTGAACTTATATGGGTGGCTACACAGAGCCGCTTCTCAGTGAACTTAAGTGGGTGGCTACACAGAGCCGCTTCTCAGTGAACTTAATTGGGTGGCTACACAGAGCCGCTTCTCAGTGAACTTAAATGGGTGGCTACACAGAGCCGCTTCTCAGTGAACTTAAATGGGTGGCTACACAGAGCCGCTTCTCAGTGAACTTAAGTGGGTGGCTACGCATAGCCGCTTCTCAGTGAACATAAGTGGGTGGCTACACAGAGCCGCTTCTCAGTGAACTTATATGGGTGGCTACACAGAGCCGCTTCTCAGTGAACTTAAGTGGGTGGCTACACAGAGCCGCTTCTCAGTGAACTTAAGTGGGTGGCTACACAGAGCCGCTTCTCAGTGAACTTAAATAGGTGGCTACACAGAGCCGCTTCTCAGTAAACTTAAGTGGGTGGCTACACAGAGCCGCTTTTCAGTGAACTTAAATGGGTGGCTACACAGAGCCGCTTCTCAGTGAAATTAAATGGGTGGCTACACAGAGCCGCTTCTCAGTGAACTTAAGTGGGTGGCTACACAGAGCCGCTTCTCAGTGAACTTAAGTGGGTGGCTACACAGAGCCGCTTCTCAGTGAACTTAAATGGGTGGCTACACAGAGCCGCTTCTTAGTAAACTTAAATGGGCTGCTACATAGAGCCGCTTCTCAGTGAACTTAAGTGGGTGGCTACACAGAGCCGCTTCTCAGTGAACTTAAATGGGTGGCTACACAGAGCCGCTTCTCGGTGAACTTAAGTGGGTGGCTACACTGAGCCGCTTCTTATTGAACTTAAATGGGTGGCTACACAGAATCGTTTGTTCATTCATTACTTTTCACTTCCTTGCGGAGCACAGACCTTTAACGGGATCTTACCCAGTCTCCCTTTCCTGTGCCAAAGTACATTTTGAGGTCTTTAATGCCTTCTTTATCCCTTTTAAGTTTGACAGCAATGTTCTTCTGCAATTTGTTTTTCGGCCATAGTCTATTTCTTTTATCCTCAATGTTCCATTGCGTCTTGTAATGCCTTAACCTGATTACCTCAACGTGTAGCGTATCCAACGCCAATGTTTTGTTTTCTTTTCCTCTTCCACTGGTATTTGTGTAGTGCATTCTATCACTTCCAAAGTGCCTTTTTTTTTCTTCTTAACCAGCGGCACTTGGGCTTTTAGCCCTTCGGCCCAATGACATATCATTGCGAGGCTGGGAAGCCTGTGGACTTTCCTTCCGTCCCGGTCAGAGGGTTTATCTCAGGAGCCGTTCAGGTTATTCAGTCAAAATCCCGGTCGGTGACACTTTTTCAAATGCCCACGCCCGGGTGTGAACCTTGAAACCTGAACGCCAGCGCAATGTGGAACCATTACACCAGAGCGGCTCCCTTTCCAAAGTGATAATCTTGTCATCCTATTTGAATGCTTATATTTTGTGCAAGCAGCCATTGCTGAAATAACTTTACATGATGATAATGTTAGCCCCATGTAGAACCCCTCACGGAGTAGCCTACTAATGACTTTTCTCGTGAGATCAGTGCTCCTGTACTTTCTATGTCTCTTTAGTCACCCACGGGAACAGCTGCTGGTTATGTTTGTGAAAGTAACACACTGGTAGCAATGCGTCGACATGAATGTTTTCATACAAATCTACAAGTGTCTGAGCAAAACGTTCATTTGGAAAAGCCACAGAATTAGCAGTTTGACATCTCTTTGTTTGTTTTATTTTTCAGGTACCATTCAATTGTCCTCAATAACTTCGCATTGAATCTTAATTCTTATTGTGCTTAAACAGTTGATAAAGTATAGGAGCAATTTATTCGTTATCTTAAAAGATTCGTTATGTTCACATAGGATACAAACGTCAAACTTTGAATTTAAGGAAAACACTTCAGGAATATTACAGACATAGCTTAGTTTACAAGGTTAAATATATTATATTGCCATTTTTTTTTAAATAAAAGAAGGGTAAAATTAAAGCGTGGGCATTAGACTGAAAAAAAAAACCAGGACAGAAAGGGATATTCTTCCACCTCGATGGCATTTGAGAAATACAACTGATTCTTTGAGGGTTTCCTGGTTCATGGTCAATGAGTCTGGTAATTGATGTCTGAAACTTGAGCAGTCTGGTTTTCCAGACGAATGTCGTGAGAAGAGAGCGAGCACAAATTAGATTGTCATTTTGGCTATGACCGTTGTGAAAGTTGTGTACTGGTACTTGTACTTAAGTCATAACTTAAGATTTATTTGTTGATACCAGGGTTTCGTCTTGGAGTCTAGATTTCATATTGAATAATTATTCTTTTTTTTTTTTTAAATAGTCCCTTGCTTTGGCAAGGCGCCCCTTTCAACCTAGATACAAGGTCCGTCGGTAAATTAGGGCGCATTACCGTGCGGTCTGATTGTTTGGTACATGAGAATTATATGTGCTTGTCTTTTAACAATTCTGTAACTTATTAAGTTTACCTAGCAGCTTTTCTCAGGCTTCTCCTGCCACATGCTGGGATTTTCCGTTAATACATTTTAGCTGAATAAATAATGATTGTTCTCTTATCATTTCTTAAGGACAAGAGAGCAGTTGGCCACAATGATTGTGCAGTGATAGTTTATGTAGCAATATATTTGATATGATGAGGTTGCTAGCCTCACACAAAATATTCATTAGAAACCACTTACCACTTACACTGTCATGTCAGTTATGCCCCCTAAGGAAGTTGAGTTCTTGTGTATGAAGTAAAGCTATAAAGGACTGATTACTTCATCATCATCATTATTTTCCTTTGCGCTCTTTATGGAGCATAGAGCTACCACCGTAGCTGGTACTCTCGCATGAAGCCCGTGTGGTGGGTTGTCTCCCCTGCTTTGCAGTAGTGGTCCACTAATGGCCAAACGTTGAGTAAAAATATGAGGGTTTTCAAAGATATCGACCTTCGCTCAAGATTACTCTTGGCAGAGATATAAATAAATGGTTGGTGCTTCTATTTCAGGGAGTCTCAAAGGTATTTGTAGAATGGCGAGTAGAATAACTGAGTCATCTAAGTTGACATAAATTTAGTATTCTCCGCGCTCTTCGGTGAGAAAATATGTTTCACTCGTATTTGATGAGCTCCCAGCTGAAGGTTATTTAACAAAATATTAATTAACAGCTACACACACACGCGCCCACGCACGCACGCACGCACGCGCGCACGCACGCACGCACGCACACACACACACACACACACAGGTGCTGTCATCAAATTCACTCAACTGATCGATTAACTCAACTAATGAATTATAATTATCTGTAAAAACACGATATTTAATGGTGAATTATTTCATCAACAATGGTAAAATGAATACGATTGATTTTTGTTCACACAAAAAAACCAAACAAACAAACAAAAACACAGTTAGATGTCGTATGGTTTGTATTGGGGCAACTACGACAGTAGTTGTCGACGGGAATAGCCTATGAAATATTGGATAGAAGGTTTCCAGAAATTGGCTCGTTCAGAAAGAATAGAGACCTATCCGAGATGAGGACACACACACACGCACACACACACACACACACACACACACACAAACACACACACACATATGAGTCATACAAGTGCAGTCATCAAATTCACTCAACTGATTGATTAACTCAACTAATGATTTATATTTACTTGTAAAAACACGATATTTAATGGTGAATTATTTCATCAACAATGGTAAAATGAATACGATTGATTTTTGTTCACACAAATAAACCAAACAAACAAACAAACAAAAACACAGTTAAGTGTATTGTCGTATGGTTTGAATTGGGGCAACTGCGACAGTAGTTTGTGCCGTGAATAGCCTGTGAGATATTAGAAGGTCTCCAGAAATTGGCTCGTTAAGAAAGAATAGAGACCCATCAGAGATGAGGACAAGAAGAAGAGAATGCGAATGCTTTCCACTGGACAGTGTTTTCTGGTGAATTATGGAAAGAGTTCTGTTTCCCCACGACCTTAGCTTCTACCCTTAGATCCCGTAACAGAAAGAGTCCACAACCTCATCTGAGTGTAGAAATTTATTTATATGTAAATATTTAACACCGACAGCACTAGTGATACATTAACGAACTAGATAATGACCAAACGATTATTGGGTTTATTAATTAAATATCTACACACATAGGGTTAGTAGTGATGATGGTGAAAGATTATTCACACACAAAAACACAGATGAGATATTAATATTGTAGTTTAATTAAATAGAAGAATGAACTTGTGTAAAGCGAAATGATGATGATGTGATATGATACGTGTTACCAAAATGGTTAGTAATCTACACAGTCCATGTGTCTCAAAATACTTTTCCTGGGTAGGATGATTCACATGTATGCATAGAATGTCTCAAGCTGTTATAATTTATGTCAAGTGGGGTGTATCTGAGTCGAGGACGTTCTGATGTACACTTTTGTGGTACTGAGAACGTTGACGATAGTAGTAGGGTATGCGCAACTTAGTTATCATTCAGGCGGCGGCGTGTGACTTTTATATAGCAAAATACTCCGATCGATTTCAGGCGGTGGCGTTTCAGGCGGCGGCGCATGACTTTTATATAGCGATATATTTTAGCGGCGAGGCTTCCTCTGACGATCAGACGTATGACTTTTTATATAGTAATATTCGGCAACGACGGGTGTGTTGTTTATACAATATATATAAAAAATATAAAAAATCGATAATGACGGAAAATATAAAAAATCGATAATAACGGAAAATTTAAAAAATCGATAATGTTGGATTAGTAGGGGTTTTTGAAGTGCCTTTTTTGTGCGGGCGAGGGTGACGATGCATGGGGGTAGCTGGCGGGGTTAGGTTAGGGGGATTTTTGTGTGATGTTGGGTGTGTTTGTTTATACATGTATACATACAATATATGTATAAAAAATATAAAAAATCGATAATGTTGGGTTACTAAGAGGTTTTTTGAAGTGCCTTTTTGTGTTGGCGTGGGTGACGATGTATGTTGTAGGGGTAGCTGGTGGGGTGGGTTAGGGTGGATTTTTGTGTGAAGTATTGTGTTGGTAGTGTATTGGTGTGTTTGTTTATACATGTATACATACAATATATGTATAAAAAATATAAAAAAAATCGATAATGTTGGGTTACTAAGAGGGTTTTTGAAGTGCCTTTTTTGTGCTGGTGTGGGTGACGATGTAGCTGGTGGGTTAGGGTGGATTTTGTTTGTGATGTATTGTACCGGTAGAATGTTTGGTTGTAGGTGTCTTAATTGTGTGTTGTAGTTTGAGGAGCTGTTGAATCGTGGGGTGTGTTGGGGTATGGGTTTTTGTGTGCGTGTATTTTAATTGTTGTATATACAATATATATAGATCGGTGTGAAGTGTTAGAGTCCCGTACTAGGTCTACCATCGAAGGTGCGTCACGGTATTGTTGTGTATTGTTTATTTTACATATAGACATATTTTACAACAGTTATACGAACAGTTAGACGATAGACTTAGATAATAAGAAGACGATATATTTAGACTTTTAGACAATCGGAAGACGATAGTTAGACGATATATACATAAAATAGGGAGATATATTTAGACAATAGGAAGACGATGGTTAGATGATATATACATATAATAGGGAGATATATTTAGACAATAGGAAGACGATATTTATTGACATATACATTTAGACATACAACAGTTATACGAATAGTTATACAAACAATTAGACGATATATTGAGACATACGAACATTTAGACAAACAACGGACGATATAGGTAACAAAAAGCGTTTTAGTTAATATAGTTTTTATTTTATATTCAATAGTGTTTTTGTAATAGCAAAACATATATGGTAATATATAAGAGTACATATATAGTATCGTTTAACAGGAGGATATATGTACAGTTTTTTTTTACAAAATGTACATTGTACAGTAATTTTTTAGCAAATGAATATACAATTATATAGGAAAGACAGTATATGGTGACATTTTCAAACATTTGTAAATAATACATATTTATATATTAGTGGTGTTTTGTTACATTATGTACATTATATACAATATCACAGCTGCAGGCCAGACCTTGAGGGGGGTTGTCACATTGTCGTCACGTCGTAAGAAATAGTGTATGCGTACAGACAGTTTAAATGTTGAGGTGTGAGGTGGTGACGTTGTCGGGATGTACCTGTCGTTTTATGTAAAAGTAAGATAGGGCGTTGCGGTGTTGTTCGTAGGTGTAGATGGAGGAATTGTGTGCTCTGAATCAGATATTTTCCCACCCTGTGCTTGTTGTGTGTTGAGGACGTCTAAGAAAGTGTGTTTGTCTACTTTGTTGTGGTGTTTGTTCAAGCGATTGAGTGGTCTTGAATATGATATAGATAGAAGGATGTGGACGGGATTGCTTCAACATAATATTTTGTATTGGGTCTGTTTAATTGTGCGTTTGTGATAATATCGCTGTCGTGTAAGTTTGAGACAAAAGATTTGAAATCTGTAAGATTTTTGACTAAGTGGGGTTGGTCTAACACACAACTATTATTATTTGAGGCATGAAATAAGCGTAATTCGTTTGTTTCTCTGTGTCTCAAAACTACGTGGTGACTGAAGTTAATCTTGAATCTTTTTGTCTGTTGTGTAAAGACAGGAAGCAAAAGACTTTCCCATTCAATTCTTTGGCTATTATGGAAAAAAGTGAAAGTCGATAAATATTTGTGGTTGTTTGTATGTGTTTTAATCGCACTCCAATTCTGTGTATATATTTCTTTAATATCAGCTGGTAAGTCACCTAAACTGTCTTCTTCAGATGTCAAGCGGGGTTTTTTTATATGGGGTTGGGTATTGGTCATGGGGCGTTTCTTGGTCTGACCTGTTTTTGGTGGGTGAGATGGGGTGGGACTTGTTGAATAGGGGGCTCTTGGTAGTGTGGAAGTTGTTGTGGTGGTAGAGGGCGCCATAGATACTGAGTCTGTTATGGCACCGGTTGGTGGTGTCTGTTGGTACGTTGAGTCTGTTGTTACACCTGATGATAGGGCGCGGTCATTATGGTGCGGTGGTATTGGTGGGTTCTGCGGTGTTGCTGCGGTGTCTGCTGCTGTTGAAGAGGTGTGTTGGTGTTTTCTGTGGATGCGTAGATTGTCAAGGCGGGTAAAGTTTTTATTGCAGACCTCACATACTAGTAGAGTCAGCGAGTGCCTGCTCTTGCTGTGTCTTGATAGGTCGGCGCGGCGAGTGAAAGTCTCCCCACATATGCTACATATTATGTTGGTTTGTGCCACTGAGGTGTCTGTCTGTTCCATGCTGGAAACGGGTCTATGTTTATTCTCTATGTGACGTTTCAGCGTATCAGGTCTGGTAAATACTAAACCACAGAAAGCGCACTCATGATTGTGGCGGTCGTGTGCTGTGGCCATATGCCGAGTGAGATCAGGACCTCGCTTGAAAACAGACTGGCAGTGTAAACAGGCATAGCCCCGTCGTTGAGTTGACTCCATCTGTGAAAAGATGAACAAAAAGACGTTAGGCACACATAAATAAAATTAAATACATGTAATGAGAGAGATACATGTAATGAGAGAGAGAGAGAGAGAGAGAGAGAGAAAGCGAGAAAGAGAGAGAGAGAAAGAGAGAGAGAGAAAGAGAGAGAGAGGAAGAGAGAAAGAGAGAGAGGGAGGAAGAGAGAAAGAGAGAGAGAGAATAAACAGATAAATAAAACACAGACTTATAGGTATACACACACCTACTCTGCCTTATAACTAGTCTTATTGTTTAGTCTGTTATCAAAGGAAATAATTTTGTTTAACATATCAGAATGGTCCACGTGCGCGTGCGCTGTGGAAGCAAAGATATGGATTTAAAACTCAACCCGTTCGCGAGTACCGAGTTGACCTGTCCTTTTTTTAAAATAACGAAAATATAAGTATTTATTAAAGTGTATGTTCAATCATGGTTATACCAAGGTGACTTAATGTAATATGTTGATTGTATTATCTCTATCTTTTTCCGTGTGTAGTTCAGTATTGTTTTAAAAGCCAAAATACGCTATTTTCTAAACTATTATGTTGTCTAATTTTCACTGGGTGGTTAGGTAGTTTGTAGTGACTCGGGTCCTTAGTTATTTTTAACGTAATATGTTTGTAGTTACTATGAGAAGTTCTTTATAGAAGCAGCTTGTGAGTACAGAAATACGACTCGAGCGCATGTGTTGTGGAATCAAATCAATTTATCGAGCTACCCAAACATCTTTGCGCTACATCCAAGCAAGTATTTGAAATAGACTATTAGTCTATACATGTTTAGAGTGTTGTTATCAGAAAGTATTACAAGTTGTAAGTATCACGGATAATTTTTCAAAACCCAAATATAATTTGCTTTCGCACGAGTTTAACAATAGACGAGAAACGTAGATAAGGTTTAAACTAAGGAATTTTTCTCACTACTATACCCACCATATAAAAAATAAGTCGGATAATTCTTAACTTAGCTAAACCATACACACATGTAAGAATTTAACAAACAACTATTATTAAAATACCTATTAGTCTAGACATATTAACTTTGAAACAGCCTTTACCAACACTGGCTAGCGAAAAAGCGAATACACACATATACATATACCGAGTTTACATTTAGAACTTTGCATAGGGTTTTCTTCCAGTCTCTGATTGTTAAGAAAATACCCCTAGGGAAAAAAAATGAAAACACAAACACATACCCAGATATTTTTCCACAGAGTCTTAATACCATTAAAAAGACACAGACATATATCTCTTAAAGACCAGAGATATTTAACAAAACATACGAATAAAAACAGAATAACATACGTTTGGTGGTGAGCTGTTGCTTTTTCAGAAGTTTGATATGAGAAGGCTTTCACGACGTTTTTTTCAGAGACGTTCACCGGTCCAGGTCTGGTTAAAGAATGAGACATGTCTAAAACAATTCATGATTAAGACAATGACTTTCCAATAAAAGTAGTCCGAGCGTATGAATTTCGTGATGGAGCCAGATTGGTTGTTGTGTAGAGATACTGTTTCAGAAAATAGTTCCCGCGCAAGCGCTTCATCATGGTTTGGTCGATAAAAACGTTATCATAACGTATGAACAGGAAAATAGACCCCACCCTGGTTTGAAACCAGATCAATGACCCGCACAAAAAACATCACGCGTAAATTTCTGTTCACGTCACTCATACACAGTTATTAAATTGTATGTCTCAAACAACAAACATACTAAAAAACGTGAGAATCACTGTTTCAAGAACGTAAGATTCGTACTAAAAAAAACGTGAGAACCAACCAACATGTATTGAGAATAAAGAATTTGAGAATCACTGTTTAACAAAATATAAGAACTCAACCAACATGTATTGAGAATCAAGAATTTGAGAATCACTGTGTTTAAAAAACATTTACGACAAATATAAGTATCTGTTTGGTACATTTCTTTTTAGTTATCAGATATTTTAAAGCTTGCTTTTCACAGATAGCATTTGTATCTTGTTCTGGATATATATTTTATATATTAGTATTTTGAAACAATCTATATTTTTATATATAGAGGGACATTAGTGTTTTGAAAACATTGTGAGAATAAAATAAAAAAATGTTTTGTCCCCTCAAACAGCTGATAGAGAGAGAGAGAGAGAGTTAGAGAGAAAGAAAGAGAGAGAAATAGTTAGAGAGAAAGAAAGAGAGAGAAAGAGAGAGGGAGAGAGAGAGTTAGAGAGAGGGAGAGAGAGAAAGAGAGAGAGAAAAAGAAAGAGAGAGAGACAGAGAGAAAGAGAGAGAGAGAGAGAGAGAGAGAGAGAGAGAGAGAGAGAGAGAGAGAGAGAGAGAGAGAGAGAGAGAGAATAAAACACAGTCTTATTTTTAGGCTGTTATGAAAGGAAATAATTTTGTTTAACAGACCAGAATGGTCCCCGCGCAGGCTGTGGCAGGAAAGATATCGATTTAAAACCACGCGCTCACGAAACAGGTGACAATTTTCCCTTTCAGTTAAAATAACGGAGATTTAAGTACTAACGTGTTTGGTAGCGTGTCCCATAGCAAGGCGTTTTTCTTTGTGTAGCTAATGGTATGTTCTAAATATTCTTTTTAATGTGATAAAAGTGTTTATTAATTTCTGCGTTATCAGATTCTGTCTTTTTATATTTGTTATGTTAACACAAATAAGGCTCACAAAAATGAACAAAAATATGTTATGTCCGGATTTAACATAAAACAATTTAGTATCTGAGTTAACATAAAACACACAGTTATTAAGCTGAGTTAACAGCTTAACAGATAACAATTTAGTCTCAGAGTTAACATCTTAACAGATAGACTATTTTGAAACAGCTTTTTTAGCAACACGGGCTAGCGAAAAATCGAATATACAGACATACGTTTTTGTTTAAATATTTAATACAACACACGCATAAACAAGCAACTAAACCTTTTTATAATTTTATTAAACAGAATTATTTTAACAACCTAACACAGAGTACCGAATACACACACACACACACACACACACACACACACACACGCACGCACGCACGCACGCACGCACGCACGCACGCACGCACACACACACACACACACACACACACACACACACACGCATAAACAAGCAACTAAACCTTTTTATAATTTTATTAAACAGAATTATTTTAACAACCTAACACAGAGTACCGAATACACACACACACACACACACACACACACACACACACACACACACACACACATACACACACAGAGACACACATTTAGACCTTTGTGTAGGTTATGTCTTCACAGTGTCTGTTAAGAAAAATATGCCTAGCGAACAACAACGGTCAGATATTTAAACAGAGAAATAACAGATATATATTTAACATTCTAACGTGTTTCTCACTTTTTTTGTTAAGTTTTATTTCAAAAATACTTTGTTTGATACTCTATTTTATTTTATTTTTGTAAAACTTTTGTTTAAAATGGTTGGTCGCAAAGAAAAAAGTTATCTCTAAGGGCTTTCTTTCCCCGTCAACAAGACACCCGCGTGTATTACAAATAAACTGTAACTGGGTTTACGCTGGAACGTGCCGAAACAGACATCAAATTATAAACATCTGTCACTAGGTAAATAACGGCTATCGATTTTTCGAAGGGCTCAAGTAGTAGTAGGGAATGCGCATCTTAGATAGTATTCTACCCCTCCATACAAATGCTATCTGTGAAAAGCAAGCTTTAAAATATCTGATAACTAAAAAGAAATGTACCAAACAGATACTTATATTTGTCGTAAATGTTTTTTAAACACAGTGATTCTCAAATTCTTGATTCTCAATACATGTTGGTTGAGTTCTTATATTTTGTTACACAGTGATTCTCAAATTCTTTATTCTCAATACATGTTGGTTGGTTCTCACGTTTTTTTAAGCACGAATCTTACGTTCTTGAAACAGTGATTCTCACGTTTTTTAGTATGTTTGTTGTTTGAAACATACAATTTAATAACTGTGTATGAGTGACGTGAACAGAAATTTACGCGTGATGTTTTTTGTGCGGGTCATTGATCTGGTTTCAAACCAGGGTGGGGTCTATTTTCCTGTTCATACGTTATGATAACGTTTTTATCGACCAAACCATGACGAAGCGCTTGCGCGGGAACTATTTTATGAAACAGTATCTCTACACAACAACCAATCTGGCTCCATCACGAAATTCATACGCTCGGACTACTTTTATTGGAAAGTCATTGTCTTAATCATGAATTGTTTTAGACATGTCTCATTCTTTAACCAGACCTGGACCGGTGAACGTCTCTGAAAAAAACGTTGTGAAAGCCTTCTCATATCAAACTTCTGAAAAAGCAACAGCTCACCACCAAACGTATGTTATTCTGTTTTTATTCGTATGTTTTGTTAAATATCTCTGGTCTTTAAGAGATATATGTCTGTGTCTTTTTAAGGGTATTAAGACTCTGTGGAAAAAGATCTGGGTATGTGTTTGTGTTTTCATTTTTTTTTCCTAGGGGTATTTTCTTAACAATCAGAGACTGGGAGAAAACCCTATGCAAAGTTCTAAATGTAAACTCGGTATATGTATATGTGTGTATTCGCTTTTTCGCTAGCCAGTGTTGGTAAAGGCTGTTTCAAAGTTAATATGTCTAGACTAATAGGTATTTTAATAATAGTTGTTTGTTAAATTCTTACATGTGTGTATGGTTTAGCTAAGTTAAGAATTATCCGACATATTTTTTATGTGGTGGGTATAGTAGTGAGAAAAATTCCTTAGTTTAAACCTTATCTACGTTTCTCGTCTATTGTTAAACTCGTGCGAAAGCAAATTATATTTGGGTTTTGAAAAATTATCCGTGATACTTACAACTTGTAATACTTTCTGATAACAACACTCTAAACATGTATAGACTAATAGTCTATTTCAAATACTTGCTTGGATGTAGCGCAAAGATGTTTGGGTAGCTCGATAAATTGATTTGATTCCACAACACATGCGCTCGAGTCGTATTTCTGTACTCACAAGCTGCTTCTATAAAGAACTTCTCATAGTAACTACAAACATATTACGTTAAAAATAATTAAGGACCCGAGTCACTACAAACTACCTAACCACCCAGTGAAAATTAGACAACATAATAGTTTAGAAAATAGCGTATTTTGGCTTTTAAAACAATACTGAACTACACACGGAAAAAGATAGAGATAATACAATCAACATATTACATTAAGTCACCTTGGTATAACCATGATTGAACATACACTTTAATAAATACTTATATTTTCGTTATTTTAATAAAAGGACAGGTCAACTCGGTACTCGCGAACGGGTTGAGTTTTAAATCCATATCTTTGCTTCCACAGCGCGCGCGCACGTGGACCATTCTGATATGTTAAACAAAATTATTTCCTTTGATAACAGACTAAACAATAAGACTAGTTATAAGGCAGAGTAGGTGTGTGTATACCTATAAGTCTGTGTTTTATTTATCTGTTTATTCTCTCTCTCTCTTTCTCTCTTCCTCCCTCTCTCTTTCTCTCTTCCTCTCTCTCTCTTTCTCTCTCTTTCTCGCTTTCTCTCTCTCTCTCTCTCTCTCTCTCTCTCTCTCTCTCTCATTACATGTATTTAATTTTATTTATGTGTGCCTAACGTCTTTTTGTTCATCTTTTCACAGATGGAGTCAACTCAACGACGGGGCTATGCCTGTTTACACTGCCAGTCTGTTTTCAAGCGAGGTCATGATCTCACTCGGCATATTACCACAGCACACGACCGCCACAATCATGAGTGCGCTTTCTGTGGTTTAGTATTTACCAGACCTGATACGCTGAAACGTCACATAGAGAATAAACATAGACCCGTTTCCAGCATGGAACAGACAGACACCTCAGTGGCACAAACCAACATAATATGTAGCAGATGTGGGGAGACTTTCACCCGCCGCGCCGACCTATCAAGACACAGCAAGAGCAGGCACTCGCTGACTCTACTAGTATGTGAGGTCTGCAATAAAAACTTTACCCGCCTTGACAATCTACGCATCCACAGAAAACACCAACACACCTCTTCAACAGCAGCAGACACCGCAGCAACACCGCAGAACCCACCAATACCACCGCACCATAATGACCGCGCCCTATCATCAGGTGTAACAACAGACTCAACGTACCAACAGACACCACCAACCGGTGCCATAACAGACTCAGTATCTATGGCGCCCTCTACCACCACAACAACTTCCACACTACCAAGAGCCCCCTATTCAACAAGTCCCACCCCATCTCACCCACCAAAAACAGGTCAGACCAAGAAACGCCCCATGACCAATACCCAACCCCATATAAAAAAAACCCCGCTTGACGTCTGAAGAAGACAGTTTAGGTGACTTACCAGCTGACATTAAAGAAATATATACACAGAATTGGAGTGCGATTAAAACACATACAAACAACCACAAATATTTATCGACTTTCACTTTTTTCCATAATAGCCAAAGAATTGAATGGGAAAGTCTTGTGCTTCCTATCTTTACAAAACAGACAAAAAGATTCAAGATTAACTGCAGTCACCACGTAATTTTGAGAAACAGAGAATCAAACGAATTACGCTTATTTCATGCCTCAAATAATAATAGTTGTGTGTTAGACCAACCCCACTTAGTCAAAAATCTTACAGATTTCAAATCTTTTTGTCTCAAACTTACACGACAGCGATATTATCACAAACGCACAATTAACCAGACCCAATACAAAATATTATGTTGAAGCAATCCCGTCCACATCCTTCTATCTATATCATATTCAAGACCACTCAATCGCTTGAACAAACACCACAACAAAGTAGACAAACACACTTTCTTAGACGTCCTCAACACACAACAAGCACAGGGTGGGAAAATATCTGATTCAGAGCACACAATTCCTCCATCTACACCTACGAACAACACCGCAACGCCCTATCTTACTTTTACATAAAACGACAGGTACATCCCGACAACGTCACCACCTCACACCTCAACATTTAAACTGTCTGTACGCATACACTATTTCTTACGACGTGACGACAATGTGACAACCCCCCTCAAGGTCTGGCCTGCAGCTGTGATATTGTATATAATGTACATTAATGTAACAAAAACACCACTAATATAAAAATATGTATTATTTACAAATGTTTGAAAATGTCACCATATACTGTCTTTCCTATATAATTGTATATTCATTTGCTAAAAAATTACTGTACAATGTACATTTTGTAAAAAAAAAAAACTGTACATATATCCTCCTGTTAAACGATACTATATATGTACTCTTATATATTACCATATATGTTTTGCTATTACAAAAACACTATTGAATATAAAATAAAAACTATATTAACTAAAACGCTTTTTGTTACCTATATCGTCCGTTGTTTGTCTAAATGTTCGTATGTCTCAATATATCGTCTAATTGTTTGTATAACTATTCGTATAACTGTTGAATGTCTAAATGTATATGTCAATAAATATCGTCTTCCTATTGTCTAAATATATCTCCCTATTATATGTATATATCATCTAACCATCGTCTTCCTATTGTCTAAATATATCTCCCTATTATATGTATATATCGTCTAACTATCGTCTTCCGATTGTCTAAAAGTCTAAATATATCGTCTTCTTATTATCTAAGTCTATCGTCTAACTGTTCGTATAACTGTTGTAAAATATGTCTATATGTAAAAAAACAATACACAACAATACCGTGACGCACCTTCGATGGTAGACCTAGTACGGGACTCTGACACTTCACACCGATCTATATATATATTGTATATACAACAATTAAAATACACGCACACAAAAACCCATACCCCAACACACCCCACGATTCAACAGCTCCTCAAACTACAACACACAATTAAGACACCTACAACCAAACATTCTACCGGTACAATACATCACAAACAAAATCCACCCTAACCCTACCACTACATCGTCACCCACACCGTCCATCCCCACGGCACTTCAAAAACCCTCTTAGTAACCCAACATTATCGATTTTTTTTATATTCTTTATACATATATTGTATGTATACACGTATAAACAAACACACCAATACACTACCAACACAATACTTCACACAAAAATCCACCCTGACCCACCCCACCAGCTACCCCTACAACATACATCGTCACCCACGCCAACACAAAAAGGCACTTCAAAAAACCTCTTAGTAACCCAACATTATCGATTTTTTATATTTTGTATACATATATTGTATGTATACATGTATAAACAAACACACCCAACATCACACAAAAATCCCCTAACCTAACCCCGCCAGCTACCCCCATGCAACGTCACCCTCGCCCGCACAAAAAAGGCACTTCAAAAACCCCTACTAATCCAACATTATCGATTTTTTAAATTTTCCGTTATTATCGATTTTTTATATTTTTTATACATATATTGTGTGTATACATGTATAAACAAACACACCCAACATCACACAAAAATCCCCCTAACCTAACCCCGCCAGCTACCCCCATGCATCGTCACCCTCGCCCGCACAAAAAAGGCACTTCAAAAACCCCTACTAATCCAACATTATCGATTTTTTAAATTTTCCGTTATTATCGATTTTTTATATTTTCCGTCATTATCGATTTTTTATATTTTTTATATATATTGTATAAACAACACACCCGTCGTTGCCGAATATTACTATATAAAAAGTCATACGTCTGATCGTCAGAGGAAGCCCCGCCGCTAAAATATATCGCTATATAAAAGTCATGCGCCGCCGCCTGAAACGCCACCGCCTGAAATCGATCGGAGTATTTTGCTATATAAAAGTCACACGCCGCCGCCTGAATGATAACTAAGTTGCGCATTGTATACTACTGACGATATACAGTCCTTCAATGTTTAACAATATCTCTGTAGCGTTGACAAGCAGTTGACAGTTGTCGTATGAAAAATGTCAGTTCTCTAATCTCCGAAGGGTACTGGCCAGACTGGATATCTTCACGAAATGTTCTTGATATGTAGACTCATTAACTTGAGTATGTAATCGTGATTCGTGAAATATACTTTGGAGTAAACTGCCCTGGATATCTGTATTTCCGACTCCAGACTATGGAGTCTGCTTCGTAGAATGCGCTTCAGAGTGTGTTGCACTTGGTATAAATATGAGAATTAACGTTTGAGCTCTTTAGCTTGACTTCTGATGGTAAGCTTCCGATGGAGCTGAACTTGATATTTGAATAAGTAATCACCTGTGAGCTTTAGATTGACTCATGTAGTAAGCTTTTGATGGATTTGAACTTGATTTAAATGTGCATTGAACTTGTGCGCACGTGTGTCGTAAATTTATTTTGAGAGAAAGAGTCTTAGAAAATAGTAGTCCGGTTTAGAGTGTAGAATGATGGTGAAAAAAACTCAGTGATAGAAATGTAGAGATTAAATATGATGCTTTACAGAGTGCTGGAGGAGAGTAAAGATAGACTTATTTACGACAAATCGTTTCTCTCAATCTACTCTTCAGGCTCATACTGGTCAAACAATTATTTGCCAGTTTCCAGACACGCACCTGCTCTCACACCAATTTGGTGCTTCAAACACACAGACGACGTGGATACAACTATCTTAAACAAATAGGGGGAATTTTATGGGCTTTGGGTAGTCCAACACCGTAACGATTAAGTTTATGTTGTTTATTAAATTAAAAAAAAACAATCACAACAATAATCATTGGTTTACAGCAAAGAAAATCATAAGTACTGAAAAATGTAAATAACAAGGTAGGGAGGGGGTGAAGAAGATTGGTATCGACTAAGCCCGTCCCGCTTATTAGACAAAGATAAACCCAGTCCAAAGATAGATAGTTATCAGGAACGTAGGTAAGTTAACCTAACAGTAAAGTTAATTATTCTGAAAGAGGTGTTTCAAAATTAGGTATAGGTGGTAGAAAAAAATCCTGTTCTTCCCAATTGTTCTTCCCTTTACTAAGCAAAAGAAAAGGAGGGGGGTTTAAACAGAGTTAACAAATTATCAACTATCCCACTTAAAGGAACAATGTAGGGTATACAGAAAAGATCTATATTACCAGGTAAGCAAGTTAACAAAATGGTTACAAAAAAAGATTAAATTTCCTGTCATTCATGCACACGCGTGAGGATCCACACTCATATATTCACACACACTTACCGATTGCAGCATCAGACAATCCAATAGAATTATATAAACCGCAATTACACTTTTGACATGTGAACTGTCTAGTACTTCGATGTCCCGCCCCAGATGTAGCGAGGTTGGCTGATAGCACTATTCCCACTATATCGCTGGACTTGAAGCCTAAGAGTTATTGTGTTTTATTTATATAAAAGGAGTCTATGGGATGGCACTGACACAGTTCGACACAAGGGTGAAAATGAAGTGGTCTCGGAAAGTTTATTAATCCAGTGAGGAAAAAACTTAAGCCGTCACCGTTCAGGAAAATATGTACTCTCTCACAGTAAGGCAGTAAATCAAGTATCGCTACTGGCACTGTTCAACTTCCAGGTTATCTTACAGATTTGTAATCTTAATATGATGATTGTTCTTGAAATATTCTTGGGTAAGCTTTCTTTCATATAATTATGATAGCTAGGTCGCTTTGAACCGCCACAAGATTAAATTTAAAAAATGTTTCATCAATATGTCTGGAAAGTTTTTTAAGATGATTTCTTTATTGCTTTCTTAATGCTGGGATCGCACAGGTTACGATCACTCTGTATGAAAGAAAAAAGACATGTAATATACCGAAAACAAATAACCTTCTAAAGCGCGATGAATTTCCCGTTAAGACTATTTATAAATATAGGACTTAACTAAATTTATTAATTATAAATTCCTTCGCGACTTTAAAAGTTAATTTAAGCATTTAACATCTATTATCTTTTGGAAATAATATAGCAGGTATATCATTACATTTACAACTGGAACTATAGAGATGGTTTAATTTAATAGATTTAAATTAACACAAAATCCAGTGAAATAGAATGAATGAACTAGACCACTGATCACTTTACACAATATATATATTACCGCTTTGCACAGAAATAGAATTCACTGCAAATATGTATAAAAATCCATGGGATAATCTAGCAAGATTTCAAATATAGCTAGTGCTTCTGTTAAGTTCTGGCCAGCGAGTGATAAGGTGTATTTCTACGTGGTCTGTATATATCTAGAATGAAATGAAAGATGAGTGGGACATGAGAAACTTGACACCTTTTTTGATCTCAGAAGACTTTTGGGGATCTGACCGCCAGACTAAAAGGAGAAGCCGCCCCTGGCCTCTCGTATCTTCGCTCGCTGCTTGCGTCGGCTTTCCCCGTTCGCTCCCACTGCGATCGGTTCCGTGTTTAACACCGAGATGCGAAATCGTTTCAGGGACCACTACTGTCTTTGATCGTGGCGCTAGCTTTCCTGAGATCCCCCCAGTCCGTGTCTTTGATCGTGGTCGCTGCTATCTGTTTGATTCTGGCGCCGCCCCCTCTGGGCCAAGTTAATGAAATTACTGCATATGATTGCTCCAGAGATGACCATGGGCGTGATTTAATCTCTCCTTAAATCAATGCGATGACCAGAATGAACGGTAGATAAACTGTCCACATATCAATCAGCAAGCGTGTTGCCAATCTGCGTGGAAAGGTTGCATAGCTAATGAGTCCAGGTGAAAAGAAAAATCCCGTTTGACGAAAGGTTACAATATTCGGGGGCACTGATGTTATCCAAGGGGTCGCTACGAAGAGTCGTATCATCTCATCCAACACTTCAGGGGTACCGATGTTATGAGAGGGTTCTCACCATCATCCTAACAAATTCAGGACGGATGAGTTCGTCTGTCACAACGTGATATAAGGTTGTGGTGAACCACTCTCACCAACTATTTCTTTGTCTATTGTATTAATTCTTCTCAAAACATCCTATCGTTAGAAACCCTATTCTTCAGAATTTTTCCATTCTATAATGAGAAACATTTCCCTCTTTAAGTCTTCTATTACAATAGCACTTGCTGACCTTCGCTAATTCTCACGGCAAAGGCAGATAAATTATCCTGACATGGTCAATTGTTGATGGGTTTATAGATTACATTTCCAGCCTAGCACTATCAGCCCGGAAGTGACCCTTTGTGTCTCGTACTGGACGCACGTAAGTCAGGGAAGGGGCAGTAACCCTGCCCTACAGCTGCACCTGCCAGTGAAATCTGGGACAAGTTTAATTGAAAAAATTGGATATTCCTGTGACCAGCAAAACCACACGAACTTGTGTGTGTGTGCGTGTGTGTGTGTGCAGGTGGAATGATGCCACCCACTCCTGCACCGGGAAAGGCCATAAGGAAATTGTTGGAGGAAATGTAGTTATTCGCCCAGTAACTGCCAAACAGAGCAGAGGCATTCATGGGCCCCAGAGAGGGTATTACCAGTTGCTAAAATCTGAAGTGGGATCCTTGAAGCGGGTATGTGGTTTATATAGATATGTTAAATGTATTTTTATGTCAGTGACATAAATTGTTATTTGCATATTACATGATACTCAACTATTTCTAATGCATGAGTGTGCTGAAGTCATAACTAATCACTGATCTTCTCAAATCCTGGCAGAAATAAGACAGCGTTAAATAGTTGATGTAGAATGTTGTTACTTTGGGATTTGCATACTGAACCAAGCAGAAAGTATCGTAATGGTCCTTGTACTTTCTATTTCTGATATGTTCCAGTGTTCTCTGTCAAGACTACAAACTTGATAAAAGTGTTCACAATCACACTTCTTTTCCCTTTGTCTCATATTGGACATTAATGTGTTTTTCATCATGGAATGTCCTTTACATGTTTATAATGCACTTCTAGTCACATACCATGTTTGATGATTGAAGAACTATTATGTTATCAGTTATATGAATGAGATGTTCTACAGAAACCAGGACTTTAAAAATGTTTACAGTATTTAGCCATTTAATGAATTTACAACTTGACTGACAAAATGTAAGTCAACGGTTCTCAACCCCTTGAGACCATGACAACCCTCCAAATGATTTACTGCTCGAGTAGCAAGAATGTCCACTGATTGAAAAGTGTTCACAATATAAATTGAAAATGTTTTCATTTATATTTACACTGATTTAAAGCCCGAAAACTTACATTAATTTTAAAGTGACTATGTTTATAGGGACATTTACACTGCTTTGAAAATGTAAGTATTATACTTAGAATTTACATCATTTCTTTCATCTTTCCCTCCCTGCTCCATAGGAAACTGGAACTACTTTATACTGTTAGTTCTCTTTAAGAAACTAGCAATAAAGCAATCACCAGCCCGTGCAGTGGTTGTTCAAGAATCATCATTCTATACGCTGAGGTTGCCAGCCTCAAATGACTTTGACATCCACAAGCGAGTTTCACATATTAAAATTCACATAATAATTATATATATATATATATATATATATATATATATATATATATATATATATATATATATATATATATATATATATATGTTAGTTGTGTGTGTGTGTGTGTGTTGTTAGTAACAAAATATGAAATGTAAATCACAACTTATGCCAATCCTGGCTCACAGACTTTTTGCTCAGATGAATACAAGAGACTTGAATCGGCCTCTTACACACGTCTGGGGTGTCGTTAATTTAATAAGTCCCCTCTCTGACTTCATGTGTGGTCTTTCAGTTTCCTCAGTCCAGGTTTCCTTATTTAAAATGTTAGAGATTTCCTGGGCTATATTGTAAGTCCTGATAAATACTTCAATGAAAGGTGTCCGGTATTTTAAGAAGGAATTCTGAATTTTAATTCTTCACTTTAGCAGTCTGGTGTCTTGGCGAGCACTTTCTCAAGTGAAGTAGCTTGAGAAAATGGTCAGATTATATTCCCGGCCTTCCCACGCCTTCGTTTGTTATGAGCTATAAAAAATTCCGATCATATTCAGTCAGGCGGGTTATGGGGTAATTTCAAAATATTCCGACATCGGATAATTTTGAACGTAAGGCAGAGGTCATTTCTCCCATATATGGTAATAAGATGTCAGATGCCCTTGTGTACAAACTTACAGACAGATCGGTAAACTCATACAATCGGGTGTTCAAAATGTAACCATCGTTACTTTATAAGAAAGTACTCTTGTCATAACAAGTAGGACAGGAAACGCTTATGTCATAAGTTTCCGCCACGTACACGAGATCTTGTGCTAATCGTAGCCAAGCTGTGCCGCTCCCTTGCGACTGCGAGTAATTATCTCAGCAAATCTGGATAGCGTCAAGCAAATGTGATATTATCATCTACTGGGAGTGTCAAGCAATTCAACAATACTCAAATATCTGCTACTTAGCAGAAAAATAACGAAGAAAGAAAGAAAAGTGCGATAATTGACAGCACATACTTGTAATAAAAATCAGTACTACAAATGTATCGATACTGCCGGAGAGAAACAAAGATCGATAGGGCCACCCCGTTTTGTAGATAGATAGATAGATAGATAGATAGATAGATAGATAGATAGATAGATAGATAGATAGATAGATAGATAGATAGATAGATAGATAGATAGATAGATAGTGAAGCTACATTTATCTTGAAGGTCACAATGAAATTCATGTGACATGTGATATCCGTAAGGAAAGCTAATCATGTCTTATTTGCAAACAAAGATATCTCATTGATAGATTTTATACTAGATAGAAAGTTGCATAGATCTAATAGGATAGTTGAACAAAGTGCTACACATTTTCTTGTACTCAGGCAATGCAAATAGCAGCGTCTGGGTACATCGGCTTGACTTTCTCTTGAATGAAAGGCTTCATGGTCAGGATTAATTGCAAACTGTAAATGAAGGCATACTTGCCTTTGCCACGATCTAGAAAGTTGCGTTTTTTTAATGGCTAAAAATGCAATATCAACATTGGTACTGTATTAACAGCACAAAAAGACCAGCGTCTGGGTAATCGGCTTGACTTTCTCTTGAAATGAAGTTGAGGCTTCTGGTCAGGATAATTTTAACTGTAATGAAGGCATACTTCCCTCATGCCACGATCAAAACGTTTTTTTATGGCTAAAAATACAATATCAACATTGGTACATATTAACAAGCTCACCTTAAAGACAAATTTCTTTGAAAAGAAGAATAGCATGAGTATTTCTCACCTCAGTTGTAGTAGTACACACATTTGACCACAACCCCTTAGGGCCTTAAAAACTGACTTCACAGAAAATATCCAGACCTGTTGTGCGCTCCTGTAACAATGATTTGTCAGCCAGTTTCTGAGTTTCTTCAAAGTTTTCATTCATTGCACGTGTAAAAACCAAGAGTTGTGCATTGTATGAATATGGTATCAATATTCTAGTCTAAGCGTCGGCATGGCAGTGTGGTAAGAACGCTTAGTTCTCGAGACAAAATTACCAGATTCCGGATTCTAGCCAGCTGTAAATGGGTACACGACTAATCGCTTGAGTTAGGGAAGGCAAAGGCAACAAGATACGGGAACCGGTCATATCTCCTCATAAAACTGGACCTATATAATGATTTCTAACACTTCAATCGCCTGCAGCAATATCTGTCCTGGGACTGCCTCTATCTTTTACTATAATCTAAGCGTCAGATTAAGAGAGTGCTTGCATCTTGAGCCAAAGTTGCCGAGTTCAAAACCTGGATACGTAAAGTTCCAGTCTACTTAGCTGTAAATGTGTACCTGACTCTGCTGTTGAGTAACGGGAGGCAAAGACAGCGAATAAGGGAATTGGTCACCTCACCATATAAGTCTGAGCCTAGTATAGTGAAGTCTCTAACACATGTCTATCCTACTGCAGTATATTTATTGGAACAAAATTTTCCATACTCTAATCCAAGGTACAGTAAATGAAAAATATTTGCAGATAGCTAATTTATCATGCGGTTTATTCTGTACATATTATGACCACCATCTTCTAAACTGCACGGAATTGTTGTTCTTGGTAATGGGACTTTCCTGACGAGACTGGCATCTTCCGACAGTATTTCCGCGCGAATGCTTTGGACAAATTCCTTGACAACATTGCCGCCTGAGAAAGGTCGCGATGACTTGGTAATTATCTGTTCTACTTTACAGCCAACACGTGTGGAATATTTAACTTCATGCACCTTCGGTTGTCAAAATATTTTGGAAACAGCAGCAGCCAGGTCAAACAAAAGCGTAGTAATTCGAAGTTTATTGAAACCTCGTAGCGTCACGCTTCAGTCTACCAAGTTGTAAATAGATACCGGCCTCTGCTTTTGAGTTAGGGAAGGCAATGGCAGCAAGGAACAGAACTGGACACCCACCTCATAAAACTAAACATATTTGTAGTACAGCCCGTAAAACTTCACTCCCCTACTGCAGTATCTGCTACCTGATTACCTTTTTATACTGTGAAAAAGACTTGACAATAATTATAACTTGTTCAACTGTAGAATGCACAATATTTTGGATATTTTAACCTAACAACATAAATTAAAATGTTAAAATTGACGCTATAGAGATTACGTTTGAAGTCACCTCTTTACCTGCCTTCCTGGCTAATAAATATAAATATATCATTGAGATACTTATTCATACCTACCTATCGTGGGATGAATTAAAGGAAGGCAAAGGCGGCCAGGTGGACCACCCCTCAGTGAAGTACAGAAGAGGTAGGATGGACATTATCACTTAGTGTGATTTTTGAGTGACCTACGAGAAATGGTGACTAAGTGACGTCTATCTTGATTTCACCTCCACATATCTGAAGAAGTAGACAATCACTCTCTTTTATTCTGAGAGACATATAGAGAGGAACAGATGAAATGTTGGGAATATTCTGAATGATGATATCAATCTTTTACAAAATTTAATAAAGGAAAACATCTAAAAAATATATATCAAGGCATATAAATCAGGTAGATAATGAAAACAATATTATCTCCCTTTCTATTTTAAGAAAAACAGAGCAAATAATGATTGCGGTAACACATGGGATAACAGTAAATTGACATGCAGCAGAGAACCAACAATACACAACCAGAGTTACGACATGGTACAGAACAATAAACTCATGAATGAGGATACTACACAAATTGACGCTTCAATGGCTGAGCTATTCGCCTTCGAATTGAGCAGCAAATGGGAAAAGGGGGGGGGGGGGGGGACGTGAGTCTTGTTAAGTAAATTCCGGGTGACGCACTCTCTCTTCGGCAGGCGTGCTAGGTCTTGGCTGCCTTTAGGGAAGTACCGATGTTTTATTTTTATTATTATTATTTTTATATTTAATTAGATTCTTATGTGTCCTATTTAGCCTGACGAAGGCCTAGTGGCCGCACCGTTGGCTATTTTCTTTGTCTTTTGTCCTCGTAAGACGAATCACCTTTTTTCGATTCTTCTTTTCATACCCATCCATCTTAAATAAATTCACCGTGGTAGTTTGTCTACGCTGCAGTTGGAGCTATCCTTGATTTCTAGAATTACCCTACAACCTCCCCTGTGGTTCTGCGGAAGAAGGGTTAGAACTTCAGTAAGACTGCAATGTCAGGTCGATTAATGGCTGGGTGATGAGATGGTTCCTGACTGTGAGCTAGGGCAATATAAACAGGCATATTCCTCCAACAGGACCAGAAAGAGCAATGCCCAATATACTGCCACTTTTTGGGGCCAGGAACGACCTGGAACCCTAGGTGTAATACAAATAGCAGCAGATTAACTTCTGTGTGGTGAGTCGGAGCGGTTTTTCAAGCTCAACTATGTCAAGTGCGCCAACAACGTTGATGTTGTTGTTTTTGATGCAGCGGCACTTGTGCTCTTGCCCTTCGGCCCAATGCCAAATAGTGATATATGCATGTTTTTGCAATTTGTTTGTTTTGCCGTACAATGTGTTCCACTTATCTGGCCTGAGAGGAACGAACATTTTCCTAACATCATCGAGTGCTGGGCACTCAAAGAGGTGGTGGTCAACAGTTTCGTAGGGGTAGTTACATAGCTGGCACTCTGGAGAGTGTTGTGGTTTGATTCTGTCCAAGTGACTGTTAAGTGGTATATCTTGTGATTTGAGCCGAAAAATGGTGCCCTGATCCCTTCTTGTAAGATGGTAGATGTTGGCATTAGGATCAGGACCAGCCATATGTCTGTAAACCTCTCTCCCAGTGTTTTCCATGGCCCATCTGTTCAGCCAGGTTTCATTGTTTGTTGTTCGTATGAGTGAGTTGGCTGTTTGGAGAGTTTTTGTCATGAGTGTGTTACGTGTCTTTTATCTTGATAATGTTAATATTTAGTGACAGGATGGTTCCTGTAGGCCAAGTTCACTTCTAGGGTAGCAAACGTATCAGACACCGAAACAAGCCAACATCAGTCACCCTTATTTGAGCCACAATGAACGAAGTGGACAGTATACATTTTTATTCAAACTTCACGATGCTCCAAATTGAATATATACTGAAGCACATTAAAAACGCACCACTATTATATATATACTGATGCCGAGAAGCTGGAAAAAAAAGTGTAGGAATGGATTTTTCCCGTGTTTGTCATGAGGTAGAGAGCGAATGGCTGCTGGAATGGAAAGTGAATGATTCAACCCACGGGTTTGTGTACAGACTACATGAAAACAATGAAAGTTACACGTGCAACACGATTCCCAACAGCTATGACCCTGAAAATGTGTGCGCGTTGTGGCAGTATACTCGGTATAAAAAGGCCGTTGAGACAAAACACCCAGTACATGTGCTTGAAATGCCACGACTATCTGAAAACGACCGCCAACGAGCCATTGGTATGTTGGAGACCGGAATGAGCTCGCGGGCCATTGCCAGAAGGATGAATTGCCACCACAGTACTATTGTACGTCTCAATGAACGTTACGGAACCACTGCCAGTGCCCGGGATAGACTTCGGAGTGGTCAACCACGAGTTACTACCCCTACGCAAGATCGTCATATTGTACTGAGTCACCTAAGGAATCGTTTTCTCTCCCGGCAAGTCAAACAGCAAGAGCAATAGTGGGTAGACGTGGGTAGTCTCTCAAATGACAGTCTTACGACGACTCAGAGATACAGGCTTTACTGCAAGACGACCTTATGTTGGGCCAAACTTGACTCACAGACATCGTCAGCAGCGCCTGCAATGGGCAGAGCAAAATGTCAGATGGACTAGACTGCAGTGGAATGCTGTCCTATTCACAGACGAGAGCAGATTCAACATATCCTTTGCTGATGGACGTATGCGGATTTGGCGACGGCGTGGAGAGCGTTTTGCAGATTGCTGTGTTCGTCAGCACAACCGATTTGGAGGTGGCAGTATTCACATTTGGGGAGGATTCAGTTTTCACCATCGCTTGCCTCTTCACGTCTTCCGTGGAAATGTTAATGCTGTGACATATCGAGATGAGGTTCTGGGTGCATTGGTTGCTCCTGCGTTCACAAATTATCCAGACTTGCAGCTTCTCCAGCAGGATAACGCACGTGCGCACACCGCTTGCATTACGCAGCAATATCTACAGCAGCAGAACATTGTGACGATTGATTGGCCTGCCCTATCACCAGACATGTCCCCTATAGAACATCTGTGGGACGAGCTTGGACGCAGAGTCTACAGGCAAGGTTCTCCAGCTAATCTGCTCTTATACGTGAATGGGACTTGATTCCCCGGAATTTCCTTCAGAGACTTGTGCGTTCCATGCGGAGCCGCTGCCAAGCTTGTTTGCAAGCACACGGTGGACATACCAGATACTGAGGATAGTGTGAATGAATTTTTTTTTTATTGGTTGCATTTTTGGTTTTCTCCCTTGCCTGCACAGAATGCAATGAATTTCATAACAATCAAATGTACAAATTAATGACCAGCATGGATTCATAGGAAAATGAATAAAGATTCCAAATATGTAAACTTGTAAACACTTATATTTACATTTCACACTCTGTTCCTGGATTATACAGGTGGTGCGTTTTTAATGTGCTTGAGTATATTTCAGTTCAATATACAAATGGCATATTATATGCAGTCGTCGGTATAACTTTATGCAGTCCGTTCATGTCTGGAACGCTGTCCTTTTCATTTTCCACATTTTTTGAAATATATTTTTCACACTCGACGTTGAGAAGCCATACTCCCTTTAAATGAAGATAACTAGATACACCTCACAGAAGATCTTGATGTATATATTCAGAAGCTCAAACACATGCGTCCACTCGCCATGACACACAATGGTAGAAGGCCTGCAGATCATCTCCTCACTTCTGCAGTTTTAGTTTCACGTCTGCCAAATAAACCATATCGGCATGACGTCACTTCCTGTATTAATAAATGACTCCGTATAAAATAAACAAACAAGGAGCCCTGTCGAGCTACCTAATTATACCGACACAATCGTTATGAATTTTAATCATAACAGAGTGGTAGTTCTTGTCTTGTTCCCTTCTTTGCTAATATGTCTGTTCTGTCATTACCTGGCGTATTTGACCGTCAACGTAGATAAACAGATTCCTAATGACTGAGTGACTGCGTGGAAATCTGGGTAGCTTTGCTGATGCTCTAAACTCGCCATAAATTTAAATTGATGTTGAGCAAGGACTGTGGCCGTTGATGATGGTTTGTCTATTAATACACTACTTCTCTTTATGTTGATCGTTTATTAGGTTTCATATCTCTACCCTAGCAGTAGGCAGCTTGTTGTATTGTGATAAGAAAACTTCTTTCTCTTAGACGATAACATTTCTCATACCAACAGTTGATGACTGACTTCACGCTGACAGCAGTAAGAAAATATTAACGTCGAACTTTAATTGCATAAGTCAGTGAAAATATACAATAATGTGCCCAACCTTCCACTTGGGGTTGGCAGACTTGTACAACAAGATTCAGTAGGTAAATATTTTAGTGTCACTCTATCTCTCTTTCGCTGCTTCAATTATCCTAATTGTCTCTAGTGGTTATTGGAGTCATAGCTTGAGAACCACTGTTGTCATAAATTTATTAGCCATTTTATTTTTCATGTATAAGCATTTGTCTCTTCATCTCTGACAATTTCTTATATTCTACTTGGTGTTTCTTAAGGAAACTGGCCTCACTGCCAGGAATGAAAAGTTACCAAGTCTATTATTATTCACTAGGACTGTCAGCTTGTCTACTGTAGTTCATATTTTCTTAAAAGTTCATCAATAGTTGGCAAAAGTCAACGTACCTGGTTTCTTGAAAATACACAGATTTTCTCTCAACTGGGAACACTGGCATCTTGCCCTCAGAATAGATAACGAACTGTCGTATTCAAATGTGCCAAGAAATGCGATTAGGCGTCTGGGCGATAATCACTATTCTACCACCGTAGAATCAACCAAAACATTTTTGGCTTATCGATCCGATGTAACTCCCATTCGGTGCAACTTCTAGATACTAACTCTATCACGACTCACAGCAAAACTTGCTGCTAACGTTATCGCATCTCGGACCTGACTGCCTTAATCTAAAACGTCGATTTACAACGATAACTATTTTGGAACACTCTATAACACTTTGTCTGACAAACAGCTCACCAATTCATAAATTCCTCGTGCGTAGCTTAACTTCGCTCACCTTGCTAAACAGAACTCCAAACAACGTAACTTTCAACCAAGGGATATAAACACTATTCTTGACCCCTTCTTCTTGTTCTGTCGATGTAGTGAGATCTGGATCATATCTCGGCGATCATTCAAAAATTATCACCGCGCAACCCCCGTGGAAATAACTGACCAATGAAACGCCAGCTTGGTACATGTAGTGTCGGAGTATACGCTAGGCTATTCAACATGGAGACAACGAAAGTGTAGATGTTGGTAATATTTCGGAAGGCAGTGTGCATATATACATGGAGTACCTAGTTAAGGAAGAACCCGATTCGATAATAGGGATCATTAGCCTTAGGCAGATAGCAATAGTTTCACTGGATGTGGTGTAGAGCCGAAGTTATTGTTAATAGAAGACAGTGGAGCATGAACCGTGTTGTGTTTTCCCTGTTTCGGCTGCTCCAGTGAAAAGTCGGATAAACTTTAGTATAAGTTGGATATTCACAGTGATAGAGCGCATTCATATGAGTAAAATAAGCCACAGATAGAGGAAATCGGTGCTGAAATAAGGACTCCATAATTATTTTAGATTTGTCATCTAAGCACACCTTGCCCTATCTACACGATTTTGGGTGAATGCAAAAATACTTTAGCCTGTTTGTTATCTCGTACATCCGGAAGCAAACTATACTGAAGCACATTAAAAACGCACCACTATTATATATACTGATGCCGAGAAGCTGGCAAAAAAAAGTGTGGGAATGGATTTTCCCCGTGTTTGCCATGAGGTAGAGAGCGAATGGCTGCTGGAATGGAAAGTGCAAGATTCAACCCATGGGTGTGTGTACAGACTACATGAAAACGATGAAAGTTACACGTGCAACACGATTCCCAACAGCTATGACCCTGAAAATGTGTACACGTAGTGGCAGTATACTCGGTTTTAAAAGGCCGTTGAGACAAAACACCCAGTACATGTGCTTGAAATGCCACGACTATCTGAAAACGACCGCCAACGAGCCATTGGTATGTTGGAGACCGGAATGAGCTCGCGGGCCATTGCCAGAAGGATGAATTGCCACCACAGCACTATTGTACGTCTCAATGAACGTTACGGAACCACTGGCAGTGCCCGGGATAGACTTCGGAGTGGCCAACCACGAGTTACTACCCCTGCGCAAGATCGTCATATTGTGCTGAGTTACCTAAGGAATCGTACTCTCCCGGCAAGTCAAACAGCAAGAGCAATAGTGGGTAAACATGGGCAAGTCTCTTGAATGACAGTTATACGACGACTCAGAGATACAGGCCTTACTGCAAGACGACCTTATGTTGGGCCAAACTTGACTCACAGACATCGTCAGCAGCGCCTGCAATGGGCAGAGCAACATGTCAGATGGACTAGACTGCAGTGGAATGCTGTCCTATTCACAGACGAGAGCAGATTCAACATATCCTTTGCTGATGGACGTATGCGGATTTGGCGACGGTGTGGAGAGCGCTTTGCAGATTGCTGTGTCAACCGATTTTGAGGTGGCAGTATTCACATTTGGGGATGATTCAGTTTTCACCATCGCTTGCCTCTTCACGTCTTCCGTGGAAATGTTAATGCTGTGACATATCGAGATGAGGTTCTGAATGCACTGGTTGCTCCTGCGTTCACAATTTATCCAGACTTGCAGCTTCTCCAGCAGGATAACGCACGTGCATTTTTTTGTATTTTTGGTTTTCTCCCTTGCCTGCACAGAATGCAATTAATTTCATAACAATCAAATGTACAAATTAATGACCAGCATGGATTCATAGGAAAATGAATTAAGATTCCGAATATGTAAACTTGTAAACACTTATATTTACATTTCACACTCTGTTCCTGGATTATACTGGTGGTGCATTTTTAATGTGCTTCAGTATATATAAGGGGGAAGAACGAAAGGCGCAAACACACTCGTCACTTAATTCATACTACAGATACTGAGAACAGCATCTGCATCAACTCCTTTGCCTTTTACAGACGTGTGAGCAGACTGTATAACCATTGAAAGCCTGTCTGTGATTGAGGGTAAGCGAGATGTTAATTATATATATATATATATATATATATATATATATATATATATATATATATATATATATATATATATATATATATATAATCAATGTGTGCTTATGGTAATATTGGTTTGTGTAGAATCATTGTGCTATTTCTGGAGTATAATCCGAAGTGTGTTGGTTTAGTTTAATTGTGTAATAAATAAGTAGAACGAATGGATTGGGCTAGATGTTTGTGGAAATCGTTTTAAAAATATTAAGCTTGCTGGAAAGGACTATCCAAACTGGAAGAAGGAATTACTGTAACAGATTGGTTTTCTGTATTGTTTGATATATGACACAATAATTACCATAAGGCCTGTATGATTTTAAAGAAGCTAATCATGAACAGAACTGTAGCAAGTGAGTTACTGAAATATTGTGCTAGAACAACGAATTGTGTTATTCGTGACTTACTATGTCCCTTATGATTAACCACAGCTTGTTTGAACTGTCTCATTATATCTCCTGACTAAGTAGGGAGACAATGAGCGATACTACATAGGTTGTATATTATATTTCAGGTTATATCCAGCCCTGAGTGTCGTACTAAATCTTTTGTGACCAGGTCAGCTAGTAGATGCTCAAGTTGTTCATAGCTTTAGCCAGTATCAACTGTGTCCTCTTCACGATTGGAGGACACGCAGTTGTGGGGTTCTCTCCGATCATACTGCTGTACGAGGCCTAAGAAGGAAATTTTACAGATAAGTGGCTCTTTGTTGGGCTACTTCAACTTACAAATATTACCACACCTACGAACAAACTGTGTTATGGTGATAGCAAAGTCTGTGGTTTATTTAGAAGACAATTGACAGTCATATCAGTCTTTATGACTTTATCATAAATTAACATTGATATTCTATTCAGGAAAGCACAAAAGAAAGACAGATTTTATCAAGGATCAAGAAAACAGTTGAAGTTACCTTTATTAGTTATTAACTGTAAACATATAAATTATATATGTATATAATATATATATATTATATATATATATATATATATATATATATATATATATATAAATATATATATATATATATATATATATATTGTGATTTAGTCTGTCCCACAACACCATTTTCTGTATACTTAGGAGTAAATCTGACCATACCGCAAGCCACATGTTGAGAACTCTCTGATACACTAACCAATGAAAACGCGTCATTCTTGGTGTGTATTGTAAAACGTACTAGGCTTGAACATAGAGGCCAATTATGTGCAACCGATGGTACAATGCCGTGTAATTTTGGAAAGAATAAAGAAGTATCATCGGAAAGGATTATATAATTCAACAACGGGAATGTTACGCTAGAGGTAGGTGTAAAAACTTTCTCGAATAGTATTTTAGTAAGATAGAAATATTAAGGGAAAGGGCTTCGTTACATCAGGTTACTCCCAATTTAGCTAGTTAAAGCATGCATATATTAAAATGCATTTTGCAAACTAACCAATTAGTAGATATATCAATACAGAATAATTCATAGAATAATTCAAGCTTTAAATTACAAAAATCGCCCCATAAATAAGAGAGATAATGAATCTTAAAAATTTTGCTAATTGAACAGAAGGCAAAATTATGCCTCATTTTGAGATTTTTAACACCCTTTTTGCCCCATGCCATCCGATACGGCGGATGTGCTAGTATATAAGACCTTGCCCTTGGCTAAATTGAGGCCACAACATTTAAAAAATACAGCTGAACAGAAGAATACGGTAAAAGTGTAAACGTTTTGCACCTTTGCCAAACGCATCTGCCTGGCAGACCTAGATGCCCATTAACAGCCTGTTACAGCTTGTATGTATTGCCTGAGGGTTTTATCCTGCAAACTACCAGAAGTGCATGAATCATCCATCTCTGTTGGACTCTGAGGTGCAAGTGCTCTTAAAGTCATTGGAGCCAGATACCCAGCGTCTACTGCCTGGCAATTCACAGACGTGTTAGTCCATGGCGGGAGAGTGATTGATTTCTACATAGAAGATAAGTGGCAAAACCAAGCCACTGGTCAGCCTATTCAGACTCTACCTCTAATATATACAATAAAAAGATAAAAATACAGTGTATGATGAATCCTTATGGACATAAATGTGATAATTACTACTTCACAGTCCAGTAAGAGTGACAAAACATATATGTATTAGATAAGGGTTAATCAAAAGGTGAAAATTCATCATATTGATTCACTTTGATAATTGATATTCCATGCTTATTTATTTCATTATACAAATACATTTGATTCATTATAAGTTACCTAACCGAAAAGAGAAACGGTATAGGTTAAATAAATTGTAAATATGTACCATCAGACTTGCTAAAATTATTTAAATTGAGTTCCAAGTTTTGTTGATGCATAATTAGCCATAATAGAAAATAAAAATAACACATAATATCAGGGGAGAATCGTGAAAGGGAGCAAATAATAGACTTTCAGTACATCCACTCTCATCACATCTGGAGGTATATACAGCTGGATTCTACCTTTGATGTCAATACACCCTGATTCTTTTCAGAAAAGGGGGTATTTCTTGTAAGACCAGTCTCTTATCTGGCACTATCCTGGTATCATATGATACATCTTGTTGGTCCAGGATAACTTTAGACAGATTTCAATAACTCAACAAACCCTTTTCGGGACATATATATATATATCAACAGCTTGATCTCCATATAACTGTGCCCAAGCTCGCGCCCTGGAGAGGACACTCCAGCTTCACCGTATAGGTGTCGGCAAAACACGGGAAGTAGCAGTTACCGGTTATAAGCATTATGCCCAATTGGCGTAGGGCATGGTGCCAGGGGCTACTTCCGACAGTGGGAGAGGTTCTAGGATCTCACTGGACAGCTCGTCTGTTTAATCTTTCAAGGCTGAGGGCAAAAACAAAAATCAGAAGGGTCACTATAAGAGACTTGTTGTTCGCTGATGATGCTGCAGTCGTCACTCAAAGCCAACAGGAGCTTCAGAGCTTGATGAATCGCTTCACTAAAGCATGCACGGACTTTGGCCTCACAATAAGTCTAAAGAAAACGAATGTGCTGAGTCAGGATGTGGGTGCTGCACCAGTTATCACTATCGATAACTATGAATTGGCAGTGGTGCACCACTTCACATACCTAGGGTCTACCATCAATGACAAACTCTCACTGGATACAGAAATCGACAGCCGCATTGGCAAAGCTGCAGCTACCTTTGCCCGCCTCACATCGCGTGTTTGGGGAAACTCTAAACTCACAATGAAGACCAAAGCTGCGGTATATAATGCCTGCGTCACCAGCACACTCCTATATGGCAGCGAGACCTGGACGACCTATGCTAAGCAAGAAAGAAGGCTCAATACCTTCCATTTGCGGTGTCTACGCCGCATCCTCGGCATCTCGTGGAAAGATAAAGTGACAAATGTCGAGGTTTTGTCACGTGCTGGCCTTCAAAGTATGTATACGCTGCTTAGACAGCGCAGACTTCGCTGGCTTGGCCATGTTCGCCGCATGGAAGATGGTCGCATCCCAAAAGATATCTTCTACGGACAATTAGCAGATGGCAAGAGAACAGTTGGGCGACCACAGCTGAGGTTCAAAGATGTGTGCAAGAGAGATATGAGGGCACTGGACATGGATCCAGCAACATGGGAGGATGAAGCTGCTGATCGCACTAAGTGGCGATGCTATTTACGGCACCACCTCAGATTGGGCGAAGAGAGGCTCACACAAGAAGCAGAGGTGAGGAGAAAACGTCGAAAGGAGCACCAGGAAAATAAGCAGCTGAGGGCTGCCACCTCAGGGGCGCATTCCCATAGTCAGTTATGACTGAAGGGGCTATTATTATTATTATTATTATTATATATATATATATATATATATATATATATATATATATATATATATATATATATATATATATATATATATATATATATATATATATATATATATATATATATATATATATATATATATAATGAAAGTGAAACAGATTTTATTTTGAAATCAATTTGATTTTATTTGAAATTTAACAGAAGTACAAAGAAAAAAGATCTTGTAGATAAATAAATTATAAATTGTACCCAAAGTCTTCAGTGAATTATTTAAGTTGGGTTCAAAGTTCTTGTTGGTTAATTAATTACCCCTAGCAGAGTCATAGTCTGAAGTTGGTCTCTAGAGGGGCACCATAGGTAACTAGGATTGCCATTACCATCTCACCTAGTGATCTAAACAGCTTGACTCTACCTTTACTTTGATACACCCTTACTCTTTTCAGAGAATGGGGTATTTCTTTTAAAAGCAGTCTCTTATCTGGCACTATCCTGGTATCATCTAATACATCTATTTGTCCTGGATATTATCATCATCTTATTATCTTTACTACTCGCGACAATCGATTATTCCCTTTAGACTATAAATCACAAGTCAGCTAATCTCAATCATCAAAGTCAATCTCAATAACAATAATTCTACTCGAATTTTCCTCTCAGCCACTCTAACAGTTACATGCCTAGCGTTAGTGAAAACCCTGAGGATTTTCTGGAAAGAAATAATGCCAACACAACAGAATACTCATTACAAAAATTAATCATTATTATAATCAACAATTCAGCCCCAGCTCCCCTTTCCTTTACATATTTAAAGCCAAAGTTTCACCCTTCCTCGTCACGTCAAGGTCCTGAGGAGTTGTTTGCTGGCAATCGTTAATCGATTTTTTCCCCGTTAGTTGCCCGCGCAGCGAAAAGCTACGCCACCTCCTAACTCGCTACTGGCGAAAATGTAAACACAAGAACGTTTGTAAGTAGCACCCTAATGCACAGGACAATAACTGCCAAAAAAAAACACACACACACAAATGTTCAGGCCCTTTTTATTAAGGGAAGTGTAGATTCACAAAATATGATCTATATAGATATTCAGTCTGCGCCAATAAAATTTTTTATCGCTCAAAACGATAGCAGTAATAACATTGAATATAGTGAAAGGCATTACACATGCAGTAGAGGTTTTCCCTTTGGCTAGAGAACCGCCACACAAATAAACTTCAACCTTTTACACACAGGACCTGTGAGGTCGTTCACTTCCAAAAGATTACCTACACCAAAATTTAATTTGCTGAGGAAAAATATTAGACTGTTCTAATTATGAAAATACTTAGCATAGATATATTTAACAAAATTTAGTTAGCATTTATTTACACGTTAACCCAGTGCAAATTCTAATGTAAATATGGGTAGCTCCCCTGACCAGAAGAATGTCCGCTCAACTTTAGTAACTGGTATACGATAAATTCGATCTACCCACTTCATGTAAAACAGTTCTGGGTTCACTGGCAGCTAGTGACGACCAAGTGTTAGTTCTAGCTTTTATAGGAACATACTTAATTTGAGCACGTCTGCTTCTCTTTTTTTCTAATGCTGGTGGTGTTCAAACAGGACGGTGAATTAGGACAATGACAAAGGCTACGGGGAAACGGAGATTTTCCCCGAAGCGATCATGCTAAAATAATTATTTCCGTTTGACCAGAGACATTAAGAGACGCAGTCACAGGTGTCCAGGGCTAAAAAGGGTTCCGTAGACGGAACGAACCAGGAGACATAAAAAGACACCGAACTTGCAGGTGTCCATTAGATAACTTGGACGTGAGCAAGCTTCTCGTCGCTCGAAGAAGTTACGTCATGGACTTATTTTATAGGAAACTTTCTCAGTGCTGGTGTTTACAACGAGTCTTGCTAGCCAGCGGAAGTTCACATTATAAGTGAGGGTAGAGGAAAATTAATTAGGTAGCTCTTACCCGTATCAAAAGTCACCTGAAGATAAACCTCGAGAGGATGAAAAAGCCCCGGTTGCTGCCATGTAGGCGAATACAATTGTACATGAGTGAAATGACTTCAGGGACTGTCAAAAATATATTGATACTTGCAGAGCCAAGAATTTAAAATAAAATGAATTCAAAAGTAGAGGGGATGAGACAGAATTCAAAGATAAAAAAATGGCCGTTTCTAACAGATATAAATCAGCAGGAAATTCTAACTCTTCACACTACCCGAAATATAAATCGGAAACAATTATATATATATATATATATATATATATATATATATATATATATATATATATATATATATATATATATATATATATATATATATATATATATATATATATATATATATATATATATATATATATATACAGTACTTTGCAAAAAAAATGGCAGTCATATTTTCGCAACGCAGCACACTCATAGAAGCAAATAATAATAAAAACTGTATGTCCAGAGGAAGATTGATATCTCCCCTATCTATTAACAGTGGTTTCAGTACAATATAATGTTGCCTTCTCCAGCAAGGCAAGCCTGGATGCGGTGAGGCATACTTCCCACAAATGTTTGTAGGTAATTGTGAGTCAGACTTTCCCGGTATTTTTCAGCTACCTTCTTCAATTGTTCAACGTCTCTGAGTCCACTCTTTTTAAAATGATTCTTGAGTAGTGCCCAAACGTTTTCAAATGGGTTTAGGTCGGGACTGTTGCTGGGCCACTTCAGCACTATCACATTCTTCTCTTGCAGCCATGCTTTGGTGGTATGAGCTGTATGCTTTGGGTCATTGTCATGTTGAAATGTGCACCCATCGGGGTACATGACCTGCATAAATGGCAGAAGGTGTCCCTCTAGTATGTCGATGTGCCTTTCTTTCGTGAGAATTCCTGTGAAAACACACAGTGGGGTGGCACCTCTTGCTGACACCCCTCCCAAAAGATGGAATTTCTGGGTATGTTTCGGTCGCTGGTACACAGGCGTTATAGGAGTCTTTCGTCCAAATATTGATTTGGGCAGGATAAGACCAAACAGAACATTCATCTGAAAAAATCGCATTGTCCCATGACAAAAGGTGGTCTTGCAGTAAGGCCTGTTCTCTGAGTCATCTGTTTCGTGATCTCTGTGCGCAATGGTGACGAAATTACCCGCTTTTTTGTGTAATTCATCCTGTGTAGCTGTTTGACAATAGATTCAGATTCCTTAGGGCTTCAGCACAATATGCGATCTTGCCGTATGGGTAGTAACTCTTCATTGGCCACTCCGAAGTCCATCCCGGGCACTGCCAGATGGTTCCTAACGTTCATTGAGAAAATAGTGCTGTGGTGGCAATTCATCCTTCTGGCAATGGCCCGCGAGCTCATTCTGGTCTCCAACATACCAAACTTTGGCGGTCCGTTTTCAGATGTTCGTGGCATTTCAAGCACATGTACTGGGTGTTTTGTTTCAACGGCCATTCCATAGCCGTGAAATACATGCCACAACGTCGTACACATTTTCAGGGTCATAGCTGTTTGAGAATCGTGTTGCACTGTATTTTCAAGGGACTGTACTCTACGTTTTCATGTAGTCTGTACACACACCCATGGGTTGAATCTTGCACTTTCCATTCCAGCAGCCATTCGCTCTCTTGCATGGCAAACACGGGAAAAATCCATTCCCACATATTTTTTTTTTGCCATTTTTTTTCTCGGCATCAGTATATATATATAATAGTGGTGCGTTTTTTAATGTGCTTCAGTATATATATATATATATATATATATATATATATATATATATATATATATATATATATATATATATATATATATATATATATATATATATATATATATATATATATATATTCACAACGGGCTGATCACCCGTTTGCCAGTCACTTCGATTACGGAAACAACAGCAAATGGGTTGATTTGCCGTTGCCCTAAAGACGCCACTAGACGTGATGGGAAACAATGGCAAAGAAAACCTATCTGCTGTTGCCCTAAGACGCCACTAGGCGTAATGGCCACTGACTGCTTTGACGGTCTGTGGCTAAGGACAGAAGAAGAAGAAGAAGAATATATATATATATATATATATATATATATATATATATATATATATATATATATATATATATATATATATATATATATATATATATATATATATATATATATATATATATATATATATATGTGTGTGTTTCTGAAACACCCTCCTGGAAGAAATAGAAAGAAATGCGCATTATTTAAAAAGGCGCGCAGTATAGTTCACAGGTCGCAATGCGCGAGGCATTTCCGTAATTTACCGAAGATATCCCATGAAAAGTTGGTGAGAATAGGTTACGGGACGGGAGACTTGGATCATTCTACACAAGGGGATTTTTTTCTTCTTTCAACATGATTAAAGAATAACATCTTTTATTGAGATTTATAACAATCGGCTCTAGAGTGTCACCTTCAGACTTCAGATTAGCCGTACTCTCTTATATCGGGCTTTGTCCAAACTAAGAATAATATAGTTATAAATCGGACGTAATGGAGCTCAGCTCCAGATGTATTTGCCTGAGTACATCTTATTGATTGCGCTTCAAACATCTGAGATGTTGTCTCTGACAGAAGTTATCTCATTTATTCCGCTATCAAAGGCTTTTCAGGCTATCGTTTTGTACAATTCCAAGTTTCACCTCAAATGTTGATTGTCTTTGTGCTTCACAACATATCCCAGAAGAAAGATATAACCTGCCTCTTTTTCATAAGTCTGCATTAATATAAACCCTTTCTCAATGTATTTAAGCGAGACTTACAGAACTTAACCACTGAAATGATTATAAAGATCAAGAAAATGAGAGCAAAAATATCAACCCTTGTCTCCTGAACTCATTTAGAACGGGGAGACTGCTTGGATTTCACCAAATAACAAAAAATAAAAATCTAACTGAAGCCACAAAAAAAAAAAAAAAAAAAAAAAAAAAACTTGCTACTCCCACTCATTTCCCACTCAGACTAAACGTTTAAATGATATTAAGTGTTATTATCTAATCATTACTACTTTTTAAATTTCTTCTTTTTTGAAAACCCCTCTCTGAATCACTAGCTTTCTGATTATTTCACGTGCTTGGAATTTTAACAGGAAAAGGATTAAGGATATACAAGATTGCACATAGCTCAGGCGATCATAGCTAAGGCTTATTCAAACAAAACTAACATCGGTTCCTAAACGTTTTATTTTGGGACTAAATCTTTTCACATAATGTTGGTGGCACTGTTGCTCAGTGTTTGGGGAAGGGGGGGGGGGAAGTTAAAGAAAACTAATCCATCTTTATGTAGGCTGACTATCACCGCCGATTGGAGACTGGTGCACAGTTCTTAAAATGTTTTCCAATTCCGCAACGGATTCAATTTTTCTTCTCATTCTTCTCCTTCATTTAAAAAAAAAAAAAACAACAACAGTAGTGGTTCTTTTTGTGCTAAACGTTGCACTAAAAATGAACGGTGTCGATATGGAAGTACAAATATTATCCTGGTGTTTACAGAATTACTGTTATGACTAAACTGTCTCAGGAGTTATCATCTTTATATCTCCAAGCTATGCTAACACTTTCTTACTCGTTGTAGCGTGAGGTTTTTGTTGTATCTAAGGTCAGTATAGTACTGACAATACAGAAATAGAATTTCTGCAGGAAAATGGTGAAGTCCCAGTGTATAAGAGAACTACTGGTATCACAAATTAGTTACGGCTGTGAATGATCTGATCTCGAAAAATTAGTAGAGAGGAGACAGTCATAAAAATGCCACCCCGCTGTGTAACTAACTGTGATATTAAAACAAGGAAACAGATTTCACTTAACAATTATAAACTTGACAAGTCGTTCAAATACAATTTCCTTATTTATTAAGTATATATACTATCTACTCTTGTGCTGAAGGGTGGATGTTGGAAGATGGAATGTAATGGACTTGTAAGTTTACATATGATATATATATATATATATATATATATATATATATATATCATATGTATATATATATATATATATATATATATATATATATATATATATATATATATATATATATATATATATATAACAACAAGTCTTCCAATTATAGGAACAAAATTATAGATATCAGCTGTGCTGTTAATTAATTATAGAAAATTTATCAGCTGGGCTGTTAATCTTGTCTCTCACTACGCTAAATCACTTTTTCGTCATTGACAGTTAAATGCTCACAATTGCCGACGGAAATGGTACTAATGTGTACTCATCTGTTAGAACAGTTCTGTTCTTCCTAATTTGTTGCACACAACACCCGATGATGATCGTTACTTTAGCCCACCCAAGACTGAGGGGGACTAAGGATGTAGCTCCGGTACAATCACTGTGCTCCTGCGAAGTTCTAGGCAGCTGGATTGTATCAAACATACGACCTCAGGTTGGATGACACGAATAAAACCTGTAACAAGGCAAAAATAGGGGCTAATTTCTGTCATCAAGCCCACCTATTTCTAGTGTATATGAGATGAGCGTGTCTCAGGTGTCTGCATGTAGGATGAATGACAACATGGCTCAGTATGATTTAGCAATAGCGAGACAAGATAGGTGTCTACTTGCAAAACGTTCTTTCTAATAATTCAATACATGAATACATCCAATAAATTGTACACCGTATGATACAACCGTTTCCTTCCACCTATAATATACCAGGCCATATCTGATAAGTGCTATATTGGCTGGTAAAATATATCCCAACAATACTGTTGTAGTTATATGAGTCCTAACAAGGACTGTTAGGTTATATTTCGGGTTGGTTTTCTTCTTCAACAATCATACCAGGAAATACAATCATTATACCTAATTCCCCAAGATATAATCAGTATACCTGATACATTCATAGTAAAACAAAATATATTAAATATATACAGGTGTAGGTAGTATAAATGACACACAAAAAATACAATCATTATATACCTGATGTAGGCCTATTCTCCTACAAGTGTATAGTAAGTTTACCTATCCTCTAAGATTAATACAAGCCAGATTGACTCGACTTTAGTGAAGCAAGTCTGCCCGTTCATGCAGCTAAGCATAAATCAGCCTTGACAGCTTTCTTTTTCCCAGTCGAGCTGGCCTTCGTGTTTGTGTGTGTCTTTTTTTTAATAAAACGCGCCCGTTTATATAGGTAGACGCAAGTAAATTTTACTGCTTAAGGAACTATTTTGATTGGTTCTCGACGGTTTCGTACATTCCGTGACCGAGTCCCGAAATTCAGGCTTAAGCTTCTTTCCTTATATTTTTTTTGGTACTTAAAGATGCAGCAATAGAGAATGCAGTCAGCGACCCATAGCTTGACTGCTTGCGTCAGGACCAGCGAACCAGAGCTGGTCAAGACCGCACTCCACCTCCACGTGGTGGTCCTGGAAACAGTCTGCAGCAGTGCAGTCTGGCTGTGCGAATGCGGATCGCAATGGGAAGGCAAACCCGGTCCCTAAAAAATGCCGTGCTGAAGTCGGATGTGTCGACCGAAAGGTGCAGATATCACAGCTACGGCGTAAACAGACACAACGCAACCATCGTCCTTTTCAGGGCGAACGAGGAAGAAGAGGAAGAAGAAGAATATTTTTTTTTCCTAATCCATTCTGTCTGCCGCCATCGTGGGGGAACAAGATGGCGTGTACTTTGTGTAATTTAATCTGTCTCAGAGTCTATTGAACGTTGATTGGCTGGGCATATTTGTATCTCGACATAGTGTATTAACAAAGAAGTGGGTTTACACACACGTTTTACGACACTCGTTGTATTCAGATTTTCTTGCACTGTTTAGAATGTGTTATTCCGGAATGTAATTCTCTTTTGTTTTTCCGTGACCACGTATTTGTTAGTGTTGAAATTTGAATGTTTCCATATCTCTGTCAGTATTTTTTTCTGTTATCTTCAAAATTGTCTACAGATTCTTTGAATATGTCTTGTTTCCCTACTGAATTCAGCGTTATATATATATATATATATATATATATATATATATATATATATATAATATATATATATATATATATATATATATATATATATATATATATATATATATATATATATATATATATATATATATATATATATATTCATTATAACCTAATCCTTTGTGTGCATGTGTATGTGTGTTTTAAATTTCCAGTAAATGTTGTCTTATCTGTTCAATAGACAATTCTACATGATAGATTATCCTATGCAACGTTCTTTACGACAAATAAAGGATACTGTTATGTATTTTCTGTATGTTATACTCCATGTTTTTCTCTGTGTTGCAGTGAATTAACCATCACCCTCAAACTCCACAGAAACAACACTCAATCTTCCCACGTCGCCAGAATGGCAACTCTGGAAAATGAAGAGCCAGATGAAAAGTAAAAAAAAAAAAACTATGAGTAGTGAACCTAACGACAACGTGCTAGTGAAGGTCAAGGCCTTCACGCTGAAGACGCAGGCACGGAATGTTCACATAATACAACTTTACAGCGCTGCTGAGGTTTTAAAATTCTCCCGTGGCCCCAATGTCTAAGTGTTTCTATTAGCAATTCATTAGACATTAAGGGAGGGAGGCGAGTATTTGCTTGGGAATGGCAGAACTTGTCAGGGGTAAACAGCCAACAGGTGTAGCCAGGAGATGAGTTCTTACTCTCACTGAATTTGGGTGAACATTATCGTCAGAGGCTGCACGGCTCGCCAAGTGCCGTACTCCTGTAGACAGAGCCTGCACAACTCACCAGGAGCCCTCCTCTTGCGGAGAAATGCTGAATTCTGTTTTGAGTTGATCTGCGTTGACTTTGAGATTTTTAAAGCAATTGTTTCAGTCTTCGTTTTTCAAAGGTTTTTTTCCTTTCTGTGTTATGTATGTATGTATGTATGTATGTATGTATGTATGTATGTATGTATGTATGTATGTATGTATGTATGTATGTATGTATGTATGTATGTATGTATGTATGTATGTATGTATGTATGTATATGTATATATATATATATATATATATATATATATATATATATATATATATATATATATATATATATATATATATTATATATATATATATATATATATATATATCGAAATTACAGTTAGTTGAATTCGAAAGTCTTTTGCATTTATACTGCCTACAGTTTTTTACGAAAAAATGCAAAATATGCAACCACCCATACGAAACAGCATCACACATATTAAATGGATGTACCAAATTTCAAACTTTGTACCAGCAATGGCGCAACAGGGTTTTAGACATTGTTTATAAGAAAGTGAAATCCTCAAATAGTAATAACAGTGACATAACAATAAACACTGAAATAATAGTTAAACCATCACTTTTCGGCGGCAGAAATAACTCATTTAAATCACGTACCGTAAAACCTGATTTAACAATAATCAAGCGACCTGGTAAAACGGCTTTTATAGTAGAAGCAGTAATACCATGTGATGCCTATTTAGATGAATGTTACGAAGATAAATTTAATAAGTATTATCCATTAAGTGCGGAAATTATCGAACCAGGTTATCGTACACACGTTATAGTACTGATAATCTGTAGTTTGGGACATGTCATGAAAAGTATGTAAGTGGATTGATGTCTCTGAGGCTGCGGAAATTTGAAACCATAGTTTTGTGTAAGTATGTCAGCGTTAGTGCAATTATATGATCGTATAGAATATTGAAACTTCGATGTAAAAAAAAAACACCTATTTAAGATTGCTGTAGATATTTTCCACATTTTGATTAATTCTAATCTGAATTGTGCTCTGTTTAATACACCGAACCACTATTGAATATGATGCTATATTCGGTATGTCACTCCACTACATGTCAATATATTTTATGTCAAACATTCTGATAAAAACCCTCATTTAAAAACACCCATATTGATCTATTTGAAACGTATTCCACATAAGTTCAGTAAGTTTTAATGATACTCCTTTTGGTATGTTGTATGTAAGAACACCAACATTTAACTACTTCTTCCACATTATATGTAAATTCTAATGATTCTTCTATATGTCATGTTGTATTTTATTATATCATGCTAGTACATGTCAGTGTATTTTATGGAAAATAAAGATTCCAATATGTATGTATGTATGTATGTATGTATGTATGTGTGTGTGTGTGTGTGTGTGTGTGTGTGTGTGTGTGTGTGTGTGTGTGTGTATATACAGGGTGTCCATAAAAGATTGTACCATTTTCAAACAATTTATTCTCGGCCCCATGATGTGGTATGAGGATGCTTTCTATCACAAAAATAAGATAATCTCTGCAAGTTTTCAAGCATACCTTACAAAGACTCAGAAAGAATGTACCTATTTCTTTTTTTCTCACCTACTTGACCAGTGTGTTGAGAGACATGTAACAATTACCGGTTGCAACTCAACTGCGAAAGTTTCACTTGAAATACCCGCTGCTTTTGTGAGTCTTTGTAAGGTATGCTTAAAAACTTGCAGAGATTATCTTACTTTTGTGATAGAAAGCATCCTCGTACCACATCATGGGGCCGAGAATAAATTGTTTGAAAAGGGTACAATCTTTTATGGACACCCTGTATATATTTATAGTGCCAATGCGATTGCTCAGGTGAACATTAACCACAAAATCCCAATATATGAAAGAGGACGCTGGTACAAATATCCAAGACTTGACATAACCATTGACAACACATGTGTACAGTTTCCAGGAAACACCGTGATATCAGAATTTATCAATCCATCAATTAAATCCTCTTTAGCTCCCAAAGAAAGCACAGGCCTTCAACAAACACACGCCTTATCCTCCTGTCACGTGCCATCAACTCAAGTTCTTTCTGTGTCTTCCTCATCATTTTCACTTCTGTCTCCAGTTCTCTTCTCCATGTGCTTTTGTGCTTCCTCTGCCTCTCTTACCAATGAGATTGCAGAACTAAGACTAACTTGTAATACCATAAACAGGTTTTCTCAATGTGTGTCCTGTTCAATGTCAGAGTCCTCTTCTCATCTCTTGTTCCAATGTTACTTGTCTGTTTTTGGTTTTTTGTTTTTTTTGTCAGTTCCTCATTGGTGACCTTGTCATATCATTTCCACCCTTCTATTCTATGCTGTGGTAAAGTGGGATGTTATAAATATTTATAGGGGACTTAGTGTACTGACTGAGATCAGCTGTGAAGGTATCTGTATCTAATAGGTGTAGTGTTTTACAGATAACCTTACTTGCTACCACATTTATACCTCAGTCAGAATTATTCTGGAATATTGTGATGACTACGTTAAATGTCTAGGGTTATGTAAATGATGAAGTGTAAGTCACAACAACAACAGACAGATAAACAATTTAATTTATTCCACCACACTTGACAAACTGTGACACTCACACACATTTGACACTCTATAAGACTATCTTAATTGAGTCAATGGTAAAAGTTCAAATATATATGTATTAATTACTTTCACTAATATATATCCTGATTCAACTACACAGTGAACCAGGAATCACCATCAAATGTAATCACAATTTATATGTACATAATTTATAAATATGAACCTTGTAGTGACATATGGTCTTAGTATTATCCTATGTGAGTCAGTTGTGTAGTAGTACTATGAGGTAATACTGGTTTTGTTTTTCAAGCTATGTTGTTATTTGTCATCATGACTTCAAGTGTTTGTTTATCTTGGAAATAGTATGGGGAAACTTCACCGTTCCTATCAATTTAAACAATGTATTGACCCTCTATTTTACTACAATGTCAAGTTTTGAGGGGGACACATAATGTTGACCTCCTCTGGCCACATAAGCTTAACTTTCGTGATGGCGGCAGGAAAAGACTCCTCTGCTCGATTGCTTCCCTGTGTTCTGGAGACACCTCACTGGTCACTACCTGGACCCAGGAGTATGCTGTGAGCCTCTAGATTCAGCAAAGCTCAGACCAGGTGCTGCTTCAAAAACATAGGACCACGGTCCCTGAAACAAGAAGGTTGTACCTCCTATTTCAGAACTAATTTATAATCTATTTCCAGACTGAACACAATACATAACAAACACTGAGTTCAGAGCGGTAGGCCAACTGTCAGCTTCATCTGAAACAATTTACACCAGTATACTCCTCCCTAATGGTTACTACGCCTCTGCAATTCCAGCATTAGTTCTTTCTAGTCAATAAGATAGGTGTCAGTGTACTGTTTGGCAATTCCATGCAGTTTTACTTTTCTCCGACACCTTCTGTTCAGGTTGGAGCACTATATAGGCCTTGCCTCATGTTCGCTACTGAACCACACACATATATAGACATAATTTATCAATTTACATTCAATTTTCATTAAAAAGATATTGAATATATCAAGCTTACCACAATTCATGGAAATAATACACAGTTACGTTGACTGGCAATGAATATAGCACAATTTCGATCTGCCGATGTCCCAGGCTTTTATTTAGAAAAATATGCACTGGCGCTCAACGCACTGGTTCTTTAGTAAGTTTATTTGAAAAATGTGGTACTGAACTGACGCTCCTAATTGACTATATTGGCGGGTCTAACCAATCGTGCCATGTTTACACAGCTTTTCAAAAAATTACCTCTACTACTGTTTCCCCTAACAACAAAGAAGTAGTATTTATAGTCCGACTAATCGTGTTTAGCCTTACATTTACTTTCCGCCAATCAAATAGGAGGTAACATGTTGGCCTATTTCCCGTACAATGGTGGTTTCAAAACCTGCCACTGCGCAATTCTGATTTTGGTGTTGTCTGACAGCACCACCATTTTATTTTGGCTATAATTTGTTAATTCCTAGACTATTTGCGTAACGTTTAACATATTCTTTGTCAGCAAGTCCTAAGGAACCCAACTATATAAATTTAAGGGAGCTAGGTGGCTGCGTTCAAAATGTGCATTTTCTTCTACCTCCCGTTCACTTCGATCGATGTGGTGTCTGGGTACTGTCAGGCTTTCAAACGTAAACCAGTATAATGTTATATTTCCTAATAAGCATTTTTCAGGTTTTTAAAACCTAACTCTCGTATGGGTAGTGTTTTTTATCACTGTCGATTTGAAAAAAAAATTAGTGCTTGTGGCCTTACACGCGTGATGACTTTAATTGTATAGCGAGACGCGTGTTTAGTGTTGCATGCGTTCCTACTTTCAGCCCTCCCTTCTCTCTATCCTAAGTTCATCTGTCTTTTCATCACGCCGTGTATAAAATGAAATTAATGGAAGTATTAATTTAGGTCATTACGCAGGGTGCCTAGCTCAAGGTTTTCTTAGAAATGCAGTACACGTTTTATTGAAGAAAGCGTGTAAGTGATGCAGTAGGCTTTTACTATCAACGTGAAACGTTACAATTTGCAGACGAAGTAGAAAACATAGGGGGATTTCGAGTACAGTCATTGTGACAGCACTGTTCTTTACCATTCTTCTTTCCTTTTATTGAAGTTATTTGTTAGGCTTTACATTTACTTTTTAATTTATATATGTGGATTAGAATTTCACACGACATATGCAAGCATCGGTTTATTAAAGTCCGTAGCTTTTTGGTTGTTGTTTTTTTTCTCGCTGTTTTCCATGTTTCAGAGCCATACAACAGGACTGAGAATGAAAAAGGCATCATTTTTTGCTTGGAGAACAGATCCTGGAGCAGGTCAACCACAGTAAATATCTTGGAGCTATCATAGACTGAAGGGGAGGCATAGGGGAAGAGTTGCCTGCTCGGAGAGCGGCGGCTGTGAGACTTTTTCAGGCAATAGATCGAGAATTTCTCTGCAGCGGAGAGATTGGCCCGAGGACTAGAACGGCTGTATACCGTTTCCGTATGTCCCGGTCTTGACGTGTGGATACGAATCATGGGTAATGGCTACAACCCACAAAAGTGTCACAGGGTTATCCCGAAGGGTAACCAAAGAGAGTTATCGGTGTGGTGCCGGCCTTGTCAATGGCTCAGATTTGCCTGGCAACCGGTTGGAAATATGCAGCAGGAGTGAAGAAGGCGAATGTAAGACTCTGGAATAAATCCCCCCCCCAGACAGTCCCAGTGATTCTGGATCTCGTGACACTATAACTCCTACCACTCTATCCCCCTCTCTCTATATTATATTGCTAACGAGCCCCCACCTCCCCTATTACACTGAGTGAACAGAAGAGGAAGAAAGGAAGAATAGTATGTCTCTTTCGCACACTTTCTTTCCTTCTCTATATATGTAATAACATGTGTTGGTAAACACAACTACAACATTTATTAACTTACTGAAATATAACAACATTCAATTACACTAATACAAATGCAACTAGGAATGACATTAACTATCCCTGTGAAGAAAGATATTAGTTAATGCAAAATACACAACTGAATCTAAAGTATACACTATGTGATGATGATGAATTTAAATTATCTTAACTACTGCCAAAAAGGATATCTTGTTCGGGTCTCTGACTGACTGTCAATAAAACTCTGGGTATTTGTATACACTGGACAAGTCTTTGTCTGCCTGTACTAATATTGGACGGTCCCCTTACTTTCGTCAGGTGTCGATAGCCTGGTCTTTTGTTCTTCCCAATGCTAATGTTGACAATGCCACGAGCGGCTGCGGTGGCTTATTCATAGGTTGTGTTGAAGCAATGTTATGCGGTGGGGACTTCGTCTGATATGCAGATGTCCATGTGTGGTGAAGGTATTTTCCTCAGGTGGTGATGATGGTGAAATCTGGTATATAGGGAATTTGTTTGCGCATCAGTTTTACGGGGAGAATCTGTCCATTACTGCATGTAATTTAGGATCTCGATAAATTTTGTGGGCACGGGGTTTACAAAATCGTCCGTCTGCTCTTGCCACTTCTGTTCAAGATTTCTCAAAGGCACTTGTTGTAAAAATCGTCCGTTTGCTTCTGCAACTTCTGATCATAAAATTCACGTGGACAGCTCTTTAGTAATGCATCCCTTATTCTAGGTAATTGCGGATTACTTTTCTGTGTGGGTGGTCGATGATAGAAAGACCCTTCACCGTCTGGCAAATTCCTTTCTAAGACCCCCGTCTTTGTTGGTAGGTTTGTTGCCGTTAAATATCTGTGAGATGCGTGTCGTCGCAGTATTTCTGTTTGGCCCTACTCATGTAGCTTGTCCCGTAATTTAACGCCAACAACGTAGTAGACGAAGGATGAGTATCTCAAATGGTCCCTGTCTCTACCACTGTGATGGATAAAATAATGAACCCTTTGTAAGTATCCCGTAAACTATGCTACGCCTGTAGTGTGTTCTTGTATGTGAAATCTTATCACTATAATGAATGGCTGCGCGGTGTTTACTGCACGTTTAACATGTAATGTAAGAGGCAAAATAAAAGTGTCTTGGATTTACTTCGTTATAGTTACAGGAAACTGTGTAATGTTATAATTATAATCATTCTCTCCTGGTGTTTATTGTAACCTGTACTTATGAGTATGAAATATAATATTATAATAAACGTGACTGGTATTTGCAGTGTTTTCTTTATGGAAAATATGTATGTATTATCTGACTGAAGTTAAGATAGATGTATAATAATAATTTACAAACTATATTACACTAACCTTGGTTTCCATATAAGAATTTCACTGACACACGTCTTGATTTGTTCTTGTGAAATCTAGAACCCCCAAGTATGTTGGCGGACTGCAGTTTTTTTGCAATGCCGAGTGATACGTTTCTCCTGATTATATTTGGTCCTAATCGCCGCTGGCGATTTTCCGGGTCCCTTCTGGTGTCATGTGAAATTTCGTTTGTTTTCCTTTCGTCAGACATTCAGTCCTTATTACTGTGCAAAATTTCCGGTAATATTTTGCTATTATCGTTTTCTTGTTTTTCCTCTACCAGACAATCTGTCTGCGTTCGTCTTTTGGGGCCTGTGCAGTGTTGTTAACGTCTTGTTATAATTTCGTATTCACACTCCTTTCATGTTGTTATTTATTCTTTCCTATTTACTTTCGCCCCGACTTTGTGTCTCCTTTAATCCAATATTACTTTGTCTGAACGACTGACCACCAGACGCATTGTAAAATTACTTGGCCTTCTGTCGCCGACTGCACATTTTGTTCTATTACTAACCAAAATAATACTTGGGTATTACTGGCTTCGTGTAAACACACCCGCGACGTCTGTTGCTTTACTCCTAATAGTTTGTTGAGGTAATGTCCGCGTGTTTGTGAAAACATTTCAGGTGGATGTTCCATGCCTGTTTGACAAACGATGTCTGTGCCGACAATGAGTATAGAAAGTCGAAATACAAACTCATTCGCTCCTCGTGACATAGCTTCCCCCCAACAAGTTCGAGCATGAGAGAACTATTGCGAATTAGGAGGTATTTCGCTTTCCCTATTGCCCCCTATTGGTATCTTCTCGCTATTACTATCCTCTTCATCTTTCTCGTTCCAATCCTCCTTCTCCTCGTCCAAATCATTCTTCTCGCAATCTTCCTCAGTTGCTTCTCCTGTATCAGCTATAAATGGCTGTTCCATTGCATGTTTAAATCTCGTGGCCGTGGCCAAGCGTTGTCGCCCCTGCTCGACTAAGTTCGTAAAGCGAGCTGTGATTTTCTGCACGCTTGCAGATGACTGTCTAACCGCCTTGGGCTGTAGTGATGAGTTCGGATTTCCCTTATTCCAATGCTTTGTGGCTGCTCGTGTCCTGAAGTTGGCCGCTTCAGTTATGTATCTGGCTAAATATCTCTTTAGCAGAATAATCGTATATATTTCCAGCTGATTCTCCACTGGAATCTTATAATTGGTTCGAGATGCCTTCTCGACCACTGTGTATGGCCCGTGCCATCCAATCTGTAACCTGTTCTGTTTCCTATGCATAAACAGTAAAACTTGTGCCTATCTCTAGCTCACAATTAGGACCAGTCGTATTATATTCTCCGTCATGTTGACGCTTCCTCTTCCTCATGCGTGGTCTGTTTACCTTAATAGTGGCTTCCTCCGGTTTCTCATGATTTACTGCCCCTCTCTGGCATTCAAGGAATGATCTGATACCTTGATCCATGTCCCTTGCGATTTCCTGCCAATAATAATGGTGGGCGATTCTTTGCGTAGTGATGTATTGTCTGACCTGACCACTAGATTCACTAGCATCTCCCCTACCTAAGATATAAAATCTATATCGTGCTGGTACTACCTGTTGCTTATACTCATATCCGCGCTTTCCTACTTTCCTAAGGAGTTGTCCTTGCTGTCTAAAGCCATCTCCTGGTTCTGGTGGATTGTCTCCCTTCAGTCTCTTCTTAAAACACGGTTCTACCGATTTATCGTTCTTTTGAGCTTTCTCAGCTCTTGCGGATGGAAGTGAAACTCGTCTCCTTGTCTTTTCTCCTTCGCTTGTTCACCTGTCTGCCCTGCAGCTGTGACTCTTGATTGACGAGTGTCTCCTAAACTCACATATTTGCAGCCTATAATGAATTCATACCTATGATCATATAAAACTGCCGTTCGTTGTTCTCCCTGGACACATCTGCCTTCAATGGGAGTCCGGGCGATAGCCGCCATCACTGGAGGATCGCCGTTAACTGTGAACTGAATTTCCACAGTTCCATCACTCAATTGTTCTGGTCTAACCCATCTTGACCTGATTTTAGAATCGAATTCCAGCCTGGAATCGAATACCTCTTCCGCTCTTTCTCTGTTGACAACGTTGCGTTCCGAGGGAATCCGGGCGCTAGTTGCCGTCCCGGAAATAGCACTTTTCCTTCTCCACCCTTTTGCGCTAGTGTCCTGGTAACATTCTTTGCCAGGTTTAAACCTCTTCTTTCTCTTGAGTGACCCATTCTGACTGACATCAAATGTCTGGGTGCCTCTCTTCGTTCTGTCCACATAACCAATGTTTCCCCACTTCTTTCTTTTGAGTGACCTATTCCTATTGACATCAAATCTCTTCGTTTCCTTCTTCGATCTGTTGAAATAAAAAGTGTTTCTCCACTTCTTTCTCTTGAGTGATCCATTCCTACTGACATCATATCTCTTCGTTTCTTTCTTCGATCTGTTGAAATAAAAAAGTGTTTCCCCACTTCTTTCTTCTGATAATCAATCTTTGAATCCGCCGACGGATCAAAGTTGGCCATTGTTTGTCCTTATTACGTATCTTGTGTATCTTGCATGTGGAATGGTCATAAATCAAGATACGGTGCAACCCATCTGTCCTTTTGTATCGGGTACAGTGTGTTGTTAATTTCGCGCGTCGGCGCTGTGCCTTGCCTAAAGCGCGTACACCAAGCTGTTTCCTCTTGTGTCGTCTGGTGTCTTTCCTTTTGTCTATCCGCTTAGGTTTTGTCTCGCCTACATATAGAATCGGAGTCCCGTGGGTGCTGAGCTGCTGTATCCCCGCCGGCTCTACCACACTGTTCTCCTCGTGATCCTCTTCTACCTCCTTTTGAAGAGAGTCGGGGGGTGCCTCCGTGTCCGTCGTCCACCCTGTCCCGATAATAGTATGTGTTGTTATCCCTTCTAAAGGCCCACATTTCTCTCCGTAAGTTTTAAAAGTGGTAGGATCTGGCTTTCCCTTGTCTGGGGGAAAGACAGATTTAGGCGACTTGGGCATATGTCTTTTTCCATGGATAATAGCTAATGCCCGCTCCTGTCCGGTCTCTTCCTTCCACGTAGAAAGGCCGGGGGAGTGAGGTAATAGTTGTCCTCCTGATGTCAGGAGACATGTGCCTGTTTTCTTTTTCCCTGTGATGCCAGGTGAAATTGTTTTATTCGAAGTCCCCTTGCAAGATCCATCGAAGGTACCGCTTGCAATTAGAGTAGGTTCTTCTGTGCCTTCTAATAACTTTCCGTTATCTCTGCAGAGGTGTCTGGAATCCACTGAATCCATCACGCCCAAGGAAAGCGGGCCGGGTGAACCCTGCAGTTGTAATTCAGAGGCGCCCCTAGGGGTCTGTTCATTTCGGCCCTGTTCACCCGCAAACGTGTGCGGATGAATGAAGGTTTCTGCCTTGATTCTCCTATCTTTAGCCTCTCTCTCTGTCTTTCTCTTCTCTTTCTCCGCTGCTAATTTCAATCTTGTTTGCTCTACTTCTATTGCTAGTTTTTCTTTCCTCTCTTGCATTGCCACTTTTCCTTTTCTCTCTTCTTTGTGCGCAGTTAACATTTTTTCCACATATTCCATAAGTTCTTCTTTTTCTAGTTTTAAACTAGCTGCTTCCTGGATAAGCGCAGCGCGCATTTGTGTCAAGTCTGCCATGATCAAGCTATATTTCAATCTGCCTATTGCTACTCAAATTTATGTGAGAGAAACAAAAAATTTAGAGCGACAATAAAAATCGTGCCCTTGGCCAAAAGAGAAACACCCGTACAGATAAATGACAATATTTAAAAAGCCCTGACCATAAAAAGTCTGACCATAAACAGTCTGCCTACCGAGAAAACAATAACAAAATGTTTCGTCTTAGTGGCTTAGCCGCTATTGTTCACCTGTGAACAAAAGGACTATACAATGTCGGGTCGCTCGTCTGACTTTAACCATGCCTATTGTTCGAGACCCACGTGGTATTACCCGTATACTGAAAGTTCAGTAAATTTATAATGCTGAGCAAAAATCAATATTGTTAACTAGATGCAATAATTAAGATGTAAATAACGTAAAATGGTATAATATTCAAACATATGTCAATATCTTACTTAATATACTATGAATATCTAATCTAATCTAATATCTAATATGAATATCTAGTTATCTAATATTCTATTATGTGTTCTTTCCGTCTACCTAAGTAGAATAAGGAACAGTATAGAAGACAGTGCATAGGTTTATACAAAATTTGCTAAAAAGAATTATTTCATGTTTTAGTCTAGGGCAAGTCCCAAGGTACATCCCGGACGACAGCGCCCACTTAATGTCACAGGGTTATCCCGAAGGGTAACCAAAGAGAGTTATCGGTGTGGTGCCGGCCTTGTCAATGGCTCAGATTTGCCTGGCAACGGTTGGAAATATGCAGCAGGAGTGAAGAAGGCGAATGTAAGACTCTGGAATAAATCCCCCCCCCAGACAGTCCCAGTGATTCTGGATCTCGTGACACTATAACTCCTACCACTCTATCCCCCTCTCTCTATATTATATTGCTAACGAGCCCCCACCTCCCCTATTACACTGAGTGAACAGAAGAGGAAGAAAGGAAGAATAGTATGTCTCTTTCGCACACTTTCTTTCCTTCTCTATATATGTAATAACATGTGTTGGTAAACACAACTACAACATTTATTAACTTACTGAAATATAACAACATTCAATTACACTAATACAAATGCAACTAGGAATGACATTAACTATCCCTGTGAAGAAAGATATTAGTTAATGCAAAATACACAACTGAATCTAAAGTATACACTATGTGATGATGATGAATTTAAATTATCTTAACTACTGCCAAAAAGGATATCTTGTTCGGGTCTCTGACTGACTGTCAATAAAACTCTGGGTATTTGTATACACTGGACAAGTCTTTGTCTGCCTGTACTAATATTGGACGGTCCCCTTACTTTCGTCAGGTGTCGATAGCCTGGTCTTTTGTTCTTCCCAATGCTAATGTTGACAATGCCACGAGCGGCTGCGGTGGCTTATTCATAGGTTGTGTTGAAGCAATGTTATGCGGTGGGGACTTCGTCTGATATGCAGATGTCCATGTGTGGTGAAGGTATTTTCCTCAGGTGGTGATGATGGTGAAATCTGGTATATAGGGAATTTGTTTGCGCATCAGTTTTACGGGGAGAATCTGTCCATTACTGCATGTAATTTAGGATCTCGATAAATTTTGTGGGCACGGGGTTTACAAAATCGTCCGTCTGCTCTTGCCACTTCTGTTCAAGATTTCTCAAAGGCACTTGTTGTAAAAATCGTCCGTTTGCTTCTGCAACTTCTGATCATAAAATTCACGTGGACAGCTCTTTAGTAATGCATCCCTTATTCTAGGTAATTGCGGATTACTTTTCTGTGTGGGTGGTCGATGATAGAAAGACCCTTCACCGTCTGGCAAATTCCTTTCTAAGACCCCCGTCTTTGTTGGTAGGTTTGTTGCCGTTAAATATCTGTGAGATGCGTGTCGTCGCAGTATTTCTGTTTGGCCCTACTCATGTAGCTTGTCCCGTAATTTAACGCCAACAACGTAGTAGACGAAGGATGAGTATCTCAAATGGTCCCTGTCTCTACCACTGTGATGGATAAAATAATGAACCCTTTGTAAGTATCCCGTAAACTATGCTACGCCTGTAGTGTGTTCTTGTATGTGAAATCTTATCACTATAATGAATGGCTGCGCGGTGTTTACTGCACGTTTAACATGTAATGTAAGAGGCAAAATAAAAGTGTCTTGGATTTACTTCGTTATAGTTACAGGAAACTGTGTAATGTTATAATTATAATCATTCTCTCCTGGTGTTTATTGTAACCTGTACTTATGAGTATGAAATATAATATTATAATAAACGTGACTGGTATTTGCAGTGTTATCTTTATGGAAAATATGTATGTATTATCTGACTGAAGTTAAGATAGATGTATAATAATAATGTACAAACTATATTACACTAACCTTGGTTTCCATATAAGAATTTCACTGACACACGTCGTGATTCGTTCTTGTGAAATCTAGAACCCCCAAGTATGTTGGCGGACTGCAGTTTTTTTGCAATGCCGAGTGATACGTTTCTCCTGATTATATTTGGTCCTAATCGCCGCTGGCGATTTTCCGGGTCCCTTCTGGTGTCATGTGAAATTTCGTTTGTTTTCCTTTCGTCAGACATTCAGTCCTTATTACTGTGCAAAATTTCCGGTAATATTTTGCTATTATCGTTTTCTTGTTTTTCCTCTACCAGGCAATCTGTCTGCGTTCGTCTTTTGGGGCCTGTGCAGTGTTGTTAACGTCTTGTTATAATTTCGTATTCACACTCCTTTCATGTTGTTATTTATTCTTTCCTATTTACTTTCGCCCCGACTTTGTGTCTCCTTTAATCCAATATTACTTTGTCTGACTGACCACCAGACGCATTGTAAAATTACTTGGCCTTCTGTCGCCGACTGCACATTTTGTTCTATTACTAACCAAAATAATACTTGGGTATTACTGGCTTCGTGTAAACACACCCGCGACGTCTGTTGCTTTACTCCTAATAGTTTGTTGAGGTAATGTCCGCGTGTTTGTGAAAACATTTCAGGTGGATGTTCCATGCCTGTTTGACAAACGATGTCTGTGCCGACAATGAGTATGGAAAGTCGAAATACAAACTCATTCGCTCCTCGTGACAAAAAGCCAGCTCCAAAACTCAGAAATTAGGTATCCGAAGTAGTCGGTTGAAGTAATAAGATGAGACGTGGTTCGCAACCAGCGGTCCTGGCTGCGATGGTTTGGCCATGTTTGCAGAAAGGCCGGGAGAAGACCGCCGATAGGACAGTATGAGGTATCCTGCAAACCTCTATATCCCAGGGTAGAAGTGTAACGACTAAGTAAGTATTAGGTAAGTACAATAGGACTGACTTAAACATTTGATATAAAGATTTTTATTTTTGTATTGGACTTGATTTCTCTTGATCTCCATTTGTTTCCCAATGCAATGAAAGCTCTTCTTGCTTTTTACATTCCTATTTTGATATCATTGTCTGTCCCAGAATGGCGATACCATAATTTAGGTCACATAGAACACAACTAAGTTGTGCCTCTTTACCATCGTCAGCAAAGCTATCGTTAATCAACCCTATGTGTGTTGGTCCTTGCGTGTTTTATTTTTCCAACATACACTTCTCAGAAAAACAGGTTTAAGAATTTGAAGATGAAATAGTACAGCATGTTAGAACATGGTTTGAGAAAATGAGTCATCGACCAGGAGTTATTTATTTTGTGCTCAAAGGGTGGGGTCGGCATACCAAACTCATTTGTTTTATACCATATTCAACCTATTTCATTACATTTAAATGCTCTGAATAGTAATGGCAGACTTAGTTTAAAAAGTAGCAATGAACTATTTTGGTCTTTATACATACACACAAAAAAACGTAATAATGTCAAAGTAGATGAAGACAGAAATAAGTTATAAACTAAACAAAACCAACCATCTAGTCCAGTCTTTCTCAATCTTTTCATCAAGGAGGAACCCTTGAAATAATTTTCAGGTCTCAGGAATCCTCTGCATAAAAATTTTTACATCTACAGCTCACGGTACCTTAGTGTGATCAGTAATTTTTAAATATAATAACCCAATAACAATTGTCAGCGCTCTTTTGAGCAGACAATGATTTTTTTCTGCGGATGTGTTTATTTTGTCCAACTTATTAGCTACTTGTTTTGCGTGGTTCCCTGACCCCAGAGAGGATATCAGCTCCAATGCAAGTCAGTAGCATAAGTTGATGAAACCAGTTTTTTTTTTTTTTTTTTTTTTTAAATTTCGTGCTTGATTTTTTTTAAACCTTGTCCAATTAGGCATATGTCTTATAATCAATTTCTACTGTACAAGATACTTATGAAATATGGCATTTCGGGATGCAGAGGCCTACCAACCAAATATCAACAGATTACCCTATCTCGTTTCAAAAACCGAAAATGGACTCAATCAAGTGAACCCAGTCCTATTGCGTACTGTATACTGGGCTGTTCGATCACTGTCCATCACCGCGAGAGCCAACACTGCCCAGCGTGCAAAGTGAAAATACAACACGACGTTTATTTATTTACTTATTTATTTTCAATCATGATCACTCGCGGAACCACTTGTGACCTCTCGCGGACCCTAGGCCGTGGAACCCCGGTTGAGAAACCCTGATCTAATCAAAAGACATAAAGGGAAGTGACCAAGATCGTTTTGGGTTGAATTGAATGAGGAATGTTCGTCCAAAGGAATGAGTGTGAAAAGAGCCTGGCGATCGTCATTACATTTTATATTTAAAAATAAATGAAGAGGTGTGTCTAAAATATAAGTAATAAAATGAGCTTTTATTCTTGATTTAAGTCTTATTAACTAAATCAAATCATAAATGAATAGAAAGGTACATCGTCACAATTAAGACTTGTGTGCGAAAAGAAATGTGTAAACTAATCATTTGTCATCTATTTTTCTTACAAATGTGACAGTGATAATATACGGTAATGAATAGGACTACAACGTATTAATAGGACTATTTCTTACCCTGATATGTCGTAAGAGCCGGACTAATCTTTTTGTTGTCCATATAGCACCATCATCAAGTAAAATATATTGCTACGGTACGACCGCATAAGTGAGTACCAACATACGGATGAAAGTAAGGAAAAGGGCAGGATGTTAGACTGACCTGCGGGCTCAGTTCTCAACCCTTGTGAAATAAAGCTCGTCCGTTCGTTTGTTTGTTCGTTCATTGCGAGAGAACGTGAATACTATGGCGCGAGCGTCGTATTGAGACCACTGCAGTAATGATTCCATGTCCCATAACAAAGGAAGAAGCAAATCACGATGATGATGACTTTGCCTGCTAGATATTTTTAACAAAAGTAATGACAGCATTGAAAGGATTTTACAAGAACAAAAACGATAAAAATAAATAAATAAAATGAAAAAAAGTCCAGACCTATACAACACTCAAGAATATGTCCAAGAGTATTAGATTTACAAGGCGTGGTATGAGAGAACATAATACATTTACAACGCGTGGTATGCAAGAAAATAGCTTGTACGAGGATTAGACATAACACTGAACACATTAAGCGCCATTGTTGTCTGCATTGTGGTAAACTGAATTGCAAAATAACGTTTTGAAAATTGGTTTTTGAAGGCCTGCCGTAAAAAGATATTAATAGATCGACCTTAAGAAAGTTGAAACACATGCTAGGAAAGGATGCTGCAGTTAATTTTTCCTTTGGCTTTTACGCATGTGCAGAACTGCTCATGGCTGATGTTGAGAAGGGAGCTTAAAATATCATTGTCAGGGGAAATAATTTAAAAAGCAGCCAATAAACAAGCAGCAGGCCGGAGATTAGCTAACACGAACTAATGCTGTTAATGTGAAACATACAGTGCTGTGGACATGTATTGAGACTGGCAAAAAACTAGAAGGCTTCCATTTTGAGGACAAAGAAAATTGAAAAGAAATTAAACAAAAGCGAAGTAGAATACAAGACAAAGACAAATTTAATTTCTTGAAACAGAGGTAGTAGCAAAGTTAAAACATAGGGACTTGCACGAAAACGACCTCACGGGGAAACGAAAAGAGCATCATTCGAGATAAGAGGATCGGCCTTTTGAGCCAGGGTCGAGATCAGACATATTTTACACATTTTACTCAATAAAGTCAATAGACCTCACTTTGAGCCCCAGAAGGGGTATAGAAAAAAATAAAATAAAATAAAATCATTCGAGATAAAAAGGAGTATCAAGAGAGAAGTGAATTTGGTCTGTATTTAATTCTTTCTTTTTTCTGCATTTTAGACAAACTAGGGGACATTCAGTTCTAAAAGTGTGTATACCCATCACATGTTGGCGTTGGAGAAAACGGAAAGGCAGGCAATGAAGCCAAGAAAGGTGGAGACCATATAAATCAAATAAAGTAGATCTGGGCATAACATATAATTTCTAAGAGATATATATAGTGTGTCCCAGAAGTCTTAGTGCAGTTTCAAGCTTTAGTAACTTCAGAAATATACATGCCACAAACTTACAAGCAACATCACTTGAAAGATTAATTATTTAATTTTTCTTACACTTGTTTAGTTTTCTGAATATTGAAAAATACATTTTAAATTTTTGTTTTCAGGCCCTCTGATTGAAGATGGCAAACGTTTTACGCCTCTGTGTCTCTGGGCTTGGAGGAAACTGTCGTAGATTTTTGATAGGGGTATTAAGACTTGGGTTGGTCCCTTCTGAATAGATTAGAATAAGTGATAGTCACAGTGAGAAGTAGTAATAGCAATAGATTTCCACGAGTGAGATGGTAGAAATGTGATAGAGGCTGTCTCTGAAATCAAGAAATCTTCTCTCTTTCACCTATCTTCTACGACAGCTTTAGATTGAGTCAGACAGTCTACTCACATATATATATATATATATATATATATATATATATATATATATATATATATATATATATATATATATATATATATCCACTCACATACATACACACATAAGACGACAGTTAGACGTACAGACGTGGGAAAAACTATGACAATGATTATATGAAGAGTTTGGGAAAACGAACTGACCGACACGCTGGAATAAATTTTATGAGTAGTTTATTTATCAAGACTAAACTTCTCTCACAACATATCAAATCACACCAAGCATATACAAAAAAATCATAAACACATAATCGAGAAATGCTACAAGAATGATAGACCCGATGGTATGATCCTTCCCTCTATGTATAGCCCACAGTCCCGTTAGAAGAAAGTGATAGCCCAAAGAGTCACAGATACATATGATTTAGTCTAAAATTATTCTCTAGTCTAAGGGAATATATATATATATATATATATATATATATATATATATATATATATATATATATATATATATATATATATATATATATATATAGTTAGCAATACCTTGCATAAAGAAATGTTATGACAGCAAAAATGAATGGGTGTCAAAATACCACCATAAAAGGATCGCTCAGTCCTGCATTCACTCTATTCATTCAACTGTGATCACGTGCATTTTTTTCCCATACTCACAGCTTTGGTAGCCACTTCGGGAACAAAAACAATATTTTTAGGACTTGCCCATACAGAATCTTCAATGGTAATCTTGGCCAAGAAAACCCCAGGTCCAAAAAGACGGGTTGAATTCACTACTTCCGGGACCGTTCTCTTGGGAATACTATTGTTTTTTTTTGGATGTCTGTTTAAGTCACATAAAATTGTCCAGGCACGAGCGTTTATAGCGAGCACAGTGTCAACATCTTAGATTTCAAATGAATGAGGAATGTCAGGTCGGCACCATCTCTCAGTATAGGAATTTAGTTGGTCACACCACCACTTGTCAACAGTGTCGGGAAAGTTACTGATTGTAATATGTTACTTGCCACAAAGGCTGAAAAAATGACTAGAGTTTTCTCAGGAAGAATCAAATCAGGCTCGATGACCCGTTACTTCTTTAAAATCTTAAAGTTCTTGTAAAAAATATACATCAAATCTTTAAGGTAAGAATGTTTGTTGTTTTCTTCACAGATTTATCTCTTTACTCAAACGCTGGCAAAGTTTGAGTACCACAGTTTCACTATATATAAATGGAAAGAACACATATCAAATAATTATACATACTATAACTGATAATTTAAACTGCAAGCGTAGCTTGTCTTATAGTTTAACACTTCCCGTGGAATAAGTTATATTTAAAAATCAAACATCCTGAATTAGGAATACCTACTCATTCCGTCAATACTCAAGATGTAGCAGTCATTTAATAAGTTAGTTTTTAAAATATTCTCGACGGCGTATTAGCAGTTAAATTAAATCCATTATGGCTACATGATTTTAAGCTAAAAGGAGGAGGGCGGCCTGCATGGAGGCCGTAAGGAGGCAGCCCCTCCACCATGCAAAGGCACAACAGGCCAATCACCTGTTTGCTTTAAATCACGATTACTAGCAACACAAGAGAGAAAACTGGACTGATTCTAAAGGCGACGAACTCGAACGGACTACGGACTACGACTTATGGAACTTGGAACACAAGAAGTATAAATGGGAAGGAAGAGGAGCTGGTGGAAGAGATGAGGAAAGCAAAACTAGAAATCCTGGCTATAACGGAAACGAAGAAAAAAGGACAAGGAGTCATGGATCTCGATGGCAACACGCTGCTCTACAGTGGTGTACCCATGTCTGAAAGAGCTAAAGGGGGCGTGGGTTGCATTGTGGCCCAAAATCAAAAAGATAGTATTAAGGGATGGAACTTTGTCTCGGAGCGCATTATGGTTGTTAAACTAAAAGAAGGAGAAACCATAGTCAACCTGGTCATAGTGTATGGGCCAAATGAGGATGAGAGAGCAGAGGTCAAGGAGGAATTCTTCGAGCTGCTTCAAAGGACAGTGGATGACTGCCTAGATGAAGTTATCATGCTCGGAGATTTTAATGCCAGAGTTGGAAATGACTATGCTAGATGGGGTGGAGTTATCGGAAGATATGGAGAAGATACTCTCAATGACAATGGAAAGCGACTCCTTAGATTCTGCAGTGAGCAGAATCTGATAATTACAAACACAAAGTTCCCCCATAAGCGCATACATGCATACACTAGATGTGAACCAACAAAGAATGAGAAGTCAGTGATCGACTATGCCATTGTTCGGAGAAGCTCATTCAAATATGTCCGAGAGGCTAGAGTCTGGAGGGGGCCAGAGATTGGAAGTGATCACTACCTGCTAACAATCAAAAAACAACTGAAAGAGTTGCTCAGCCTAGGAACTGTCCAACATCACGCAAGAAACCAAGTAAACGAGCAGGAGAAATGAGCATTAGGACCTACAAGCTGAGAGAGCCAGAAATTAAGACCAGATATCAGGGGCTTATTGCTGCAGCGGTGAGCAACACAGAAGAACGACCTGATGACTTGGAAACCCTCTGGATTAAATTCAAGGATATCATAAAGACAGCTGCTGCAGAAGCATGCGGTGAAGTCCGACTTGGGAACAAGAGAAAGAGGACACCTTTGTGGACAGAGGAAGTCAAAGAGAAAATAAGAGAGAAGAAAATGGCATGGAAACAATACTTAGGAGCTAAAAACACAACAGGACAAATGGAAAAATATAGAGAATATGTGACACTCAGAACAGAAGCAAAGAACAAAGTGCTAGCAGCAAAACAGAAGTCCTGGGAAGAATTTGGAGAAAGCTAGAAAAAGATGCACAAGAAAACCAGAAATTGTTCTATAAGACCCTAAAGAACATGAGGAAGGAAAAACAATGCCCTCTCAAATTTATAAAGGACAAGCAAGGCAAATTGCTTACTGCCCCGAAGGAAGTAATGGGAAGATGGAAAGAATATTTCTCAGAACTCCTGGATGGTGAGCATTGTGAAGCATCAGAAATGATAAACACTAGCACAGAAGAGAAAACCAATGATGGTGAAGATGACATAAAGATGGAAGAACTGAAGGCAGCACTGGAGAAAATCAAGATGGGCAAAGCAGCAGGGCATGATGGTATAACACCAGAAATGGTTCAGTTCATGGGAGCATCAGGCGACCTATTACTCTTAAGGGTTTTACAGGCAGCGTGGTACAACAAGACCATACCAAAGGATTGGGAGATTGCCATCATAACACCAATTTTCAAAAAGGGTGACAATCGACAGTGTGAAAACCATAGAGGTATATCCCTTCTCAGTGTCCCTGGTAAAATCTACTCTAGAATCCTAGAGCAGAGACTCCGACGCCTAGCTGAGCCACAATTGAATGAGGTCCAGTGCGGATTCCGAGCAAACCGAAGTACTCAAGACCTAATCTTCACACTCAGACAGCTGAGTGAAAAGGCCCTTGAGTATAAGAGTGAGATGCATCTTTGTTTCATAGATCTGGAAAAGGCGTTTGACAGGGTCCCTGGAGCAAACTTTGGGACTGTTTGGCAAGGAAGAACATTCCAGCACCTCTGATTCATGCTATACAGAGCTTCTACAAGTCTTGAAGAAATTATGTGAGGACAGCAAACCATAAGTCGGAAGAGTTCAGGACCACCACTGGTGTAAGACAAGGTGATATCCTATCACCTTACCTCTTCATATTTCTTATGGACGATGTCATCAAGGCATGTACGGAGAGAACAAGAAAGTATTCAGTGGGGTACTGGAAGATGAGAGAGGTCTATATTTCGGAGCTGACATTTGCTGATGATGTTGCCCTGATTGCTAAATCAGAGGCACATCTCCAATCCAACCTGCAAGTCTGGAAGGAAGAGCTGGAGAAGAGAGGGATGGTCATAAACAGCTCTAAAACAAAATCCATGGTGATATCACGAGAAGAAAGAAAACATCAGATTAAGCTGGGAGAACAGGTCCTGGAGCAGGTCGACCACTTTAAATATCTTGGAGCTATTATAGACCGAAAGGGAGGCATCAAAGAAGAGTTGGCCACTCAAAAAGCAGCAGCTGGGAGACTTTTTCAGGCCATAAATCGAGGATTCCTCAGCAAGAGAGAGGTTGGTAAGAAAACGAAGATGGCTGTATACCGCTCCACCTATGTCCCAGTCTTGACATACGGATGCGAGTCATGGGCAATGACTACAACCCATAAAAGCCAGATCCAAACCTCAGAAATGAGGTATCTGAGGAAGGTGGTTGAAGTAACAAGAAGAGACATGGTACGCAACCAGACAATACGTCAAGGCCTTAAATCCTACCCCCTGCAGACCCAAGTAGAACAGTCCCAATTAAGATGGTTTGGCCATGTCTGCAGAATGGGAGAAGATCGGATACCACGACAAGCATGGGAAACAAAGAGCCAAGGATCCAGACCCCGAGGACGACCCAGAGTCCGCTGGGAGGACAACATTAGACAATCTTTGAAGAATCGAGGACTAGAATGGAACCAGGCCAGGAAGAAGACAGCCGATAGGATAGTCTGGCGCTCTCTCTTCCAAACCTCTACACCTCATGGTAGAAGGGGAACGACTAAGTAAGTAAGTAAGATTTTAAGCTAGAAATTATAATTTATTCCGCTTTCCACTGTAACTCGTCGACTAGAGAATATAACAGACTTAATAATTTAACTCTCTGCACAAATCTAACTAGCAAAATGAAGTAAGCGATTTAACACTTTAACACTCACAAAATACTAGATAAATAATATAAGATTTACCTCAACACAGAACTACTAAGAACTTAAACCACTACGATCATACTAAATGACATCTCTATTAACAGAGATTCTAGAAATCGAACGAAGGCTTGTTCTAGTCTTGACTGCGAAGTTACTGAGTGAAAATGAAATCTAACTCCCTCCAGTATATATGAAACACCAGACAAAGATGTACGCTATTTCCATAAACTACGCAATAGCCTCCCCTTCTCTTAACACCTCGTGTCTTCGCACCTCATGCCAAAAAGACCATTCAGAGCGAATGCGCGATGGCGCCTTCTCCACCCTGATACTGAGAATCTACCGAGGGAACTACATGTCAGATGCAAAATACCAGACAAATGTCTGATACTGCGCCCGGGGAGATGTCGGGATTCACACTTCACCTCAGCGCTCACCGAGAAACTACGTTTTGACAAGTGAGAATGCAGACGATATGTCGGCCCTATGTCTGGGATAGCCAAAATATTCACAGTTATTTCGTCAATCTGCAGAGATTGACCGAATGCATTCTCACGCCAAATCGTCTGGTGCGAGGGACTGACACGTTACGTAAAAAGTTACTCGTTTAATCAGCAATGAAATGCGTTTCAAAATGAGAAACGAAACTGGTGAAAGTGAGAATGGGAAACAAATATTTTTCGCAAACGAATGGATGCGAAAAATACAGGAAAAAAAGGTAAAGAGTGATAATAAAATAGAGGATACGGGTGAAAGAAAAAGAAGAGGATATAGGCAATTCAATGATCAATAAACCTCTGTGACAGAAACAGAGATGAAAGATACATACAGGTTACAATTTATTATAAATTCGGGGGGGGGGGGGGGGGTCGGAGTGGCTAAGAGGTACAGCGTCAGCCTCGAGGTCTAGATTCCCAGTTGAGGAAAATAATTTATGGAAAAAATATTTCAGAACCAGTGGTCCTAATGATGTCATACTCCCTCCTGGTCTCCTGGGTAGTGAGATCGGATGCCTACCCTTCTCGGATAAGGGTGACAAAAATTGGAGGTCTTGTGTGCAAGTTGCGCACGTTAAAATTCCCACGGCAGTTGGAAATCGTAAAGAGTAGGCCTATCAGGCCGCATCCCTGGCAAAATTTAAAAATTAGAAACCTGCCCACTACAAAAATATTTATAGAAAATGTGATTCTTATATACACACATCAGAATTCTCGCCGGTGCTACGGAGTTCGTGCACTGTGCTGAGATAATCCTTGTGTGATCTAAGGGAGAAGATAGGAGCACTAATGGAGTAGTCCGTGTGCAATGAAAATAGTCCTTAACCAAAGTCGCTGGGGCGATTTTAGTGTTAATCTGTAGTGTGATGTCGGCCACATCTGAGATTAACTAATATGATTGTCGGTTAATAGTATCTCATCGAGATTAACTAATATGATTGTCGGTTAATAGTATCTCATCCGTTCCTTTTCCCAGCAAGGAGGAACGGGGAACCAAACAGATATGACGACTTATCGCTGACAGGAGTGTAAAAATGTTTAAAAATACTAAATATCTGCAACATAGCAGATGAAGAAAACAGTGCCGTCTACTGAAAATCACGTAATTAGTCAGTACTATAACTGTCACAGAATACGGCCGTAGTGTACAAGAGAGCGACCCAAAATTATGTGACAATTGTTCAAAACCGACTAAACTGTTCAATACCCACTAAACTACGCAGACTGACTAAACTATTAAAACTGACTAACATATTCAAAACTGACTAAACTAAACTGTTCTGCGGTTCATTTCAAAATATAATCCATCATCATCCTCCTTCTCATTCCATATAGAGCATGGAGCCTACATCGCAGCTTGTCCCATTTACCAGAAGCTTGCAGTACATCATCCATGTGCATGTGCAGTGATGGTCTCTGTAGTAATGTGCTTGACATAACGAGGTCGTCAAGCCCATGCATATATTAGTCGTCTCCTACGATATGACTAAGGGGTCAGTAGTCCTATTCGTTATGTATGTCCTCAAAGACCCGGTAGCTCCCCGAGGCGTGTAAAAACATGTATAGGCTTTTATTTTATTCCAGTTTTAGAACGTTCAAGAAATCTAAAAAATATCATTAGACCTTTTTGAGGTACATACATCATCAGATTAATTCGTTCTGCCGTAGTTTTGTATTATGAGTGACAACTGCTGCAAGTTATGCAAAGCCAGCACGTTCCTGAGACAGCCTGAACTACCTGCCACATCAAGTGTAAACGTGTTGACAGCGACAATTATATCCTGCCGCTCTCATTGGTTAATCATTCCTTCTTCAGTGATCAAATGTCAGTTGTAGCCGGGTCTTGAACGTTAATGACGTTCAATGTCGACATATAGCGTACACAATTTACGTGTGCCGTCATTAATAGATTATGTGTGTGATCACAATTGATTATTTGTGTGACCACAATAGATTATTTGTGTGATCATTTTACATTATTTGTGTGATCATAATAGATTATTTGTGTGATAACAATAGATTATTTGTGTAATCACAACAGATTTTTTGTGTGATCATAGAAGATTATTTGTGTGACCACAATAGATTACTTGTGTGATCTGACATCTAGATAGACAGATATATGTACAGGGTGATCATAAAGTCCTGGTTCGGTTTTAAATGAAACAATAGAATTTTTTACTAAAAAAATAAATAAAAATAAAAACATGTGAAAGCTTAACACTTATAGTTTTTATATAACAAATTAATCGAAATAAATGCGATCTTTATTTGCCTTTATTTGCAAATATTAGTTAACCCCAAATAGTGATAGTTCCAGAAAAGGTTAACTTTGTGCTTTGGATTACGGAACTAAAATCAGTAACAGCTGTGAAAAGTTTGCTACTCATTATCGAAAAGATGCACTACACAAAAACTCAATAAATTGGTGGATGACAAAGTTTAAAGAAAACGGATCAGTTAATGACAAACCACGATCTGGGAGACACCGAATTAGTGTGGCAGTTAGGGAACGATTTACAGTCAAAGGGAAGGAATAAAGAGAATTATGAATGGGAAGGTTCAGATAGAGTACAAAAGGGAGATGCGCAAACAATGATGCGCATGACAGAGGTGAACGGTAATCCAGTGAAGCACGCTTTTGTGGTGAAGTGGGATGTTATAAATATTTATAGGGGACTTAGTGTACTGACTGAGATCAGCTGTGAAGGTATCTATATCTATTAAGAGTAGTGTATTATAGATAACCTTACTTGCTACCACATATCTATATATCTCAGTCAGAATTATTCTGGAATAGTGTGATGACTACGTTTATGTGTCTAGGGTATGTGTATGATGAAGTGTAAGTCACAACAACAGACAGATAAACAATTTAATTTAATCCACTACTCTTGACAACACTGTGACACTCACATACATATAACACTCTATGAGAATATCTTAAGGAGTCACTGATAACTTTTCAAATAACAATATGTATTCATTGTTATCATAAAGGTATATGTGTCCTGATTCAAATACAAAGGAACCAGGAATCACAATCAATTTTAATTACAAGTATATGTACAGACTTTATCAATATGAATATTGTAGTGACATATATTATTAAAATATCCTATGTGTGTCAGTTGTGTAGTGGTAATATGAGGTAATACTGGTTTTGTTTTGTTCAAGCTCTGTTGGTATTTGTCATCATGACTTCAATAGGTTGTCTTTTGGGACTAGTATTGGAGATGTTTTCAGTTCCTGATATTAAGACAATTAAATTCCCCTCTGAATGTTATTTTTACAAAGTCATTTCAAGATGAGGGGGCATAATGTGAGCTCAGCTGGCCAAATCAGCTTATCTTGCGTGATGGCGGCAGGAAAGGACTCCTCTGCTCGAATTCTCCCCTGGGCTCTGGAGACACCTCACTGATAGCTAAAAAGACCAAGGAGTATGCTGTCCGACTCTGGATTCAGCAAAGCTCTGACCAGGTGCTGCTCAGTACCATCAAGACCACGGTCCCTGAAAACAAGAAGGATGTACCTTCTACTTCATAACTAATTGATACTCTAGTTCTACACTGAGCACAATACAACACAAACATTGAGTTCAGAGCGTTAGGCCAACTGTCAGCTTCATCTGAAATACTTTATACCAGTATTTACCTCCTTAATGGTTAAACTATACCCACAATGAACAATTGGGTATAAAATGGACAAATGGAAAATTCCTGGGGGACCTGGATTTCGCAGATGATGTAGCATTCTTAAGTTCAACACCAAGACAATCCCAAGAAGCAATAAATAATTTGTGTCATCTCTCGGTTAAAAATTGGTCTCCAAATAAATGCCTCTAAAACTAAAGCTATGAACTTTTCTAACGAGACCTTTGATATCATCTTGAACGGGGGGAAAAACTACAGAAAGTTGAAAGTTTCAATTATTTAGGCAGTAAAATGACTCAGGATGGTGACACAACAAGAGAAATCCATACTAGAATTGCTTTGGCAGCTAGCGCCTTCAATAGATTATCTAACATTTGGAAATTACGATCATTGAATATACATACCAAGCTTCGTCTGTTTAATTCAAATGTTATCTCAGTGTTAACATACGGCTGTGAGAGTTGGAAAATAAACAAAATCATTGGAGAACAAGCTGAATACATTCGAGAACAAATGTCTTAGTCTAAAGAAAAACTCATGAACATCAGTTGGAAAGAATTCAAGACTAATCGACAAATAAGAGAAGACTCTAGGCAGAAATATGTCTCCGACTATATAAGGAAAAGACGATGGTCATATATCGGTCATGTCCTACGAATGCAAAACAACAGAATACCATACAGGCGCTCACTTGGGTTCCTGAGGGTAAGCGGAAAAAAGGAAGACCAAAAGAAACACTCAGAAGAACAATAATAAGAGAAGGAAGAACGTTGGGCCTAAATAATGTGCAAGAGCTAAGAGGAGTGGCGTCACAACGAACAACCTGGAGAGCACTGGTTTCTGCCTTATGCGCCGTGTTTGGCGCTTAAAGAATTTATTATTATTATTATTAATGGTTACCACGCCTCTGCACTTCCAGCATTATTTCTGTCTAATCAATCATCCAGGTGTCAGTGTACTATTTTGCCATTCCATGCCGTTTTACTTCCCTCCGACACCCTCTGTTCAGGCTGGAGCATTATAGGCTTTATCTCCTGTTTGCCACTGAACTACACATATATATACAGGCATAAATTAACAATTTACATTCAATTTTCATTAAAAGATACTGAATGGTTCAAGCTTACCACAATTTCATGGAAATAAACACAGATACGTTGATTAGCAATGAATTCTGGCACAATTACTGGCACAAATTCCCATCTGCTTATGTTCCAGGCTTTTATTTTAGCAAAAATATGAGCTGGCTTCAACGCACTGATGCTTTATCAAGCTTATTTAAACAAGTGGTTTCGAACTAACGCTCCTAAGTGATTATATCAGCGAGTCTAGCCAATGAGGCCCCGTTTCGACAAGTGTTTGAAAAAATGTTACCTTTTCACGTCTCCCCTAACAACGAAAGATAGTATTTATAGCCCGACCAATCGTGGTTAGTCTTTCATTTGTTGCGCTCCAATCAATTTGGAGTTTACATGGTAGGCTAATTCTGTAACGTAAGATTTTTTTCAAACACGTTATAAAAAAATTTTATGAGCAGAAATGATTCCATGCTGTCAGGCATCCCCACTATTTTATTTTGGGTATAATTTATTAATTCCTGGACTATTTGCGTAACGTTTTACATATTCTTTGTCAGCAAGCCCTAAGGAACCCAAATATCCAAATTTAAAAGAGCTACGTGGCTGCGTTCAAAATATGTATTTTCTACCTCCTGTTTCGAAGATGTGCTGTCTGGGTACTGTTATGTTTTCAACCGTAAACCAGGAGCCGCGCTAGCGTAGTGGTTACAACACCGCTCTGGCGACCGGGTGATACAGGATCAAACCCGGGCGACGGCATTTGAGGATTTTTCGTCGACCGGGATTTGGACTGGATTAACTCGAGACCTGGCGAGCACATTTGAAGGAGTGTCGTCGACCAGGGACTGGCGGCTCCTGAGCCGACCCAGCTGCAATGGGTACCTCCGAAATCGGCGAGTATTTGCCTGAATGGCGAGGGACACCTGTCTCTGTACAAGAAATAAAGGGATACTCACGTAAAATCAATGTCAGGTTAGACATAAAATAATAACCTGAGATTTCGCATCGAGTATTAGCGGGCGTACGCAAAAAAAAAAAAAAAAAAACCCGTAAACCCATCTATTGTTATCTTTCCTAATAAGCGTTTTTTTATGATTTTAAAACCTAACTTTGGGAAGGGTAGTGAATTTATCACTGTCCGTCCGAAAAAAAGTTAGTGCATGTAGTCTTACACGCGTGATGGCAGCATTTGTGTATCGCGCGAAGCGTGTTTAGTGTTCGGCTTTCTGCCTCTCCCTTCTCGCTATCCTTTTGTCCATCTGTCTTTTGATCTTGGTAACATAGTGTAGAAAAAAGACATGAATGGAATTTAAAATTTAGGTCAACTTGCATATTTCAAGGTTTTTCTTAGAAAGGCAGCACATTTTATTGTGTGTTTGGGAAACGCGTGTATGTTGCAGAAGGCCTTTAATATCAACGTGAAACGTTACAATTTGCATACGCAGTAGAAAACAAGGGGATTTCGAGTACAGTCATTGTGACAGCACTGTTCTTTACCATTCTTCTTCCTTTATTTATTATATGTATTTATTAGGCTCTACATTTACTTGATAATTTATATATGTGGATTAGAATATTCCACGACACCTCCCCTCTTAAAACAGACATTATATGTCAGTCCTTTATTCTATATACACATAGAGAAATTTATTATTATTTCTGGGGTTTACGGTGATTCTCATCACACGGATGGCGGCTTAAAAAATCCGCTCCCAAATTGGTTTTTCCAGATATATACTCAATGCTAAAATTATATGGAGCCAAAAGTAAAGACCATCGGAGTAACCTGGAGTTCTCATGCCTAGCCTGTGCTAGAAACAATAAAGGTTTGTGGTCTGTTTGCAACTTAAATGCCTTCCCATATAGATAAATATTGAATTTCTTTATCGCCCATATTACTGCAAGACATTCTTTTTCGCTAGTTGAGTAGTTGATTTCAGCTTTATTCAACTTTCTGCTAGCATATGCCACTGGGCTTAATTCCCCATCCAATGCATCTGATTTCTGTAGTAGAGTTGCACCTAATCCAATATTACTTGCATCCGTCCTTACTATGAATTCTTGACTTAAGTCAGGTAATTTCAAAATGGGTTTACTTGTGAGCTTTTCCTTCAATTCTTGGTAAGTCATTTCACATTGTGGTGTCCATGTAATGCGATCTGGATGTCCTTTACGTGTCAATTCAGTTAACGGTGCACATATGGAATTAAAGTTTTTGATATACTTCTGGTAGAAACCACATAATGAGACAAAGGATCTCACGTCCTTCTTGGTTTGTGGTCTTGGGGCTTTCTGTAGTTTCTCTAAATTCTTTGGGTCAGGGGTCATGTTTCCCTGATAAACTGTGTGTCCAAAAAATTCCAATTCTTTACATCCAACGCAACATTTGGTTGGTCGGGCTGTTAAATTTGCCTCCCTAAGTCGATCAAACAGCATGTTCAGAGAGTCAATGTGTTCCTCAAATGTTTCTGTTGCTATAAGGATATCATCCATAAAATTTGTTATACAGGGATTATTCAGAGGATCCAATAATTTTCTCATCATTCTAGAGAAGACACTAGGCGCATTCTTCAATCCAAATGGCAATCTAATAAACTCATAGTGTCCTTCTGAGGTACTAAAAGCTAGGTATGGTCTAACCTCAGGCTTTACTGGAATCTGATAGTATCCTTTACTCAGATCCACTTTTGAGAAATATTTAGCTTTATTTAGTCTGGCAAACAGCTGATTTGTATCCGGCAATGGATCCACCTGTCCTTCTGTAATAGCATTCAGTCTCCTGTAATCTTTACAGAGTCTATGTTCTCCAGAGGGCTTCCTTAAGAGTACAACACCGGAACTATACGAAGATTCACTGTGTGAAATAATTCCTTCCTTCAATAGATAGTCTATCTCTTCCTTCAAAGCTTTCTCCTTAGCAAACGGAATCGAATATGGTTTCATACAGACAGGTGTGGAGTCTATTAGTTTCATATCATATTCCAATAGGTTTGTATGCCCTGGTCGGTCTGTTAACACCTCTGCATGATTATTTAGAACCTGTTGCACTCTCTCTTTCTGTGTTTTCGTTAAATGTGTACTGATTTTCACCTGTGCTGCTGTCTCACAGGGGTGTAATGGATATTCAAATGATGAAAGTGGTTCCTTTTTTCATCTCCATGGCGATGGACAAGGTCAACAAGTGTGTCTCTTCCTGATGTTCTCTTTCCAAATATTTCTTCAGGAGATTCACATGATAGATTTTTTCTTTCCCCTTCTTATCTATCTTATAATTTGTTCTAGACACCTTCTCTAGAACTGTATATGGACCCTGCCATCCAATCTGTAACTTATTCTGACTTCCGGGCAAAAGAAGCAGTACCTTCTCTCCCACAGCCAAATCTCTGTCTTTCGCCTTCCTGTTATAATAGGCAGCATGTTTCTTCCTGGCTTGTTTCAAATTTTCATTGGCAAGTTTCCAGCCAGTTTTTAACCGAGTGGTCAGCTCATTCACATATTGGTATGAAGATGTAATGTTTTCCTCTGCCTTTTCATCAGTCCACGTTCTTAACAAAGCTACATGTGGACCTTTAATTGTGTGGACCTATTTGTCCATGCACCGGTATGGTCTCTTCCACTCGAAGCTTTATAGTGATGATTTTTCCTCCCAGAATTATCATTCACAAAACGACCGCTACCAATTTTTCTTTTGGGGCTTTCTCCCCACTTAAAATTCTTGATGAGAGATTTCCTCCCTACATCCTCTTCCTCCAGTTTGTTTAAGTCCGATTGAGGGATTTTCGGCTTATCCTGGGGTAAGACATCTTTTTGCACTCTCCGCATAGTGGCCATTGTAAAACAGTTAAGTGAAGCTTGTCCGTGAAAAGGGGCTTCCCATTCCATTTGGTCCACTTTATCAAATCTATTTTTCTTTTTATTATCAGGCCTAATTTTGCCCCGTGGCGTGTCCAGGTCCTGATCCATGTTCCCACTTGTGGGTGTTCCCTCGTGTGCTATGCTACACCTTTCTACAAAATTCTCAATGTCCCATCTTGCTTTGGGCCAATAATAATTGTGAGCCACCTTTTGAATGATGGTACCTATCTTCTCATGGTCCCCATCTGGTTTCACATGTCGGCTCCTTATTAAGTCTGCCCTATATCTTTTAGGAAGTACCAGCTGTCCTTGACCTTTGGATCTAGCTCCAGTCTTCCTATACATCAACTTGTTTTTCATGTAAAAATCTCCCTTGCCTGGAGTGGTATGACAAGTTGACAATTTTCTGAAACAAGGCTTGAGTGTTTTATCCCCAGCCTGTGCCTTCCTCATCTCTTCTGGAGTGGTATCTAACATAATATCCTCCTCCTGTCTTGAGGTCGACCTGACCTGAAGGGTTGCCATATACACAGGTTTCCTTCTGCAACGGTCAGTGTCATGATTGTCCATCTGACAATTCTTACACCACCTTTTTCCTTGGTTGAAAGATTTTCTTTCATTATATTTCCTTTCATCGAATTGTGGGATTTTATTTTTATTTTCATACCGTGGCCTATCAGACTGGTGCTTACCTTTGTGTTGATCCCTAGGATCAAATTTATTAAAGTTCTGTGGTGCCCTAAAGTTATCCACTTGTTTCTTTTTATTACCTGTTACCTCTGCTTGAGCTGCTTGATACCTTTCAGCAACATTTAGCAACTCATCCAGCCTCTCTGCACCTTGTTCCATGAGAAACTTTCTCAGGTCTGGAGCCATGGACTCTCTTAATTGCTCTATAAGGACCATTTCCTTAAGATCTTGGGTTTTCCCAGAGAAGTCCATTTCTCCAAGTATGTCTCTATTCGTGCAGAGAACTGGTGATAGGTTTCACCTGACAGTAGTTTAGCATTCCTAAATTTTTTCCTATAAAATTCTGCATTCTTTTCATACCTTAACAAAAGAGCCTGCTTTAGCATGTCATAATTTTCCTGATCACCTCTGCTCATTTTTGCAAAAACTTCATAAGCTGCCCCCCCGAAGTCCCTGAGATAACTTTAAGCTCCACCTTTCTCTCTCTAACCCATACGTGGTAGCTAATAGTTCATACCTATTTATATAGCTCTCAATATCATCGTCTTTCTCAACAAAATGATCTAAATGAAAGTTCATAGCTGAGGTTGAGGCTCCTTGAGTAACCGTAGCATCAGAGGCAAAGGGACTGGAACCATTTTCAGGAGCATGGCCTTGAAACTCAAACTCCCTTAGTCGTAATTCATGTTCCCTTTGTAATCTTTTCTCCTCCTTTTCTGCTTCCCTCTCTGCAGCTAATCACTTCTCTTCTCTTTCTGCAGCTAATCTTTTGTCTTCTCTTTCTGCTTCCAATTTCTTAGTCTCAGCCTCAATCTGCAACCTCTTAATTTCCCTTTCAGCCTCTAACTTTCTTTCGGCTTCAAACCTTCTTTCTTCGCGTTCAATAAATTTGTCACATTCCGTAGTAACATAGGCAACCATAACTTGCCCATCTAATCCTAACTCCTTTGCAGTCTGAACAGCAGCAGATCGAAATTTGGCTAGGTCCGCCATTGTCTATCAGGTAAGTTTCTACAATGTCTAACCAACAATTTAATCTCTAAATATATCTAATGGACAACACAGGCACCGTGAGCTCAACCTTATTTAATTCCACCCAAGTGTGACAACTTGCCCAATCTTCTCTTCATTTTTTTATTATTTACGTGACATCGTTTTTTTCTCATCCTCAATGCATGATCGCAAAGTCCCGGGAAGTGTCACTTGCGGAAATTCTCCTAGTATTCAGTATTTCCTCCTCGCTATTTTTAGATACGACGTCATTGTTGACCAATGACCTCGGTAGCTAGGAACCTGTTTTAATTTAAGACTGCTTAAGCTGATAAAACCAGTTTATGCCACTTTAGGAAGACCCCACGTGACTTTTAACGCTATTGATTGGAGCGTTTATTTGACGCTAATGTCACATGATGCACGCTATGGATCACGTGTCCAAGCGGAAATGTCCCGCTAAAAGTGCGCCAAAACACGAGCAATCTTCACTTGCCCGGAACCCTTGAGACAGCTAGGTCTAACCCAATTATCGGCGAATTCTCGCATTAAAAGCACTGAAGCCACGTGTCTAATTGCGGGTTAGCGTCCATCTTTGAGTAGGTAAGTGAAATCTCGCTAGAATATAATGTGATGAAATGTGTAGTACATTGCAAAATCGACGCAAGATTGGTATGTTTACTTTATTCATATTTTTGTTTTACGATCACATCCAGCCACATGTGATCGGGTATATTTTATGATCCCACGGGATATGTACATGTTCATAATAATGTATAACGGGAATATATATATATATAGCTATTAATTTCCATATTATTTGATTAATTTCGACCCGACGTTTAGACTAACGGAAATTAATATTAACGATAATGTTGACCGACCGTGACATATATTCATTATAAATTATATGACGAGGCGACCAGACATGAAGTGTGTGATAATGTTGTCAGACAATTCTAAAAAACACGGATGTCCAATTATTTGTTAAATTCATCATAATGACATGACGATTAGGCTAGAGGCACAGAACTAGAATACTGTTGCCGACATTTCTATGATAAATTTGGTGGGTTTAACTGACATTTATAATAATTCATCGGGTTAAGCTGACGATAAATCAGTCTAAAGAATTATAATACTGCCACTGGGGCAGAGTAATATAATAAAGGACAGACAGGAGAAACTTGAATTCAAGATTAGACTCTAGACATATGATGTTAGAGACTAAAATCTGAGGTGACTGGCAGAGGGACGGCTTAGGGAAAGACTGCTTTCTAAAGCTAGAAAATTAATGAAGCCGTCGTATTTGTCTTCAGTCTATGGTGGAGCCTTGCACGACAGTCCAATCTCAGCGCAGAATACGGAGTCGAGCACAGAGAAGGCAAATCCGAACCATTCAAGACCTACCGGGGCAACGTCAGGAGACCGGAGAACTAACCACACTTCACTATCAGCCGGGGGCTGAAAAGCTAAGTCCACGACAAAGGAAACTCACCTAATCAATGCCACAAAGTTTAGTCATCCATGATGAAAAACACGTGAAGTGTGAGACACATAATACATACAGCAGACACTAATTCCATCGACAATACTATCATTCACCATCTATTCACTTTATTGCAATAAACCAATTGGGTGTATATACTGTACCCCACGCTTTGTTCCTTCCATTAGATGTTGAATATTGTCTATGTTTATCTTCCTTTATAAGGGAGGGGGGGCTCGTAAAATATAATATAATTTAAAGAATAATAATAATAGATAACTGAGAAGGGGACGACGGTAGCGAGAGACCAAATATCTCCTTACAATCTTTTCCAGACCTGTCGAGTTAGGAGAATTTACCCTCTTCGTCACCCTTCGGAAGTGGGAAAACCCAGCAGGGATTCCTTGAGCCAAATCTTCCACATCAGATCTATTATTTCCTCTAAATAATTCTCTTATCCTTTAAACGCTACGTGACACTGGTGTCTCGGTCCGGGATTTGAACTTATGTATTTTATCATACCTCTGGGATAGTATCATCCATTCAGTCATTACAGTATACCATTTTAACACATGTATTTTCACACAGTGAGCTCTAGAAAGACAGAAAACATTTTTTCTAGAAATTCAGGCATTGATTGGTGAATCCCTTTATATATGTTGTGTTTAATTAAGTTAGTTCTTGATTTTGTATTTCATTGAATTACAGACCTTAAGTCTCCATAACTGTAGTAATTTCATTCTACAGCAGTCGGATAAATAATTAGTATTTACTTGTTGTTAGAAATACTATTGGAAGGTAGCACTAGCTTACTCAGTGTGGACTTTAACTGCAAAAGATGGCTGAAATAGTTAAGCTTAAGGCAGCACTAGGGGAGGGCGGTCGAGATCTAGGTTATAGTGGGGTGGACCTTGCAAATTATGTCAGTGTCGAGACTGATAAGTATTACGCTCGAGAAACAGCGAAAGCTGAAAGAGAAGAGCGAATAAAGTTAGCAGAAATAGATGAGAGGATAAAAGCTGTAGACGCTAGAGAAAGAAGCGAGAGAGATGAACGCGAGCATGCATTGAAGATGAAGCAGTTAGAGATGCAGGGACAAGCTCAAAGAGTTGAACCAGTAGCCGGTGCGACCGCATCTACCTCCTCAGGCAACCTATCGCCACGGTCAGATGATGATATGCCTTCCTTGCACGCAGGGGGCACCGGACCTTTGCCATCCTCACTCATGTCAACTTTGGGACCTTTGACGTTTCCATTTGAAGCTTTCTCGGAACAAGCCGACTCGATCGATAGGTATCTCGACAAATTTGAGAAGTTTGCCACCACGTTTGGTTTGGAGAAGAGCAAATGGAACCTGAAACTGTCGCAAGGGCTTAGAGGAACTGCTTATGACGTGTATAGCAAGCTTCCTCCAGGTTTACAGGATGACTACGACTCTTTGAAAAAAGGCACTATTGGTTCGTTATGAGCTACATGCTGACGCCTATAGGAAGAGGTTCCGTAACTCTAGGAGGGAAGTCGGAGAGAACTTTGCTCAGTTTGCTGCGAGACTGGATTCCTACGTGGAGAAAGTGGGGTGCCCTAGGGAATTTTACTCATGATTGGGAAGGCCTGAAGGAAATGGTCATGATCGAACAACTGAAGGACACCATGACTTCCGACATGAGAAGATTCCTGACAGAGAATGGGGCCAGCACTTTAGAATCCATAGTCCAGTTAGCGGAACGATATCAGGCAGCACTATCAGAGAATCCACCACCCAGACGGAAACAACCAGATTACGTACCTAGACAGACAGCTCAGTCACACATGGACCCCCAAGTGAAACCACCGTATACTAACTGCAAAAAGCATGACAAGCCAGACTACAAGACTACTCAGAGATCTAATTTCCAGCAGCAGAGGCAAGGGGAAAAATGGTGTAAGCACTGTAGAACCATCACCCACAATACGCAGGAGTGCAACCGGAAAAAAACCCACCTCATCATGCTGCCTGCTTACGTAAAAGTGCCGCAAGGGGAAATGGACCGGAAGAACCTCTGGACAAACCCCGACATCCCCCGGTCGTTGAGACAGTCCTCGTAAATGACCAAGAGGTGACCTGCCTTTATGATACAGGCCTTGCATTCGACGCAGTTGTCTGTGCATCCCTAGTCAAGCCTGACCAGATGACAGAAGACACTATAGAAATACAAGGACCTACTAAAAGTGCAGCACCTATGCGTTTGGCCATAGCCAAGATTAAGGTCAAATCAAAATATGTGACTGGGGAAATCAGTGCAGCGATCTTGGACGACCCTATTTATCCCTTGATCTTAGGGTGTAGGTATGTGTTCTTGGGAGAACCCATTCACCCTCTGGTTGTGGCGGCTGTCACCACTAGAGGACAGGCCAAACGGAATACGGAGTTGGAATCCCCACCCAACATCCTTCCTGAGGAATTAAAAAAGGCACAAACGGAGGATCAATCTCTAGCACCCTGCTACAAAAAAACTACCGAGAGCGCACACTCCTCTCCAAAAGGGAGACTTCTACAAGAAAAATGGGCTGTTGCATCGGAAAGCAGGAAATGGAGGACAGGAACATGGGCAACTTGTGGTTCCATCAGCATACCGAGCCCAGGTCCTAGAAATGGGCCATGCCCTTCCGTTTAGTGGCCACATGGGCATAAGTGCCACGATTCAGCGTATTTCATGTCATTATTATTGGCCAGGTATCAACGCCGATATCCAGAGATATGTGAAATCATGCCCGCAGTGCCAGAGGACAGCGCCGAAACACTGGACGGCCCCAGCCACTCTGGGAGAAATGCCAATCTTGGGCACACCCTTCGAACGAGTAGCGGTGGATATTGTGGGTCCACTTACTCGTAGCAAAAAGAGAAACAGTTATATACTCACGTTAGTGGATTGTTGCTCCATGTGGGCAGAGGCAATTGCTATGCCCGCCTGTGATTCTAAGCATGTTGCTGAGGCTCTGCTCACCATATTTACTCGGCTAGGGTTTCCGTCACAGATCCTGACAGATAATGGTTCCCAATTCCGAGGAAAACTCACCGAGGAAGTGTTTAGGATATTTCAGGCCCGACATATCCACACCTCTCCCTACCACCCCCAGGCAAATGGCCAGGTGGAGCGGTTTAACGGGACCCTTATTTCCATCCTTCGGAAACTTGCGCAGGAAAAACCAGAGAGCTGGGATCAATACTTACCCGCAGCACTATTTGCTTACCGCGAAGTACCCCACAATTCTACTGGGATGCCTCCTGCCACATTGCTGTTTGGTAGACCTATAAAAGGACCTTTAGAGGCACTGTTACGTACTTGGACAGATGATAAAGCTGATGAGACGGTCACCTCTGCATCCCAATACGTGAAGGAGTTGACCCAACGCCTTAAAACAGGATGGGAACTGGCAAAGGAAAATGTACGCCGTGCCCGTCGTAAACATGCGCGTTACTACAACCGCACTGCGAAGGATAGGGAGCTAGAAGTAGGAGAACAGGTATTAATACTCCTGCCCAGTAGCAATAATAAATTGCAAATCGGGTGGAGAGGTCCATATAAAATTGTTGAGAAAATGTCGCGCACCAATTACAAGATTGCCATAAAGGGGAAGCAGAAAATTTACCACATAAACCTGCTGAAGCGATATTATGAAAGACCAGGTGCAGAACCAGCACATTTCCTGACACTGGCTATTGCGACGGAAACTGAGGCGGAACCCCTGACCTCCTGTGAATACCCTCTTCGTCAGTGCGAAACTCATCAAGATGTTCAGATTAGTTCAACTTTAACGGAGGATCAGCAGGCACGGGTTCAACAGTTGTTGAGAAAACACACTAGTACACTCACGGATAAACCTGGCATGACCAACCTGATAGAATTTGATATGAAGCTAACAGACCTCGCCCCGGTACGAGTTAAGAACTATCCTGTTCCTTATGCTAAAGCAAAGGCATTGGGTGAGGAAATCGAGTACCTGCTTAAGGAAAATATTATCTCAAAATCAGAGTCGCCTTATAGTGCGAGTGTAGTGTTGCTTAGAAAATCCACAGGAGAACATCGCCTCTGCATAGACTACCGAAGGCTCAACGCTGTAACGGAATTTCAAGCGGAGCCCTTACCGGATCAGAATCAGCTTTTCACCAAGCTGAGTAGAGCACGATACTTTTCGAAGATAGACCTTAGCAAAGGTTACTACCAGATCCCGGTAAAAGAGGAAATTCGACATATGTTAGCATTTAGTACTTCTGAAGGCCATTATGAGTTTAATGTATTGCCATTTGGGCTAAGCAACGCCCCAAGCGTCTTTACTCGTATGATGAGGAAGCTACTGGAACCCCTGAACCACCCTGGGATAAGTAATTTCATGGACGACATACTTATTGCCACGAACACCTTTGAGGAGCACCTGGACGCAGTTTCCCTACTCTTCGAAAGACTTAGAGAAACAGGACTCACCGCTCGCCCTACAAAATGTCAAATTGCCTGCGAGCAACTAGAATTCCTGGGACACACTATCTCGCATGGATGCATGTTCCCAGATGCGCGTAATATTGAGAAGTTACAGCGGGCCCCACGACCCCAGACTAAAAAGGATGTAAGGTCATTTGTGTCTCTATGTGGCTTCTACCAGAGATATATTAAAGATTTTAATACCCTGAGTGCGCCATTGACCGCATTAACCAAGAATGGGAACCCGGACAAAGTAACCTGGACAGCGGAGTGCGAAAATGCCTACACGCTGCTGAAGGAGAAACTCACAGCTAGGCCAATTCTGCGACTGCCTGACTTAACTCTGAACTTTACGCTGCGAACAGATGCTAGCAATATAGGGATAGGAGCCACTCTCCTGCAGCCTAGTGATAGACCTTCTGCAACTCTATTCCCCATCGCATATGCTAGTAGGAAATTGAACCCTGCTGAACAGAACTACTCTACCATCGAACGAGAATGTCTGTCGCTAATATGGGCTGTGCAGAAGTTTCAACCATTTTTATACGGGAAAAAGTTCACGGTGCAGTGTGATCACCAACCGTTGATATTTCTTGCAGCGTCGAAGAACCTTAATGCCCGGCTTATGAGATGGTCACTACTGTTGCAGCCATATTCATTTCACATAGAATACATACCTGGGAAGAACAACGTAGGGGCAGATTTTTTGAGCAGACATCCGGACGCAACCGAGGAGATATGAGAAACTGGAAAAGAAGAGGAAGACAGGACAAGAGGAGTTGGACGGAACGTCAAACTTGAGGAGGGGCTTGTGTGACAACTTGCCCAATCTTCTCTTCATTTTTTTATTATTTACGTGACATCGTTTTTTTTCTCATCCTCAATGCATGATCGCAAAGTCCCGGGAAGTGTCACTTGCGGAAATTCTCCTAGTATTCAGTATTTCCTCCTCGCTATTTTTAGATACGACGTCATTGTTGACCAATGACCTCGGTAGCTAGGAACCTGTTTTAATTTAAGACTGCTTAAGCTGATAAAACCAGTTTATGCCACTTTAGGAAGACCCCACGTGACTTTTAACGCTATTGATTGGAGCGTTTATTTGACGCTAATGTCACATGATGCACGCTATGGATCACGTGTCCAAGCGGAAATGTCCCGCTAAAAGTGCGCCAAACACGAGCAATCTTCACTTGCCCGGAACCCTTGAGACAGCTAGGTCTAACCCAATTATCGGCGAATTCTCGCATTAAAAGCACTGAAGCCACGTGTCTAATTGCGGGTTAGCGTCCATCTTTGAGTAGGTAAGTGAAATCTCGCTAGAATATAAGGTGATGAAATGTGTAGTACATTGCAAAATCGACGCAAGATTGGTATGTTTACTTTATTCATATTTTTGTTTTACGATCACATCCAGCCACATGTGATCGGGTATATTTTATGATCCCACGGGATATGTACATGTTCATAATAATGTATAACGGGAATATATATATATATATAGCTATTAATTTCCATATTATTTGATTAATTTCGACCCGACGTTTAGACTAACGGAAATTAATATTAACGATAATGTTGACAGACCGTGACATATATTCATTATAAATTATATGACGAGGCGACCAGACATGAAGTGTGTGATAATGTTGTCAGACAATTTTAAAAACACGGATGTCCAATTATTTGTTAAATTCATCATAATGACATGACGATTAGGCTAGAGGCACAGAACTAGAATACTGTTGCCGACATTTCTATGAGAAATTTGGTGGGTTTAACTGACATTTATAATAATTCATCGGGTTAAGCTGACGATAAATCAGTCTAAAGAATTATAATACTGCCACTGCGGNAGATTAATATAATAAAGGACAGACAGGAGAAACTTGAATTCAAGATTAGACTCTAGACATATGATGTTAGAGACTAAAATCTGAGGTGACAGGCAGAGGGACGGCTTAGGGAAAGACTGCTTTCTAAAGCTAGAAAATTAATGAAGCCGTCGTATTTGTCTTCAGTCTATGGTGGAGCCTTGCACGACAGTCCAATCTCAGCGCAGAATACGGAGTCGAGCACAGAGAAGGCAAATCCGAACCATTCAAGACCTACCGGGGCAACGTCAGGAGACCGGAGCACTAACCACACTTCACTATCAGCCGGGGGCTGAAAAGCTAAGTCCACGACAAAGGAAACTCACCTAATCAATGCCACAAAGTTTAGTCATCCAGGATGAAAAACACGTGAATTGTGAGACACATAATACATACAGCAGACACTAATTCCATCGACAATACTATCATTCACCATCTATTCACTTTATTGCAATAAACCAATTGGGTGTATATACTGTACCCCACGCTTTGTTCCTTCCATTAGATGTTGAATATTGTCTATGTTTATCTTCCTTTATAAGGGAGGGGGGGCTCGTAAAATATAATATAATTTAAAGAATAATAATAATAGATAACTGAGAGGGGGACGACGGTAGCGAGAGACCAAATATCTCCTTACAATCTTTTCCAGACCTGTCGAGTTAGGAGAATTTACCCTCTTCGTCACCCTTCGGAAGTGGGAAAACCCAGCAGGGATTCCTTGAGCCAAATCTTCCACATCAGATCTATTATTTCCTCTAAATAATTCTCTTATCCTTTAAACGCTACGTGACACCAAGGATACCTTTTAATTCTTATATTCCCTGAAGTGAATTACCCCCAATATTTTTAGTAGGGAAAGATTCAAAATCCCAAGAGCGAGACCCCAATATATGTGGTGAAGTGGGATGTTATAAATATTTATAGGGGACTTAGTGTACTGACTGAGATCAGCTGTGAAGGTATCTATATCTATTAAGAGTAGTGTATTATAGATAACCTTACTTGCTACCACATATCTATATATCTCAGTCAGAATTATTCTGGAATAGTGTGATGACTACGTTATGTGTCTAGGGTATGTGTATGATGAAGTGTAAGTCACAACAACAGACAGATAAACAATTTAATTTAATCCACTACTCTTGACAACACTGTGACACTCACATACATATAACACTCTATGAGAATATCTTAAGGAGTCACTGATAACTTTTCAAATAACAATATGTATTCATTGTTATCATAAAGGTATATGTGTCCTGATTCAAATACAAAGGAACCAGGAATCACAATCAATTTTAATTACAAGTATATGTACAGACTTTATCAATATGAATATTGTAGTGACATATATTATTAAAAATATCCTATGTGTGTCAGTTGTGTAGTGGTAATATGAGGTAATACTGGTTTTGTTTTGTTCAAGCTCTGTTGGTATTTGTCATCATGACTTCAATAGGTTGTCTTTTGGGACTAGTATTGGAGATGTTCTCAGTTCCTGATATTAAGACAATTAAATTCCCCTCTGAATGTTATTTTTACAAAGTCATTTCAAGATGAGGGGGCATAATGTTGAGCTCAGCTGGCCAAATCAGCTTATCTTGCGTGATGGCGGCAGGAAAGGACTCCTCTGCTCGAATTCTCCCCTGGGCTCTGGAGACACCTCACTGATAGCTAAAAAGACCAAGGAGTATGCTGTCCGACTCTGGATTCAGCAAAGCTCTGACCAGGTGCTGCTCAGTACCATCAAGACCACGGTCCCTGAAAACAAGAAGGATGTACCTTCTACTTCATAACTAATTGATACTCTAGTTCTACACTGAGCACAATACAACACAAACATTGAGTTCAGAGCGTTAGGCCAACTGTCAGCTTCATCTGAAATACTTTATACCAGTATTTACCTCCTTAATGGTTACCACGCCTCTGCACTTCCAGCATTATTTCTGTCTAATCAATCATCCAGGTGTCAGTGTACTATTTTGCCATTCCATGCCGTTTTACTTCCCTCCGACACCCTCTGTTCAGGCTGGAGCATTATAGGCTTTATCTCCTGTTTGCACTGAACTACACATATATATACAGGCATAAATTAACAATTTACATTCAATTTTCATTAAAAGATACTGAATGGTTCAAGCTTACCACAATTTCATGGAAATAAACACAGATACGTTGATTAGCAATGAATTCTGGCACAATTACTGGCACAAATTCCCATCTGCTTATGTTCCAGGCTTTTATTTAACACAAATATGAGCTGGCTTCAACGCACTGATGCTTTATCAAGCTTATTTAAACAAGTGGTTTCGAACTAACGCTCCTAAGTGATTATATCAGCGAGTCTAGCCAATGAGGCCCCGTTTCGACAAGTGTTTGAAAAAATGTTACCTTTTCACGTCTCCCCTAACAACGAAAGATAGTATTTATAGCCCGACCAATCGTGGTTAGTCTTTCATTTGTTGCGCTCCAATCAATTTGGAGTTTACATGGTAGGCTAATTCTGTAACGTAAGATTTTTTTCAAACACGTTATAAAAAAATTTTATGAGCAGAAATGATTCCATGCTGTCAGGCATCCCCACTATTTTATTTTGGGTATAATTTATTAATTCCTGGGCTATTTGCGTAACGTTTTACATATTCTTTGTCAGCAAGCCCTAAGGAACCCAAATATCCAAATTTAAAAGAGCTACGTGGCTGCGTTCAAAATATGTATTTTCTACCTCCTGTTTCGAAGATGTGCTGTCTGGGTACTGTTATGTTTTCAACCGTAAACCCATCTATTGTTATCTTTCCTAATAAGCGTTTTTTTATGATTTTAAAACCTAACTCTGGGAAGGGTAGTGAATTTATCACTGTCCGTCCGAAAAAAAGTTAGTGCATGTAGTCTTACACGCGTGATGGCAGCATTTGTGTATCGCGCGAAGCGTGTTTAGTGTTCGGCTTTCTGCCTCTCCCTTCTCGCTATCCTTTTGTCCATCTGTCTTTTGATCTTGGTAACATAGTGTAGAAAAAGACATGAATGGAATTTAAAATTTAGGTCAACTTGCATATTTCAAGGTTTTTCTTAGAAAGGCAGCACATTTTATTGTGTGTTTGGGAAACGCGTGTATGTTGCAGAAGGCCTTTAATATCAACGTGAAACGTTACAATTTGCAAACGCAGTAGAAAACAAGGGGATTTCGAGTACAGTCATTGTGACAGCACTGTTCTTTACCATTCTTCTTCCTTTATTTATTATATGTATTTATTAGGCTCTACATTTACTTGATAATTTATATATGTGGATTAGAATATTCCACGACAGCTTTCTTAGTGGGCAGTCCAGAAACGTGAGCCAGAGAGGGAAGCCGCATATACGCGGGTAGCCATGTTAATGGCGTACTCAAGTAGTTTAGATGATAAATATTACATGGACATGAAGTAGTTTGGGTAATGATTAACCCGAAATATTGAATAGTGGGAATTCTTGTCTAGAAGGAGAAACGGTGTGAGTTAGTTATTATTCAGAAAGGAAAAGGTACGTAGAGTGATTTACAATACATATAGACAGTAGTCATATTCTTCAGTGAGGCAAGGGAAATTAACAACCCCGGAGAGGCCCGGTCCCATCAAGATAACCTGAACACTGAGAGGATATAAATAACAATAATCTAAGAAAACTGTAAGGAAGAAAGAACAGAACTAAGACAATAGCACCTGAATGATCACTGATGGTTAAAGGTCACAAGGTGTAGATTCGATACTGAACGAAAGAGAGAGAGAGAGAGAGTGAGGAAAGAAAGAACTTACATTGTATATTCTATGATGGACCAAATGTGGAGGTCAGAGCAGACAGCAATGATCCTCTCATTTGTAAATAAACAGTATTCAAATTACCATGGCGTTATCGCATCACGTGCTGTGTGTGTGTGTGTGTGACTGTGTGGTATACAGCATATCATAGCTAACCACAGAGGTAAGCGAACCTGGACAGACATTGCCATATATGATTCATGATACAGCGACCACAGACTGTCACATCTGTAAGGAGACTTCTGATAAAAGCTTCCGCGACCTCAGCCACAGTCCCGCGGCCCAATTTTGTGTCGCAATCATTTGTTTGAGAATCACTGCCCTAGAGGGTCAGAACATAATACACATCGATGTGAGCAGAGATGCTATGTATTAAACTGCACAATAAATTGAATGGGCCTTCTGTAACAGCTTTCACTGTACACCGTAACCAATTGCTGTTGAATGAGGTGTTCCCTAAATTAAATAAACAGATTGTATTCTTGCAGGACGAAGATGAGCAGAACCTCAGTAAAACGTGGTGTAGGTTGGTTGTCACGGGGCTGCCTCACCTTTGCTCTGCAGTAGTGGTCCACCAGTGGCCAAAACTCAAGAGTAACTAATGTGGATCTTCAAAGGTGTCTACCTTCGCACAAGATTACTCTTGGCAGAGTTGTAGATAGAGGGATAATGATGCTTCTACCTCAAGGGAGTGTGCATAAGATATTTCAGATGTCAAGAACAATGCTGCATGAGGCGGAGCAATGTTAATTTTAGTATCTGACCCGCCGCGTTTTATGAAGATGGTTATGCAACACTTAATGTTAGCTCGTTCAAGCCCGCAGCTGATTTAATTCAGCGAAATTCGTCTTATTATATATTTGGCTCTATAGATGTAACTAAATGTATATGTATTAAAGATTTTAGATCATACATGCGCTCTCTTATCTATAAGAACTGAATCAACTACAAATTTGTAAAATAACATATAACAAATTTAATAATGAATTAGTCTTTAACACATTAAAATAAATATAAATGAAGGTGACTAGGAAGTTTAAAAACTTTCGTCACTGAGACGTGTTTGGGGTCTCATGATAATTGTCCGTTGCTTTCGCCTGTTAAAAAACTTAACTTGCTGATTACTGCAAGGGTTGGTTGTCAAGTCTTTTGTGATGAGGATTCTGCTCTAGAGGCGTCTAGACGAACTTCACTCCTAATTTCAAGGTGGGGTCTTTACAACTCGTCCACTGTAGATAGTTAGTGTCGAACACCGCTCTTGAATCACAAGAACGTGGCGAAAACTCTTACTTCAGACTGGTCTCTTCTAATTTGTAGCTTCGTATCACGAACCCGAATAGGGTCTACAATCTCCTGGCACAGTAGAATGGACACAGCAATGCTGATTCGATGCTTCGAACACTTGATCTGAGTATTTTTATTATTCCTCTTATGACTTGTGCTTCTGATTCTTTAAGTCTCCAGTCTTCGTATTTAAAATTGTTGGTTCTCTTTTAAGTTATAAAGACGTCCAAATACTTCGATCTGGTCCCATTTAATTTTGGAATTCTTTGTCTAATCCTATTCTCTGGCTCCGAGGAGTTGTTTCTTGACGTTGATGAAAATGCAGTCTGATTTGTGTCTCAGATTTTGCTAGTTTATATCTCTCATTTTCTATTCCAAGTCCCATATGGTATTTTCGACAAACTTGCCAATGAGAGCTAATGTTTATGTTCTGCTCTCAAATGGAGCCAGTAGTAAGCTTGGAACTGGATGTGGTTGAGTATTAATCTAATTCTCCCCCGTGTGTTTAAAATTAATCTTTAAAATTTAAACTCATGACCTATCTTTTCAAAATAAGGCTGTAATACTTCTGGTTGCATTTGTACAAACTTACAAACGCATCTGTGAATTCATTTCCTGACTTATATCTTTCGCCAATATTGTTTCCTCTGATAGGCTATCTGTAATATTGATACAGAGACGGACCATCGGGAGCGATTACCTATTATCACCCGTGTTTTCGTACATCTCCCAGACGAATTTCTTAGACAGACAATATGGCTTTCTTTGAGTCGATTGTGCGAGACCACCTTGTGTCAACAATGATGTCATGTGACCGTCTGCATTACACGACATTGGGCGATAAAACTATAATCTGCCAGCCGGTCTAATTAGTCTTGTAATACTACGATTCACATGGTGAAACGTAAACAAGTCTGGGAGTGACTAGGCAGAAATGTAGGTGCATAAAATATGCTAAATAATAACACGATGAGTGGGGAACATGAAGAAATAAGTTAATAATGCAGGAGAGAACGAAAATGATGCAAAAGGACACAACTAATTTCATCACAGTGGTGAATGTAAAAAAAAAAAAAAAAATATGGATCGACAAGATAAACCACGCGCTAGGTCTGAGCAGATATTACTGGTAGTACCCATTTTTATTTATTTTCTCATCTTTCCAACTTAACTATCGCTTCCTTTCCTTCCCCTGACGAAGTCCTTGTTGCCTCAACGTTGGCTATTTTCTTTGTCTTTTGTCCTAGTTAGACGAATAACCTTTTCTTCATTTTTTTCATATTCATCCATTCTTGCAGACAATAATTGGTGAAATAGTTATCTGTTAAAAAGACCTAACTCTCACGTTTAATGACACTTACATTACATCAGCATCATCATGTGTCTACTCACTCTATTTTGGAGTATGAAGCAACCACTGCAACTGGTGACCGTGCAGGAAGCCTGCACCAAACATCCGTATGCTCTTGCAGCCGTGGTTTCAATGGCACTTTGTTTTACATGAAGAGGTTACCATCCTCATACACAACCTCCTATTAATCGCCTTGTACGAAATGCCTAAGGGTGCAGTAGTGTCACATCATGGAGAGCTACCTTAAAATGCCGTAATTATGAACTAACAGGCAAAGATTGACATCTGGGCCATTTGTCCATAACAAAGCATTGAACAATCTAAGATGATAATGGCGAAAACCGTGGTGATAATTCCGTCGAAGGTAATGTGGGTTATGTTTTTGATTATTGTTATATTTATTCCCGTTTCACTCATTTTGTGTGGATACGCGTCAAAAGAGAATCAGATTGGCAGAGGGTTAAGAGCGCTAGTCTCTCGTGCAACGCTACCGGGTTCGATACACGGTGGCGTCACGCTGCAGTCTGCCCAGCTGTAAAGGGGCATTATACACTGCTCTTGAGTTAGGGAAGGCAGCGAGAAAGGGAACTGGTCACCCCACCTCTCGAAGCTGTACCTAGTATAATGAAGTCTCTAACATTTTACCCCCCCCCCCCTCCTCTCCCTAGAGACTACTACCTATTCGTTAAAAAGCTTAAATCACGTATTAATACACGATTGTTATCCGGCTAGCCGGACTAGGAAAAAAGGCAAATAAAATCTCTTACCGCATTATCCAGCCATATAGAACATAGGCTTTTTTATTCTGTATCCACACATATTAACCTTACATAAGCAGCTTCCTTCCTAATTACATTTCTTTTACCTCTTCTGCAAACTCTACCCTCCTGTACACTATTCTGTTTAAACATATACCTGGTTCTTAATAATTTAATATAAATGAGAGCCAATTGTTAATATTCTGTCATATTTAAACATTAAGATTTACTCGCACACACCCCCACCACTAACTTCCGGCATACCACAGAGGATGGAAAGGGGAAAGAAAAATAAAACGTTGAGAAGCTAAACTAAAATTGTGAAAGAAAAACAAACTCGAGAGTGTCTGGGGGAGAAATGACAACACGTCGAAATCTTCAGTCGACCTCTAACCCTAATTAAGTTGGTTAGTTAATGCACACGGCGACATGATTGGATGCAATCGCTAGTCCCAAGTGTTGATTCACCTGTAAGAACCGGATATGAGCGTGGGATATGATCAAACTTCGTTGTGGCAGGGAACATCTTTCCACATAAGAATATCCCACAAGATAAACATGGAATTCACCTGATGGCAGAATAAGAACAGATAGATCACTTCTGCATAAGCGCTAAAATTTCGCTCATCAGTTCAAGACGTCAGAAAGGCATACAGAGGTGCCCTGAAAATTGGAATAGGCTCGTGTGCCACAGATGAAGGGCGTTTTTAGTTTCTCATTAAACAATGCTCTCTCAGATTCTGTTTGAAATCAGCGATGGTTGTTGTATATTGTAGCCGAATCTCTGAATAAATTGAGAAGAAATACCTTATTTCTAACCGTATTCTCTTACGTAATCATCTGCATCATTATTGTTTTCCTTTGCGATCCTTATGAAGCATGGAGCTGCCACTATATCTGGTCCCCATGCAGGAACCCTGCACCAAGGATTCACATACTTCCACAGCGGTGGCTTCTGAGGCAATTGTTTTACATAATGAGGTTGCAGTAGTTTTAATCTTTCTTTGTCTCCCTAGAGAGGTATTCTCCTTCCTTCTGGGAACTACACGGGGCTATATACAGTCAAGTCAGCCATATTCCTAAATAAAAATGTCAGAAGTAGGGATTGGTTACTTAATCTTAATGTTTAGTATAGATCAGATGTTGATCTTTAATTATAATTCTAATCCTTGTGTGACAGTGCCGAAGACGATGTTTGTTTAGGAAGAATAACTCTTGAATATGTGTTATGTTGTCGTCACTCTCTTTGGCCTACTTTCAAACACACGTTCCGCAGTCACAGAAAAACTCTCTTGGTGACACGGGTTCCACTTTTATTCATGAAACCCTATCAGGCAGCATATAAATCATATAAAAAACAATGGTTGTCCACAAGGTTTCCTATGAAGGTAATCTCAATGTAACCCCGTATAACCCAGCTATGTACCCAGCACAGACTGCTGGACTCTCGATGTCGATAGTTCTCTTTAGCACAGACGCAACCTCAGTGGCGTATCATACGAGGGTGCGTATCGCACAAGAAGACGACCTTGCTACTTCTGACCTCTGACTTGAGCCTTCCACTCTTTTAGTTTAAATCTTCCATGTACCATATGATAGCCACATCATATGTCCGGCAAGCTACGCCCACCTCTCTCTAAGGAGCAAATCGCGTATCTTATTTCCGCCTTGGATGACACGAGATACTCTTTGCCACATTTTTAGTTGCTCTTAGCAAGGATTATCTTCCTAATCGTACACAACTCAAGGCCCGCTTACTAGTGGTAATATTTCCTAGCTATCCGTTTCCTGAGTCACACCTCTCACAGTTTCCTACTCAACCAAGGTGTGTTCCTCTGGTGTCAGACAGTTCCAAGATGGCTATAACCGAAGGCCGTCACTGATTACATCCCCCGCGTCTCACAAGTTTGTCTTCCTCAAAGATGGCAAAGGTGTGTTTCCATGAGACTGCCCATTCCCGTGTGAGATAATGCCAACATGAGCACAAATAAGCACCGTAGACTAGATCGAAGACTATTACCCAGTCTAAAATTACATCTTTCTGCCCACACGGTTACATGTGGTATGAATCTTCATTGAAATATAATGGGTTATTTCACACAGAGATGTTTTAATGCATTGCATCTGTCATACAATGGCATTCAGTCATTTATGTATTTCCATATTCTCTAGCCTTATCTGTACTATTTTTTACATTCATTATTTTCAATTGTCCCCATTCCTTAATTTACTTTCTAACAGGTTTCTGACAGAGCCACTACTCCCATTTCTTGGCAGGGTCAACTGTTCAAACATTTTTCTCACTCTAAAAGCCCACACATAACAAAAGTCACTCAAATGTCTTAAGTTTTGTGTGTGAGGCAGTTATTACACTTTAAATTCTCAAATGTAATCCTGCCATTATCGCATTACCTCAAGATCATCAAACTTCCTGTTGGCTAATTTTATGCTCCTTGGTAGGCAGATTCGCTGTTTTGCAGACGATCTACAGTCTTTTGCGAATGTTCTCACCTTATAATGGACGAGTATTTCACATTTGACTTACGCAGTTGGATCATATCATGGGTAGCAGTGTTAAATCTAGCTTTCTTAGCTTAATAGTTATTCGCCAGATATGTTTAATGTCTCACACCCGTTTACAAGTTAACATCACTGATTGGATTCTGGATTCTAATTTGTCTCTTAAGAGAACCCGATGATTCCCAAGATTATCTCATCGACGATAACTGATTTTATTATGCATTAATGTGTAAATCTTTAGATATATGTTCTTGTTAACTCAAAATGTTAATTCAATAAATTTTCCTTTTGTAATATTTGTAAAAATTTACTCAGAGTTGGAGTTACTAAATTTTGCGCGTTGAGCATTGTTTATCACGTTTGTAATACTGAAATACTCCTTTTCAATTGAGCCAATTATGTCATCAGTCTATTTCTGATCTGACGAAGCTGGGCTGGAACACTAACCTTGCGTAGCTTATTCTATTTCATCTCAGCTGTTTGCAGATAATATGTTATTATTCCTCAGAAACCACTGTATAGAAGTATATTCTTTTGTCTGTGAATCTAATAGTATTACCAGATATTTCTTGAGCAGATTATCGTTTCAATTTCAACTATACTTTCATCTACTCTCCTCTACATGCCACAATATCCATAGAAAACTATTTCTCGCATGATGGAGATCATGAAAATGAAGAGGCTGACAGATTGGCAAAGGAAAGTGGAAAGTTACACCAGCTTAAGACAATCATAACTTATGAAGAGGCCAAGAACTTTATCAAGAGCAGATACAGAAGCAAATGGGAAACAGAGTATCCAGGCCAACCAAAAAAACAAAAAACCCTATAAATATTACCAGTTTAACAGAAGTGAACAAGCGATAATCTTCAACAGATTTGCATACCATCCATACAACAAGCTAAAGATAGGAACTACCGATGAGTGGAACTGTGGCTCGATAAAATGACGGCTGAATATTTACTTTAAAGGTGCCCAACATGTGAAGGAACAGAGAAAGCGCATATGACCATCACCAGGATCTTTCCTGGAAAAACGGAGATGCCAACAACCTCAGGCTGACCACGGCTTTCTTTTAACATGTTCGAAATGGCGTCTGAAAGAGAACAAAGAAGAAGAATAATATCAAGAATAGTATCTTTGTTTAAACAATTAGCGAACATAGGTAAATAGCAGGCACTCAAAATACAGAAAGAACGGCACTAGGCAACAGAAAAGTGAGAGAACTGAACCTTTTAACCGAACGTTCATTAGCATTGTGGTTGTAATGGTAATAACAGTAGCATAAGTATTTTTTGTAGAATTAGAAGTTGTGGGAGTGATACTAATTGCAGTAGCAGTGATCGTAGTTGAGTCGGTGGTGGTGTTAGTAGTAGTAGTAGCAACAGCAGCAGTTGTAACAATAGCAATAGTAGTAACAGAAGTAGCATAAGCTGTGGTAGCAATAGAAGTAAGCTGTGGTAGAAGTAGCAGATGTAAGCTGTGATGGCAATAGTAGCAGCATCATAGATAGTAGTAGCAACAGATCAGCTGTGGTAGATAGCATAGAAGTCGTAACAGAAGTTGTGGTAGAAATAGTAGTAACAGAAGTAGCATCAGCTGTGGTAGCAATAGTAGTTAACAGAAGTAGTAACAGAAGTAACTATAGAAATAGAAGTAATAGATGTAGCTGCAGCAATAGCAGTAGTAGTAGTTTTAAAGGCTCTTATGAAATCCCTACATACCTAGCCTGTTAGAGGTGGATTAATTACTACTTTAGAAATAATGAAGAGCACTCAGATTTTGACGTTAGAAAATTTACATGGAGCGATACATGCACTCGCACATGGCATTTACACAGTGAACATTCTACAAACCACAGTAATATTCTTATGACATCGCCAGTTCTCAGCGACCACAGCAGTGTTCCGTGTTTGCTCACAATATGTTTACTAAAGCCAATAGATTGGCAGGACTGAACTCAAATCAAATTGACTTCATTAACTTAGATGATGCGTTGTTTGCATCGCTTACTAACGAGACAGATTTTTCTTACGCCATCAGAATTTCTGACTAACGTTTTATACTTGAAAAGATCTCTTTTCGCAGATGACGGTAATGTAATGAGTTTGAAGATTGTCACAGAACGTCTGTACGTGTTCTTTTTGTGGCTCTGTCACACCTTCAGCCATACGGCAGTATCATTTCTTTTTCTTCATTTTTCTCATCAATCGCTTTTATTTGGCATAAATCATGCCTTTTTAATCATTATTTTGCTCTATGTTGGATCTAGTAGGGTGAAGTCTCTAACACTCTAGTCCCCTACGAACGTATCTGCTTTACACGCAGAATTGTTTACGTTCCGCTAGATAAATGCGATACTATTAGGTAATTATACCGGCCATACGCTTATCTATTCTCTCAGTCTGACCATCTTTTGAAACGCGTCAATCCAACATTTGACCCCAGGTGAAAAGCTGGTGACACTGCGGTCTCGCCGATCGACATGAAAAGAACCCAAGATTGTCTGTCTGGATTTCCGACGTCGGTGTATGTTTGTCTGACAGATTACACAGAGGGTAGGTGCGTTTATCGTATTTGTGGGACAATCCCTGGTGAATGTTACAGATAATCTGCCTGGGTAGACATCTTGGCGGAAGGCATTACTCCAGGCAAACATGGTCACGTGTTGTTTGTGAGAGTGCACAAGATGCCACCGACAATATTACGTATTATTATAAAGAGGTCACGCGTTGGAATATTAAATTTAATATTTTAAACACGCGGGGAGATTACGAATTTAAACACCCCAACCCACATAGTGCACAAGAGGTTACGATTGAATTAAAGTGACAGCCGAAATAAACATTGAATTTCATTGGAAATTTCGGCGGAAGTACAATCTGTGATTTGAACTGAGAAGTAGGAAATATAATCTAGCAAATTCAGAGACACAGAACGGACAGCTTTGCAACTTCAAACGAGCAACTCCCAAAAAGCCAGAAAGAGAAAGATTGGACCTAGAATTCCATACTTAACAGTGACAGATCAAAGTATTTGGGAAACTTAAAACCTTAAAAAGTTAGCCCGCCCTTTATAAATACAGAGACAAAAAAAAAAACCGTAAGGGACCAGGACTTAAAATAAGAAGAGTGGAAACCTAGGAATTGGATCACCCGTCATAAGAGAAACTTTCCCAAACCAAGTGTTTTGCAGATTCACCCGTCATGCTAGGGATTCAAAATTTCCAGACCAAGTGGTTCGAGAACATATAACCTAAATTGCTCGTGTCCATCCTAACCTGCGCGAGGAGATTGTGTATTCCCAAAATTTTGGGGTAAGTGTAACAATTATTTTACAAATGTAAATTTGACATGTTTTCTTGCTAAGTGGTTATATATGAGGCTGGCAACCTCAACATAGGAAACTAGTATATTCATAAACCACTACAGCAAGCGCTGGTGATTTCTTCTAGCTAGTCGTGCGGAAAACCGACAGCAGAGGTGACCCCAGAAAAAGAATGAAGCAGTGATGAGTGATGATTACATCACATGTGCCTAAAGTGTATAATATTTTGTGAGGTATATGCACTTTGTTAATTCTAACTTAGGTAAATCATTATTCTCGCTGTCCAGACACATTTTCCCAGTTAATATCCAGAGGAATATGGTGAATTTTATTCATCTTCCCTGAGCTACACTGTGTACTCAGGAATTTAATTCTTCTGAGAGATTAACATTGGTGGGTGGACAGCGAGAATGCGCCTATTAATTGGCAGCCCACAAATGTACTTAGCAGAGACATTTGTTTTCTATTTTGTCTTTAAAAAGTTCGTGGTACAAGACTACTTGTGGTTACGGGCTATCAGACGGTTCGAAGTACTGAAGATACTACGCCACTCGTGTGAGAGAAGTACACGCATCACCAAGAAGTGATAAAAAATCACGGCGACAGGACTCACCTAGAGTTACGTTTTCTTGTAAAAAGGCGAAAGCAACGGACTTTGATAAATCCTCACCTACGTCTCCATGACGAAAACTTTTATTTACAGCAAAATTCATCATTCCTTCCTTATTTTAACTGTTAAAGACTAATTCCTTATTACATTTGTTACATCTTGTTTTAAAACTAAACAATCATATTCGATTCAATTTTTATTTGTATGAAAGCGAACGTTTGAGCAAGATTCTTTAAAACATACATCTTTATATACAAAGATATATTTACATCTATAGAGCCATTACTTATAAGAGGAATTCGCTGAATTAACTCAGCTGGGGTCTTGAATGGGCTAAACCATTGCTTAAATCCTTCACAAAAGGCGACGGACAGATACAAGTTAACCATTGCTCAGCCTTATGCCGCATGGTTTTTGACTTCTGAATTATCTTGTGAAAACTCCCTTCCGATAGAAGCGTCATTACACTTCTATCTACATCTGTGCCAAGAGTAATCTTGTGCAAAGGTAGACACCTTTGACGACCCATTTAGATACTCTTGAGTTTTGGTCAGTGTTAGACCACTACTGCAAAGCAGGGGAGGCAATCCGTGACAAAGATTTGTGGTACACAGTATCGACCACGAGGAAGCTTAGTTCAGTGTAACCCCACTCCCTTTCCAAAAAATTACCGATATGGTTCCGGAGGAAAATAAAATGTGCATCCAACATCTCGAGGCTCCATTTGGATAATTCGTGCCTGTAAATAAATATCCACATTCATGAAGCTGAATTACATTGTTTTCATCTTATTTTATTGAACTGTGTTTTTGTTTTGTTTTTAAGCAAAGACTGCTCGAACGTTGAATTGTTTAAGTATTGTTATCAAGTGATTCCATAGGATACTCCGTACGAATTAATGATAGAGTATTATCAGCCATTAAACATCTCCCAATTTTGGAATCGTGTTTACGCTGTGGAAAATATGCGTCTGTGTCTCTGTAGGGGTGCGCGCGTCGCTTCTGGAAGTGCTTACAGCCAGTTAAGTTAAATTTAATCTGTGACTCTAATTAAGAATTCTCTAACAAGCACACCAACACAGGTGCGAAGACTTTCACAAAGTTTCATGTTTTCATTAAAGCTACAATAAACAATTCATGAGTCTCCAGTGTCAATGAAAAACAGTAAACAGTCTGGAAAAGTCTTGTCATGTCACTAAAATAGAAGCAAGCAATCAGTGAAATGCTTGTGCTCTAACTAAAAGCGAAACAAAAATTATGTCGATCTTGTTCTCGCACTGATGTAGAAGTAAACAGTACTGAAATGTCTTGTTCTCGCACTGATGTAGAAGTAAACAGTACTGAGATGTCTTGTTCTCGCACTGATGTAGAAGTAAACAGTACTGAGATGTTTTATTCTTGCACTGATACAGAAGTAAATAGTATGCGGTTGTCTTATTCTCGCACTGATATAGAAGTAAGCAGCATATTGACGTATCACTGTTTCTCACATTATGAGTTTTCCTGGATAGCTCTTTGTATTACGAAATTTACGATCATAATAAACGGCTACTTAGTACTTAACGCTGTCAGCTTATAAAGAATACAAACAAGTACTTTCAAAAACTGGCACTACAAAACAAAGTGGGGGAAATACAGTAAAATCCAGAAGAGAGCAAGCAACTTATAGTGGAATATCCTTTTTTACGTTAAAAAACAGACTGTTCGCAATTCTTGTATCATGTCGTAGATTAGTGATAAAGGAATTAAGACGTCGGTTGGTCCCTTCTGAATAGAAATAGAACGAGTGATAGCTCAGTGGGAGATAATATAAGATATAGATTTTTCACGAGTGAGATGGTGGAAAATAATAGAGTCTGTCCCTGACATTCGAGAAGCTTCTCTCGGTCAGCCTATCTCTACAACAGATCTAGATTAGTCAGACAGTCTACTAGAATATATATATATATATATATATATATATATCGTAATATATATACCACTCACATACACACACACATAAGTGACGACAGTTAGACGCACAGACGTGAAAACTATAACAATGGAATATAGATATTTTGGGACGAGCTGACCGACGCACTTGAATAATTTTATGTAAATTTTATTTATCATAAGAATTTCACCACGAACCATAAATTTGAATATCAATCACATATAAATACACATATACATAAATTAATGAATTACTAAAAGAATAGACCCATAGGTGTAATCCTTTCCCCCTCTGTTGAGCCCACGATCCCGTTAGAAGAAAAGTTATAGCCCCAAAGAGTCACAGATTTATACGCTATGGTCTAGGATTTCCCTCTACGGTTAAGAACAGAGTTGATATATTAATCTATTCTAAGAGGAAAACATCCTTAGCAACAAAATTGCATAAAGAAAAACACAAAGTAGGTGCATAAATTATACCATAAGGGAATCACTCAGTCCTGCTTTCTCTCTGTTCATTCACCAGTGGCCACTGACAGTCTTTCTTACCTACAAACTTGATGTCTTGCACCTTCAGGCGCAAACTTTAGGACACACACACACACCGTGAATCCGTGTTCTTTTTGATAAAGAGAACCCCAGCTCTGCAGATACAGGTTTCATCCAATGTTCCGGGGAGCGTTCACTTTACAACTATATTTTAGGATTACTGTTAATGTCACTTGAATCAGTTCAGGTAAGAAATTTTAAATGGGCTCACAATGTCAGAATCTCGAGGTTTCCAGTACTTAGGAAATGACAGGTTGGTAACTTCTCTCAATATAAAATTATTGGTCACACCACAATTGGTCAAAACGTCGGAAATGTTACTGTGTGTAATTCTTCTCGCCACAGGGGCTGAATGTACATGAGATTTTGGGAAGAAATATAATCTGGCTCGATAGGCCCAGTTATTGCATTTAGTCTTAAAGTTCGTGAGATGGGTACTATGTCTCCTTCTGGATGCAAACACAATGCCAGACAGGTTTTAACTTGTAAACCCACGTATTTAATGACAACAATGTTTCTTCTAGGTTATTCTCATATATACTGAAACCGCTGGTAGATTTTGGGCTTGACCCATATACTGTATAAAGGAAGAGTAAAACATAAATACTCAACCCTAACAGTATACACACTCCTACGCGTAAATAGAATATGTTCACTTTGGTCATTTAACTTAAATTATAAACCGCAAACTTAGAGCTTGTCTTATCGTTTAAAACTCCCGTGAAATAAATTCTAGTCATTAAAAAGAAATCAATCATCATGAATTAGAAATAAATACATATTTCGTCAACACTCATGATGTATCAGTGCATTACTTAGATGGTTAAATTATTCTCTGACTGGTTACTAGCAGTGAATACATTTTATATTATAGTTTAGCTAGAAATTATTATTTATTCTGCTATCCACTGTAACACAGTAAAACTTAGAGAATTATCAAATGACGGACCTATTCTAGAAAAACACTTCGGCACAGAAAATTTAGTTAAATATAAATTTGGACTAACAATAAAATCACTCGACAATACTAGTCAATATTATTACCTCCAAAACAGAACTACAGGCTATCTCCACGAAACTGAGAACTTCACTTATACAGGTATTCTAGAACTCGGCTAGATGTCGAGAAACTAAGAACTTCACTCTACAAGGTATTCTAGAACGAAGCGATCTGTCTTCTCCCCTATCCTTAGTGTCAGGAGTACTGAATGAATGACGTCTAAACTGCTGGGGTTTAAATACTAGAAATAAAAGAAATAGCCCAGACTTAGTACATTTAGCACCTACGCCCAGATTTACATATTTCCTTGCTCGTTCTGCGAATCAAACGAATTCTTCGCACCAATTTGCCGCTCTGTCTCGCCATCTGGCAGCGTACAGACTGCTTAAAATCGGGCTAGCAAAGTCTTTGATCTGGCTATGCTCACCATGTTTTAATTACTTTCTAGCGAGCTGGTTAACAAGAGAGGCAATAAAATTGCTCATCTTGTTTCCCAAATTGTATCTCCCCTTGATCGCTCTCTATCGAAAAATACGTATCAAACTTAACGCCACCTGTCTCTGTTGCAACATATTACACGATTTCGATCTCTGGCGTTCAAAATTAAATGAAACCGCCTCACGTATGCTAATCAGGTTTGCTATAAACCTACATCAAAGGGAAAAATAGCGAACAGCAATTAAATGCTTGCTAAATTAGATGAGAGAAAATTGGATGAGAGAAAAAAAGACACAACACTGAGTAAAGTAGGAAATTATGTTAAAAACAGATATAGATGCACTTTTAGGTAAAAGAGAAGTGTAGATGAGGAAATAGATATAGAAATCTATGACCATAATCTGTCACATATCACTATATAATAAAGATTACCAATAAGTCATTAAAGGCGACTAATATGAGGGTGTAGCACAAGGGCTTGGCAACCAGAACATTTAAAACAGCATGTTTCAGAAACCACCAGTTCAAGAGCACAATAATTGTTTTGTCTCAGACCTCTTTCAAATGGACCAGCAGCCATCACTTTGAAATACTTTTTAAATGCAGCAATGGTGGTTTCATGGTCTGTTAGAAGCGTTAAAGGAGATGAGAATAAACAAAGATGACGAACCTCCGTGCTGCATGTGCGGAAGGTTTAAAGTCAAGTATATGGTTTAGTATTTCAAGGCAGACCTTGTTCTGGAATATCCAGGGTAAGAGAGTAGAGGCAGACCTTGTTCTGGAATATCCAGGGTAAGAGAGTAGAGGCAGACCTTTTTCTGGAATATCCAGGGTAAGAGAGTAGAGGCAGACCTTGTTCTGGAATATCCAGGGTAAGAGAGTAGAGGCAGACCTTGTTCTGGAATATCCAGGGTAAGAGAGTAGAGGCAGACCTTGTTCTGCAATATCCAGGGTAAGAGAGTAGAGGCAGACCTTGTTCTGCAATATCCAGGGTAAGAGAGTAGAGGCAGACCTTGTTCTGGAATATCCAGGGTAAGAGAGTAGAGGCAGACCTTGTTCTGGAATATCCAGGGTAAGAGAGTAGAGGCAGACCTTGTTCTGGAATATCCAGGGTAAGAGAGTAGAGGCAGACCTTGTTCTGCAATATCCAGGGTAAGAGAGTAGAGGCAGACCTTGTTCTGGAATATCCAGGGTAAGAGAGTAGAGGCAGACCTTGTTCTGGAATATCCAGGGTAAGAGAGTAGAGGCAGACCTTGTTCTGGAATATCCAGAGTAAGAGATTAGAGGCAGTCCTTGTTCTGCAATATCCAGGGTAAGAGAGTAGAGGCAGTCCTTGTTCTGGAATATCCAGGGTAAGAGAGTAGAGGCAGACCTTGTTCTGCAATATCCAGGGTAAGAGAGTAGAGGCAGACCTTGTTCTGCAATATCCAGGGTAAGAGAGTAGAGGCAGATCTTGTTCTGCAATATCCAGGGTAAGAGAGTAGAGGCAGTCCTTGTTCTGGAATATCCAGGGTAAGATAGTAGAGGCAGACCCAAAAAAACACATGGAGAAGAGAACAGGAGAGAGAAACGAAAATGATGTGGAAAACCAGCAAAGACCTTGAGCTGGCGCCACGTGACAGGAGAACTTGGAACACATTTGTTGAATGCCTATGCTCCACGGGGAGCTGAAGGGTATTGAAGGTGTGGTTTAGTGCTGTGGGTGCTGTATCTGATCAGACAGGGTTCGTGTTTGGACTGCTATGAACAGTAGAGTTTCATCAACATTCATGATCACCATTTTCTTTATGGAGCATGCAGCTACCATTGTAGTTGTCCCCTCGCAGGACGCCTGCCCCAAGCATTTGCATGCTACTGCAGAAGTGGTTTACGTGGCGATTCATTTTGCATGACAAGGTTGCAGCCTCACACAAAACCTCATATTAGGCGCTTTGTACGCCTTGTCTAACTCTTTCATTTATGTGACATCTAGTTGAGGCATCTGACCTTCGCTGAGAGTTTAGAAGAAAAACCAACATTCCATGTACCACTTACATCCCAAAAGCGTTAAAAACAGTCTATAACAACTGGCTACAGTAATACTGTTTTCTTATGCCACATTCTCCATCCCGTTCTCTATTTCATCATCATCATCATCCTTCAGCCTCCCACAGCAGCATAGTCCTTCAACAAACATGCCATGTCTTCCTGTCACGTGTCATCAGCTCAAGGTCTTTCTGCGTCTTCTTCATCCCCTTCATGTCTGTCTCCAGCTCTCTTCTCCACGTGACCTTTGGTCTACGTCCGACTTTCTCACCCAGGGGATTCCAGAACAAGGACTGTCTAGTAATGCTATCAATAGGTTTCCTCAATGTGTGTCCTATCCATCTCCAGCGTCTTGTTCTTAACTCTTATTCAACTGCCCCATTGTTTATTTCTTGTCATCAGTTCCCCATTGTCTTTTTCTTGTCATCAGTTCCCCATTATCTATTTCTTGTCATCAGTTCCCCATTGTCTATTTCTTGTCATCAGTTCCACATTGTCTATTTCTTGTCATCAGTTCCACATTGTCTATTTCTTGTCATCAGTTCCCCATTATCTATTTCTTGTCATCAGTTCCCCATTGTCTATTTCTTGTCATCAGTTCCACATTGTCTATTTCTTGTCATCAGTTCCCCATTATCTATTTCTTGTCATCAGTTCCACATTGTCTATTTCTTGTCATCAGTTCCCCATTGTTTATTTCTTGTCATCAGTTCCCCATTATCTATTTCTTGTCATCAGTTCATTGTCATTTCTTGTCATCCCATTGTCTATTTCTTGTCATCAGTTCCCCATTGTCTATTTCTTGTCATCAGTTCCCCATTGTCTATTTCTTGTCATTTCATTGTTTATTTCTTGTCATCGGTTCCCCCCCTATTTCTTGTCATCAGTTCCCCATTGTCTATTTCTTGTCATCAGTTCCACATTGTCTATTTCTTGTCATCAGTTCCCCATGTTCTATTTCTTGTCATCAGTTTCCCATTGTCTATTTCTTGTCATCAGTTCACATTGTCTATTTCTTGTCATCATTCCCCATTATCTATTTCTTTTCATTTCCCCATTGTCTATTTCTTGTCATCAGTTCCACATTGTCTATTTCTTGTCATCAGTTCCCCATTGTCTATTTCTTGTCATCTTTCATTGTCCTATTTCTTGTCATCGGTTCCCCATGTCTATTTCTTGTCATCAGTTCCCATGGTGATTTCTTGATCAGTTCTACATTGTGATCTTATCATTCCACTGTATTTCTTCTATTCTACTCAAGCACCCATTGATGACAAGAATGTAGCTTTTTGGTTGTTAATTTTCTTGTTCTTCCTGTTTCAGAACAATACAATAGGACTGAATTGACATTTGAATTGAAAATTCTGGTTTTTGTGTTGGACTTGATTTCTTTTGATCTCCATATATTTCCCAATACAACGAAAGTTCCTCTAGTCTTTTGTATTCTTATTTGATATCATCGTCTGTCCCTCCAATTGTTGTGTCCATTTTGCATTTTGATGGTTGAGTTTTATTTACTGTACTTTACCTGTCCATATTGTTTGTTGAAGTTTTTGTATATACAACTTTTCTATAAGGTAGCAGGTCCAATACCCTACCCTTCTTAGTCGCTTCTTACGACATGCATAGTTGGTTACAGTATTACTATTCTTTGCTCCCCTATCGGGCCCCGGTAACACAGGTGTATCCTCTATTTGCTTGTTTATTATTTCAGTTTTTGTTTTGTCTGGTAAAGGTAAAGGAACCCGTTACACGCCCATTGAGGCATATTGGGAATATGGTGTTAGGCCCATATTATCTTGACCGTCGGCACACTAAGGGTGATGTGGTTGGCATCACGCCGGCCGCCTTAACCTTCCCAGAGTTGCTCTGGTACCCATTGGGGGCTGGGTCGACCCAGGAGCCGTTTGTGGCCTAAAAAATTCCCACCTCATCTGGGGATCGAACCATAGACCACTGCGTTAGGAAGCCAGTGCACTAACCACTATGCCACCGCATGTCTGGGTTTTAAAAAAATCAGTTGTAAGAATATTATTTTGCACTTTTCTGTACTCTTTATTCTAACTTATTTTCCTCATATTTTTAATTCTTTTACATTGTTTCTCATTATGTCTATCCCACTTCTTGTGTACCACTATTAGCTAATAATTTGTTGCGTTTTTCAGATTCAAATTACCTATTGTAAGTTACTCAATCCAAAGCCACCTGACTAGGAACACGTTCTTGTTGGGATTTTAAATGATGCAAGAGTTTGTTTTAAACATTTTGTCTTTGATCTTTATCACCTTAACTATTCACAGTCGTCAAGTACCGTACCAGCAGACAACGATTGCTTCTCATGCAACAGCATTTCTTAATCTGGAAGTAATTTCCTATCGCTTCCCCCTCCCTGCCCCGAGATGTAGCTCGGTCTAGGTCTGTGAATAAGGAGGGGTTTTTTTAAATAAAATGTTTGCCTCGAATTGGGGAGGCGCATCCCGTTCAACCAAATCGGTTATATTAGGGCGCATGTCCAATTATCAACGACCTTTAGGTCTGATGATTTGAGTACGGATAGAGTAAGGAGGTGAGGCAGGGTAGATGTGAATGGGACAAATGGAATATAAATGTCGTGTCGCATTGAGAAACCTACCGAAACAATTTGGAACGAAAGGACAGTCAAGAACAAGGGCAATTAAGAGGCTTGGCAAAACTCCGGAAAAGGCATCGTGCGCGTGCTGGCTGTGGAACATCCGCAATACACCTATCTATAACCAGTTATTAACTTGAACAAGGTAGACTCTCTAACGAGATAGAGGATGAATGGAGGCAAATAAAGCTCATCTAGTGCTTTTCCGCTCATCTGCCATTTCTTTTTAATAATAAAAAAACATTAATAAAATATTATGAAAACAACAAGTGCCGATTAACCAAATTTCTCATGTATGATTGTTCTGTTGTTGATTTCTTCTCTGGTAACCAAATTTCTCATGAATGATTGTTCTGTTGTTGATTTCTTCTCTGGTAACCAAACTTCTCATGTATGATTGTTCTGTTGTTGATCTCTTCTCAGGACATTTGGGTTACAATGTCCTTTTTTTTCTACATACACTAAGACTCTCACAAAGAATAATAATAATAATCACAAGAAGAAGAATAAATCCACATAAGTGTCACCCTTTACTTTCATCATCTCTAAATTCTTATGGACACTGAAGTATGAACACGGTATATCGTTTTTTAGTTGCCTCTAGGAAGAACCCGTCATAATTTTGTAATGTCTAATTATTTATAATTTTGATGACTGAATCTCTTGGTAATGACGCGCAAGTCTTGTACCTGTAATCGACCAAAGTTATTGTCAAATTAACTTCAAAATGACGTCAAGTACTGTCGATTATTGACTTGCTCATTTCTCGCTACGTCCAGAAACAATAATTGTAAATTTTGGAGCAAGCATTATGTAGTCTTCAAGTGATGACAACAGCTCCAGATAGTTCTCCGTTGCGTTTTAACAGGGAGATAAAACTCTCTGAAGTGAACAAAACAGATAGTTGCCTAGAGTAAAACCGATGTGAAGGTGAACCCGTTCTGTGTTCTTTGTTTAACATGACCTTGACCGGACAGACTGCATGTTGTGTGACGTGGTAGGAGGGGTTTACTGCAGTTTTTTTGTTTTATTAAGTTCGTTCAAAGTTACAGCAATTGCCGGCAATAAATATAATAAATCAACCAGCAAGGCAGAAAGGTGGGACGAATGAAAGCGGATAGTTAACAAATAAACAAACCTCTTGACAAATTAAAAACAAGCAGCATCAGTAATTGCTGTGTCCGTCTTTCAACTAAATAAAGCTGTGTCCATCGTCACCCTTCAGCTCCCCAAGGAGCATATACCTTCAACAAACGTATGCCACGTCTTGCTGCCCGTGCACAATCAATCAAGCTTACATGTTAGCGTTGAAAGACAAATACCTTCAACAAATCTGTAATAAACTCAAATTATATAATAACATCTATATGTAAAAGGCAAAAGCTGTGACTATGAATGGTCGTAAACAAATCTGCATGCCTTGAAACTGTTTCGTCGAATGTCGCAGAGTTTTAGTCCTTAGATCTTTTCATGTCTTATTTATACCCGTTATGACTGCCCCCAGTTCTCTTATCCCTGTGATCTTTGGTCTACCTCTACCTCTCTAAACCTGGGAATTCCAGAACAAGGACTGCCTTGTCGTTGGCGGCACTACAGAAAAACCTTGTTTTATTGAACTTTGCTTAGCTTCAGGAACTATGCTTAGCTTCAGGAACTATGCTTAATTTGAGGAACTTTGCTTAGCTTCAGGAACTATGCTTAGCTTCAGGAACTATGCTTAATTTGAGGAACTTTGCTTAACTTCAGGAACTATGCTTAGCTTCAGGAACTATGCTTAGTTTCAGGAACTATGCTTAGTTTCAGGAACTTTGCTTAGCTTCAGGAACTATGCTTAGCTTCAGGAACTATGCTTAGCTTCAGGAACTATGCTTAGCTTCAGGAACTATGCTTAGTTTCAGGAACTTTGCTTAGCTTCAGGAACTATGCTTAGATTCAGGAACTATGCTTATCTTCAGGAACTATGCTTAGCTTCAGGAACTATGCTTCTTCTATTCGGCGACGCAATTTCTAGTGTTTGCTTCTACATTCTGCCTTCCCCACCTCGAAGTTGGAATAATGCTGCAGAATTTGGGCGGGCTTAACCTACCTGTTATATCTGTCAGTAAATGTTTCGTGTTTATTGAAAATTCTAAAGATTTTAAGAACTCTGAAGGTACATGTAACAGCAGACGACAACGCGCTAGCAGAAATCAGGCGAAGTATTGGGATCGCATTGTCTAAACTGCGCTGTATAAGTAAATCCGAGATCTACTGTCTAAAAACGAGATACGACTCTACAAATCCGGCACACAAAGCCTTCAATGTTAAGTGAGCCGACTTGTAGTAGACCATAAAGGAAGGAGAAATATATTTAAATTGAGTTTTTTTAAAGTTTTCAAGCGCTCTAACAAGTATGATACAATTCATTTCAAGAAACAAAAATGTTGAAAGGCAAATCCTTGCAGTAGTTTTTCATCCCTGTCTAAGATATTCATCTGGGCCGTGCATTGAATACTATGCAAATCATAATTTTAACCTAAAATTATATTTTTCTTATTTTTGACTTTACAAGCTCCAATTTTTTGGGGAATGTTAGGACATCAAAGCATCTAATAAAACATGCTGAATCATTGGAAAATAATTATATTGGATCCTAATTTGCATATTGTTAATAAAAATAGAAACTTTTTTGTGTCAAGATGCACACTTTATTTGCAAAGATAGGACATTAGAATTTGGCATGCACATAGATCACAGCATTCTCAAGACTCCCTTCTAGTTTCATCTTTATAAACTGTACTAGTGATTTTATTATGAATTTTCAAAAATTAGACTCATTTTTCTTGATAAAAATACAGGGTAGAGATACTTTAAAAATTCACTAATCAAAAAGTTACAAGTTTATACTTTTAAAATTAGAAGGGGACAAGCTCTACAGTATGAGATCACAGTATGCAAAGTTTAAATCCTTTAGCGTTAAAACATTGTGAGTGATCCTGACATAAATGTCATCACAATTTGCTGAAAAACAATATCGTAGAAAATTGCAAAAATACAGGGAAAACATGCCTTAAAATTGTCATACTCACATTAGAATCCACCACCTGCATATCCATTCTCTTTGTTGGTATTATTATGATCCAGGAAAGATTTTCTTTGACTGTATTGTGCTTTTTTCATATCATATGATCTTAGGGAAGCAGAGACTCGAGCCGAGTCAAAACCAGAAAATCCTTTGAAGCAGTATTTCCCAAACGATAGACCAAGATTTTTCAAACATTCCTCTTCTCCCAAGTTCTCAATCATTGAAAACTATCAAAGCATCATAAACTGAAAGTTCTAATCTGTCTCTTCCTACAAATGCTGCTTTGGGACATCTGTTCCAGATCAGATTGTGGAAAGACTAATTAGAGTTCTGTGTTCCTCCATGAAGACATTTTGACAACAAAAGTCTGAAGACAATTCATCAAATACAGGCTGAATTTCTTTAATGACAAATTTAGGCAGCCTGTTTTTGTTATCCTTGTTTATATCCTTTGGGCACCAATCTCCTCCACAATCTTCATGATCTCCAGCACGATGCTTGAGAATGGCCATTATGCTTTTTTCATATTGGAAATTGAACCAATATTTCCTCTTATTGCGGCACCGTAATGACCTTGTATTCTCATAAAAGCACTCTTTGGTAATCTTCCAAAATTTCCAATACCCTTATACTTTTTCCCATCTTCTTCATACTGCTTGCCTTTACATTCTGCAACTTTATCAAGGAGACGTCGTACCATTCGTTTCTGAACATGGCCGCAGCATTCTAATTTTTCGATTTGAAGTCCAGGATACATTTGTGGCTTTGCCTCGGCAACAGATTTAAAACTTTTTGAATCCCCATCTCCAAGATATTTTTACATACTTCAAACCATGTTTTTTCCTCAGATCTTCTAAAAATATTAATCATTCCATTTGATTCCATCAGACCAGAGGCACCCTCATGATTTTTTTTGGCATGATTTATGACCTGTTATTCACACTGCAAATTCTTCATCTGTTTTGTATTTTCTTTCTAGCCTTACTGCAAGCATCACAGTAATTGGACAAAATTTCTACATCAACAACTTTTGCTGCTCTCACTGGGTTCACAGAGAGAACTGTTGATATGCCATTTTTACATGAGAAGCCTCTCTGTTGCCAGGTGCCATCACATGACACAGTAACTTCATTTGTCTTAACATCTGATTTTAAATCTCTGACAGCAGACTCCATACTTTCTTCTGCACATCTATTTGTAGCATAGCAAAATTTTCCTTTTCAACTCACTGTGTGTTGCTGATGCTACTGGTGGAGGCATATTCATATTTGTCAGAAAACGTTTACTTTTTTCTTTGTTTATTCCTATGCTAAACATTGACATCTGGAACCTTAAATTTATATTTTCAGCAGATGAAGATAGTTGAAAACTTTCACAACAAAATATACAAGTGAAAGTAAATGAAATTGACAGGCCATAGTGAGTCTCATTCACTGTGTATAAAGACTCTGTAAACTGGTTCTGACAGTTTGACGATATTTCATTTGTCTGACATGTAGGCTTAGCTGTGACTTTCCGTTGTTTAAGAGAACCAGAATATCTGTTACCTCTAAATTTCCTCTTAATGGGCCTATCCTTCCTTCTTTTACCTGATGCTGTTGATTTATTAGCACAATCCATTTTATTAAATAAGAAAATCACTATAAATCTAACGTAGTATCGCAAATTCGACTTCGCAATGCTACAAGAAGCGTGTTTTCAGATATAAACATGTCAGCAAGCCTAGTCCAATGTAAGCTTAATGCTGATTGGTTGAAGCTGGCGATTTTTGACCCACAGAAAGAAGTTTCAACTAATGAAATTTTATTTTATGTTAAGGTACATAAATGCTAAAAATATCAACCTATTCCTTGCCCTGGCTGGACTAAATACCGAACAAATAATTAAAATATGTTAATAAATAAAAAAGTTATAACAAAATCAATTTTTTGCATACATAATTAGCTGATTTGTGGCTGCAACATACGTATTTGAAAAATTAATTTTAAATATTTTTAAGCTGAAAACTGCAATAAAAAACATAACATTAGGTTAAAAAAAAATGGTGCCACTAAACTGTAGCATCAATAATGTTAAAAAGTATAATTTTTAAACAAAATGACAAAATATGGATGAAACCTCCCCTTAAATGCTAGGTGATAAATAAACTGAACAAGAATTTTAAACAAAATTTGTAAAAAGTAAACAAGTCCTCAGGTACAATTAATGAATCATTTAATTTGTATAATAATTTACTTTTTCTGCTGTTAGAGTAAGGAAAATATTCAACAAAATATATTCACACAATTAATGTTATATATTATCTACAGTATTTGCAGGAATATTTTTTTCTCTTGGAAAAATATATAATTAAAAAGACACTTCGCAATTTTATCAACAGTACTGTCCTTTTCAATTCTGGATCTGGAATACTGTTCTCTTTGCTAGTAAAGTTAATGAACACTTGAATCACTGTTACTAGTACTAATGTTCTTTTAGTCCTTTGACTTTAGCACAATATTGTCATTATGTGACTCTATTCTGTAGATGTTGTGTTTCATATATTGATTGCTGTCAGTCTCTTTTATAGGAAACTTATCTTTGATCCGTGATACTGATGACACCAAACTGTCACTAGGAGTTCTATTTCAGTCTTGGCAGACCCAACAGTACGGGTACCAAGAACCAGCTGTTGTTCACACGTTAGGTTTATTCACATATGTGGGATTGCCACTGATGAACACACACAGGCTTCTGATAGTTGGCAGTATGGATCGAATGATCGAATGAACCTGAAACAATGTATCGGTCCTGGCTAGTATCTGGCTAGATTTTGTAAGTGACTAGCGGAGATGTCCAGACCAGTCAGTCATCAGATGTCGAGGTTATAAAGCCACTGTAAGCATGGACATAATTTCAGTGATCTGGTACTAGCTTAAACATTTCCATTAGTTATATATTACTAACAATCATTTTGTTTTATCCACTCCTGTAACAAATGAAATATTTACATAATAGTTGTCATAATTCAGGGTACCCTCAAACTTCAGAAATGAAACACTGGACTGAATGGCTTGGCGGGCTGCACAATTACAGCTGGCAAAGTCTTAGTGGCACGCTCTGTCGTTCGTCCTGCTTGTTTCAAAACTTTTTTTTTTACGGGTGTGTCCTTTTCAAATTGCGCTGCCCCCTTTTATGGTGCAATGCGTCCCTCTTGGAAAGCATTACGTCATAGGCGTGTTTTGTCTGATCAGTTTGTTAGCACATTGAATGAAATGTTTGACATCTGTACAAACTGGTCAACAAACTTCGTCGTTCTAGTCTTCTGTCCATCCGATTCTGTCCATTTAAGTCTCGTTAGAACCGGACAGTCCCGAGCTACCATTTCATTTAACTGTCTTATTCGTCCGACCATTAAACATTTTCCTACATCGCTCGAAAGTGAGTACTTAACCTATCAAATCACATTTTTATGCATTCAACTTATGATATCTTCCGTTCCAATTCATTTCCATCCATAATACATATATGTGAACATCGAGACAATCTTCCAGAATCTAAACATATAAGTCGTTCTGCTATTTGATTCTCCTCGTGGTTACACTATCCGTCCGAAGTTAGAAATAAAGCACATCTCACTGTTATTGTTAGTGGCCATGTTTGTTATGAACTGTGACCCTCTCGTATCGCTTTGCCGTGTTGCGTGCTTTATAATAACACCGTCGATTTCAGTAATCGATTTCACAACAGAATTGGAAACAATCTTGCCACATCTCTTCAGAGTAGCCCAGGAACAACGCAGACCCTATCCATATATGTTTGCTCCTCATTTGAAAAGAAAGCCTTCGAAAAAAATAATTTAAAAAAAAATTTCAGCACGGGCAACGTCTAAATCTGCGTGGTACAAAAAACAGCGTTAAGCATTATTAGAACAACTTTACTTAAATCTAGCACTTCAATTTTTAAAAATTTGTTTAGATCCAGGGTGGTCAAAGTGTAGCTTCCTCGAGACTGTGGTGAGGCTCTCTCACGCGTCTTCTTCAAGTACTTTGGCTGGTGGCGTTGGCGATCATGACTCTGGACAACTCCCTGTCTCCAATGCTGTTGATTTATTATGTTGCTGACTTCTGCCCATGCCCCTGATGTTAAGTATCTTCCCAGTATCTTCTCTCTTTGTCGTTCTCTCTGTTTCTTCCAATTTCCCCAATTGTCACGATATAATCCAGTTCTTTTCTTCTAATAACATGTCCAAAGAAAGTGGGTTGTAACATGAGTAATAAGCTTCCTTGTAACATGAGTAATAAGCTTCCTTGTGCATTAGCCTCTTTCAGAACATCATCACACCTTTTTTTAAAAGATGTCCATAGCATTTTTAACATTGTTCTGTAAAACACATCTCTGTGGCTTCTAATGCTTTTCCTATTTGTTTTCTAACTGTCCTTGACTCACTTCCGTATGTCATGATCGATTTTATATAACACCGAAGTACTCTCTGTCTTACAGGAAAAAGTTGTTGCATAAAATAATTTGCATTTCATGGAATGGTGCCATTGCCTGTGCTATTCTATTTTTCACCTCTAAGATGCATCCTCCATCTGATCTTATTAATGTGTCTAGGTATTTGAATCTACTGACTTGGTTCTAAAATGTCTGCGTCACTCATTAAGTACCCGAAATTATTATTTTTTTCTAAAATCATTTTGCTGAATAACACAGAATAATTTTCAAACAAGATTACTTAATCTTTGTACCACAAAAATGCCTTAAAAGTGTCACTAGGAAGGTGAGATACAAGTGACGCTCATTTTTAAGAGAAAAAATTTGCTTTTGCAGTCATATGTATAAATATACACTTCTGCTGTTCGCAAACATATATGGGTGGCTCTTTCCTAAAATGAAGAGGGTTGTAATAACACGGTGGTAAACGGTGGGATTAGGTTTAAAAAAAGAAGAAGATAATACGCCATACTAGGACAAAAGACAAGAAAATAACCTATGTTACGGCCACAAGGCATTCGTCAGGGACAAACAATAAAAACAGATAGAAAAGAAAGCGAGAACTATGTAAAAAAGAACAAAAAACATGAACTTATTTTTCATTCTTTTTAAAATTAATTCTCGTTCTCTTTCCTTCCTGTTTTTTGATGTTTGCCCTGACGAATGACTTGTGGCTGTAACGTAGACTATTTACTTTTGTCCTAGTAAGACGCATTATCTCCCCCCTCCCCCTAAACCCATTGTTCGTAATTTCCTCCAGTATTACAGTTTGCAAAGGTCGTCTAGTTCGCCTTCCCTGGTTGAGATCAAATGCTGCAGAAATAATCCGACAGACACAGGGGTCTCTGTAAAGTGCATGTCTGTAGGTGGGAGTCCGCTATGAATTATGTTTTCGAAAACAAATTATCATGTTTACTTGATTTGTTTTTGAAATGTACTGACCTTTAAATACTAAACCCTTGACGCCTTACGGCCGATTTGCTACCTGAAAGCGTTCAAGGTCATAGACATATTGCCACCGACTATTTTGTTTTGTGAATAAGGTACCAGGCGTAACAATATTAAGGTTATAATTTAGTGTTATATGTTATCCTTTATCTAGACATATGATTCTGTATGAATGAGAATAAGATATACAGTTGACAGAGGAATTTGTAGTGATTTAATGAAAGGCCTGTTACTTCCACGTAATTAAAAGCATTTTTTGTGTAACAGCTCTCTCAGCAGACACGCTAACCTACGTCTTTCTGTTTTCTTCATGTTCTCCAGAAAATGTAATGTGCTGTCAAATTGTTCCTCTTTAAACTAATCTTATCAGGTCGGACATTTTGGCTCCAGGTATTTATCGCTTCTGTTTTCTCACTCTTTGGGGTTCTTCTTCAAAATTCTCTAGAAATTGCCTGCCTACATTTATCTATAGGGTTCCACTTCATGCAGGGTAGATTGAAGGCATGCGTTTTTTGTACATGTCGTAGCTATTTCTATCTTATCTGTTGTTGTGGATTTCGGTTTTGCCTAGTTTTTTAGCAATAAAGTATTTAATTTTACAGTACATTGTTCTTTTTTTTTAGACCTAACGCAATTGCGCACTTAATAGACAAAGTGTAAACATGATTTTAGACTTTTATATGCACTGGGAAGCTAAAAAAAAAATGGGCATGACCCTCTTTATTGCGATAGTCGCTTTATTGCTGTGGTCTGGAACTGAACCCGCAATATCTCCGAGGTATGCATGTACAGATAAAATGGAGAAACTGCCGACCAGATGTAAGGATAAAAAGAAGAGCAGGTGGTGGATAGGACCATATATACAAATAAAATTAAAAGCTCTTAGAGATGCAGTAGAAAGAGTAGGTGAGCAAATGTACGTATTTCTTAATTGTAAGTAGTTTATAAACTTGACCATATACTGTAAGTCTATAAACATTTATAACACAAAAGAAAGGGAAATTAAGGAAGATACGAGTGCCTGAAAACATACCTTTATGTTTGTCTAATATTTATTTACTGTAAGTCTATGTAGTCTCTGACAAGGACAAAGCATGAATAGGACTGCTGCCACCTTAAGCTTGTCGTACCTGGCGACATTTATGAGGTTGTTCATGGGATTGACAACGTCATTATGTAAAACAAATTACCATAGAGATCACTACTGCACGAGCATGTGAATACTTGGTGCTGGCTTTTTCCATTGACATGATTTTTACTTGCACTGAATTGTCAATCGATTGTTTTTGGCTTGTAATGAATTTGGCTTGCGATGAATTGGACTTTACATGTACAACACCACGATGAATTTGGCGTAATGAATTAAATATCGGGATGTGACGTAAGAATTACTGATTACTTTCTTACTTACTTAGTCGTTCCCCTTCTACCGTGAGGTGTAGAGGTTTGGAAGAGAGAGCGCCAGACTATCCTATTGGCTGTCTTCCTCCTGGCCTGGTTCCATTCTAGTCCTCGGTCCTTCAAAGATTGTCTAATGTTGTCCTCCCAGCGGACTCTGGGTCGTCCTGGGGGTCTGGATCCCTGGCTCTTTGTTTCCCATGCTTGTCGTGGTAGCCGATCTTCTCCCATTCTGCAGACATGGCCAAACCATCTTAATTGGGACTGTTCTACTTGGGTCTGCAGGGGGTGGGATTTTAGGCCTTGACGTATCGTCTGGTTGCGGACCATGTCTCTTCTTGTTACTTCAACAACCTTCCTCAGATACCTCATTTCTGAGATTTGGATCTGCTTTTTGTGGGTTGTAGTCATTGCCCATGACTCGCATCCATATGTCAAGACTGGGACATAGGTGGAGCGGTATACAGCCATCTTCGTTTTCTTACCAACCTCTCTCTTGCTGAGGAATCCTCGATTTATGGCCTGAAAAAGTCTCCCAGCTGCGGCTTTTCGAGTGGCCAACTCTTCTTTGATGCCTCCCTTTCGGTCTATAATAGCTCCGAGGTATTTAAAGTGGTCGACCTGCTCCAGGACCTATTCTCCCAGCTTAATCTGATGTTTTCTTTCTTCTCGTGATATCACCATGGATTTTGTTTTAGAGCTGTTTATGACCATCCCTCTCTTCTCCAGCTCTTCCTTCCAGACTTGCAGGTTGGATTGGAGATGTGCCTCTGATATAGCAATCAGGGAACATCATCAGCAAATGCCAGCTCTGAAATACAGATTCAAGTACTTATAATGTATTTCTTCCGGTTATTTCTAGTATACAATAAACATATTTTTATGTATTTTTTAAAGAAATCAACTCCAGATCACTATTTGTAATTATTTAAAACGTCTGCTACGACGTGACTTTAAACCACATGTTGTGAAACTTGTATAACTTGATCAACTCTATCCATCGCATTAAGGTTTTACTAAACGCAAAGTAGTTATTAAATTTGATATCTAAGATTCATGTTAAATGACTTTAAGACTTTGAAAAGCTAGTAGCATTTGATCAAGTTTATAGAAAAAAGTTAATAGAAAAAAAAATTGAAAAGTGTTGATTGAATTTTGAATAAATATGCAATTAATAGTTACTGTTTTGAATTTTTTTGTTATTGTCTTCCTTTATGGGTCATGGAAAACGCTGTTCTGAAGAATGTAAGGTAGAGTAGGGGGCAGTAGTGATGATGTTTCGGGATTACTCTTCGTCAGCCATTCTATTTTCACAAGTAGAAAAAGAGATGAGAAATATTGATAGGATGTGAGAAAATGACAAAGAACACTGCAAAGTGACACAAATTAATAACAAATTTACTAATGGAAATACTAAACCCAAAATAAATGTCGATGCAAAGAAACTAACTGCAACAACTCAAACAAGAAAACAAAATAAACGAAAGAAAAGTATGGCCTGGTGTATAAGTTGTATTCAGTGTTGAATAAATGTCAATGGGCAAAAGCTAGACACAAACAGGAAAAGGAAGCGAAATCAATGATAGCCGACATTAATAGCCGACATTAATAGCCGACAGGAAAAAAAGACAAGCCGGAGAAGAAAAATACGAAATACAAAAAGGACCAAAGAAAAAGGATAGAAGAAAGAAAAAAGGTCGAAAAGGGAACATTACAAAGAAAACTCAGAAGCCACTGATAAAGTAAGCAGTTACCTGAGAGCAGGAATTACCTAAAATAGTGCTGGTCATTTAATCCATATGGGGGAAAGACAATCCATTTAAATATCAGGATATTCTCCAAAGAAAATAAAAGAGTCGCATCATCAGTGTCACTAGAAAGTGTTGAATTGAAAATTAGAAGTTCCACAACTGAACCATGCGTTTATTAGTCTTGTGTGACAATGGTCTGTAGCCAATCTAGGAGAAGGTAAACCCTGAATTCAAACCTTCGCTGCCTCGAGTGAATATTCACTTTATGGGTAAGGTTTTGGAAGCGGTGCAGAGACATGATCACTGTCGTGAAACATTCTAAATCCACATATCTAAATTAAAAAGTAAATGTAAAGCCTAACGAATTAATTCAATAAAAAAAAGAAGAATGGTAAAAGACCAGTGCTGTCACAATGACGTGCAAAAATCCCCCTTTTTCTACTTCGTCTGCATAATTGTAACGCTTTCACGTTTACTAGTAAAGCCTACAGCAGCATACACGTGTTTCTAAAAACAAAACTGGTACTGTGCTTCTTAGAAAACCTTGAGATACGCACACTGCTTAATGACCTAGATAAAATACTAGCATTAATTTCATTTTATACATTGCGTAATGAAAAGACAGACGAACTTAGAAGAGAGAGATAGAGAGAGAGACGGAGGAACGCATGCAATACTACCACCGTCTCGCAATTAATATTAATGCCACCCCACGCGTAAGGCATGAAGCACTAACTTTTTTTCACATAAACAGTGACAAAAAAAACACTACCAATACACGGTTAGGTTTTAGAAAACATGTTTAATGTTTATTAGGAAACATGACATTCTACTGTTTTACGTCTGAAATCCTGACAGTACAGAAGACACCCCATAGTTTGGAAGTGAGGAGGTGGTAACAGCACGACTATCCTAGAAGATGGTCTTATTGGTTAGACCATTTGATATAGTCAATTAGGAGCGTCAGTTCAGGGCCACATTTTGAAAATAAACTTACTTAGAAGCAAGTGCGTTGAGATCCAGCTCATATTTTTCTTATGAAAGCCTGGGACAGAGGCAGATCGGAATTGTGCCATAACTCGTCGCTAGTCAACGTATTTTGTTTAATATTTCCATGAATTGTGGTAAGCTAGAAATATTTGATATCTTTTAGATGAAAAATTGAATGTGAATTGATAAATTTATGTCTGTCTGTGTGTAGTTCAGTAGCAACCATGAGGAAAAGCCTAGATATTGCTCCACCAGGAACAAAACTTGTCGGAGAGGAGTATAACTGCATAGGCCTTTTGGGATTGCCAAATAGTACTATGACACCTATCTTATTGAATAGAAGGAAATAATGCTGAAATTGCAGAGGCGTTGTAACCATTAGGGAGAGGAATACTGGTGAATGTGTTACATGAGAAGCTAACAGTTGGCCTACCGCGCTGAACTCGGTGTTTGTTATGTATTGTGCTTCAGTGTGGAAATGGATTATAAATTAGTTCTGAAGTAGGAAGTACAACCTTCTTGTTTCAGGGACCGAGGTCCTAACGTATTGAAGCAGCACCTGGTCTGAGTTTTGCTGAATCCAGAGACTGGTAGCATACTCCTTGGTCCAGATATCAACCAGGGTTGTTTCTCAAGGAAACGGTGAAGCAAGCGAGCAGTGGAGACTGTTTCCTGCCGCCCACACATAAGTTAAGAGTTCGTGGCCAGAGCAGCTCAATCTTGTGTATACCCCCTCTAAAAGTGACTTTACCTAAAATCAAGAGGGACATTTAATTGTTTCAAATAAAAAGAAACTGTGAACCTTTCCAATATTATTTCCACCAGAAACAAACACTTGAAGTCATGATGACAAACAACCACCTAGCTTGAAAAGCCAGTATTACCTCATAGTACTACAGCACAACTTACACACATAGTGCAATAATAATATATGTCAATACAAAGATTCTATCTATAAATTGTGTACATACAACTTGTGATTACATTTGATTGTGATTCCTGATTCACTTTGCAGTTGAATCAGGATATTTAATATTTGAAGGAATTAATACATATTTTTAAAAGTTACACGTGAGTTATTAAGATAGCCTTATAGAGTGTTCTATGTATGTGAGTGTCACAGTGTTGTAAAGTATTGTGGATTAAAATAAAGTGTTTATCTGTCTCTTGTTGTTGTGAACATACACTTCATCATTATCATAACCCTAGACATTCAACGTAGTCATCACAATATTCCAGAATAAGCCTGACTGAGGTATAAATGTGGTAGCAAGTAAGGTTATCTGTAATACACCACACTTATTAGATACAGATACCTTCACAGCTGATCTCAGTCAGTACACTAAGTCCCCTATAAATATTTATAATATCCCACTTTACCACAATCACTACGCCCCCAGGCATGGTGCTTGAAGAAGAAGAAAAAGAGTGAGAGAATGAAGCTGCCGATCGCACCAAGAGGGGATGCTCCCTACGGTGCCACCTCAGATTAGACAGAAAAAAAGCTTTCACGACAAGCAGAAGAGAAAAGAACACGCCGAAAGAAAGTCAGTTATGACAGTGACAAAACATGAATAGAAACTGGAGAATAAGACTGAGAATAAAGTGACAAAACATGAACAGAAAGTGGAGATTAAGGCTGAGAATAGCGTGACAAAACATAAATAGAAACTTCTATAATCGGCAAGCAGTTTCTTCCTCAAATGGATTGGTGAATGCCAAGCTGTCAAACTTTTCTTCTCGTGATGCCAACATTCTTAGAGGTCATGTTCTATTGTATCCTCGCCTTTCTCACATAGTTATACAGCTGACTGAGTTTTTATTTGCCAAACAGATGATGTTTAAGACTTTAGTGTCAGGTTGTAACTACGCAAGAATGAATGAATGGTGGAAAGTCAGTACAAAATACATGCTGATGAATTATGGTCCAGATGCTGGTGAAAGCGCCATGATAATGTCACATGAAAGTCATGACCAAAGTGGCACCCCCATCCCCTCAAATAATACCAAGAACGTAGAAGAGCCGAAATACTTAACTGAATGGGGCCTTTATCTTATGATTACCTTACCTCTTTGTTGTATTTATCTGTATAGAATTTCTTATTATTAGCTCTGATAATAGCTAAAGTAAGACATATAGCGGCAGAAAGAAATGTGTTCCTTGAAAAAATATCACAGGTAGATTTGAAACAGTAATATTTAATACGCCTAATACAAGTGTAACTTTCGAATACGTTGAGTTTTTTCAGAAGCAGATAGATGGCATCCAAACCACTCAAAATTTTTTTAAATAAAATGATGCATATTACCAGCACAGCAGAGGACAAGAAGTAATGTAATACTCAGATTCCGCTCAGGCCACAACAGATTTATTGTTGTTATAGTTGATCAGAATCGACGTCATATCACTCCGGGCAAACCCATAGGCCCTCAGTCTCCCTTAGCAAATGTCGAAGAGTATGAATGTTAATTGTTCATATTGCGCGCTGATTGCATACACGCCGGATGCATCCTTTCAAACGTTCATGCTGGTCTTAAGTTTGGTGCCAAATTCCAGCAATCTAAGTCTTGATGATTAATGGATTGCAAATTCATTCTGTAATAGGCGTTAATATTTGCCTTCAGTAAATCTCCCTTATTCGTGCAACAGATTAAGAAACCATATATTCAACAAGCTAAAGATAGCAATGAGTGTAACTGTGGCACCGACAACATGGCTGCTGAACATCTGATTCAATGATGCCCAACACATGAGGAACAGAGAAAGCACATATAGCCGTCATTAGTAATATTCCTGGAAAAGTTATATGGAGATACAAATAGCCTCAAGATGACCACCGTTTTCTTTGAAATTATTCAAGTAGACGTCTGAGAGTGGACGAAGAAGAAATGACAAGAATAAGAAAAGATAAAGGATGTATTTAACCTTTCGTGTTCATTGATTTTCGGGGATCTGCAAATGCCGATCCCCTCTAGCTAAAATTCGACGAATTGCGGAGCTTATGTTTTATAAAAATTTACACGCTAACACATTTAGAAGCTACTGTAAAGACAATAAAGTGTTTATAAATTGTATATATTTTGAATACTTAAAATATTTAATAAAAATGTATAAATATATGAAGCATTTATAACATAATTCATGACAAAAAATATTACGGTGAAACAAAATCTACGATTCTAAGCATAAATGAGGTAAAAGAAATTTTAAAATCTACTGTTTTTTTTCACAGATTCTATGGTAATGAATTGTATCCCTTTAAATAATTTCGTTTATGTAAATCTCTCCATTGATTCAATATAATACGTGTTGTATTCCTGTCTGCGCGTCATTTCTTCTACTTGATCGTTTAATAAGAGGCATAGGGTCACCAATAAGTGACCTCTCTTGCGCTGAAGTGATATTTGACACTTTTTCCATTCTTTCTTACTCTTCTGTTTTCATTGTTTCTTACTCTTCTGTTTTCATTGTTTCTTACTCTTCTGTTTTAATTCTTTCTTACTCTTCTGTTTTAATTCTTTCTTACTCTTTGTTACGCACGGATCATTATTATTTTTCGTTTGTATAAACATTTTTTCATATGTATGATCATTTTTTTTTGACTGAAGTGTGTATTATGTTTTCTATGGTCAAAGGGACATAATCCGAGTTATCGAAACTACAATTTTTAGGAGTTGCCTTCTCTTGTATAGAGACACGTTCGGTCTATAATTTCTTGAACGAAGCGTGACCACATCTCCTTATTTGGTAGTATCAGTCAACTATGGTAGATGTCTGAAACCTTTCTTAACGCTTCTTTTCATGACCATAAAAGGCGCGACTGTGTAAGACTTTTATCTCGAATGTTCTTCGAATCGTCTTATTGTGAACGGCAACTCAGAGATTGTCGTTCTGCGCATGTCAAAAACCGGGAGTTCGTTCTGTGTGTTCCGCCCAGTTGGGCAGTTTTAGAAATGGTTTAAGAAGCGAGCAGACGCAACTGCGTCTTGTGATTCTCTGAGGGAAATACAGTGTCTTAGTGAGTTAGTTAGCTAACTAGACTATTTCCCAGTATTATGCAGCCTGCCTGGAGGCATATGTTCATGGTTGATTTTCCGAAATAAGGTAATTCCTCTTGTATCGAACTTTATGCTATCGTCTAGAGGTTCGTCATTTTGTCGCCTATTTGCTCGCCTGTGTGATGCAAAATGGAGAGGTACTTTGACTAGGATTAAGTCACCAGTATCTGTATACCTGAACTAGTTAAATATATATGGGTCGCTCTAGACCAACAAGACTGTTGTCTGTGTTCCAGGATTCGTTATATCAGAGATCACGTCCAAGTCAGATGGTTAGACTTAGGAACATTATAAAGGTCGAGCTGACCTGTAGCCCATGTATGCTATTCACGTGCAGACAGTGAACGGACTTATTGTATACAACTGATCTGCTAGCATCAGAATGGGAGCATTTATTATTGTTTATGAACATTGAAGATCTGTAGCTGACACTGTTGCAGAAGTTATAGAAATTATTATTATTTATACAGCTTCACGAACTAGCACTCGATGATTGATGAATTTCTGAATCTATTGAACTGTGATGTCTTATGACGCATATATATACAACAGCTATCATTGCTGACTACAGAAATTGTTTTCAATGTGCCATATCATCTTGCTGAACTCGTTAACCATGTTGATGTCATAAGTATCATGACTGTTTTGTGGCGTGCAATAAATGAAAGAAACTTATACAACGAAGTTACCCTTTCTATGACTCTACACGTCATGTTGCCTGTGTGATAACCCTGTGAACTGTTCCACTACCACATACACAGCAACATCCTAAATCAGAGAAGACACCTACATCTTACACTTTAACACCAGGTGTCGATAAGGGTGGCAAGTTACCACTTCAGCACAAATCCACCCTTATCATTTTTGGTGGCCAGTATGGGGATCAGCAAACCCAGACATCATCATCATACTAGATACAACTACAGCATCAACTACCACCTTACAAGAAATTTTATTGAAAGTATCCGGATTTTCTGACAGTTGCTGATTTTGAAACTACCCGGCGCTGCTCGGCAATATTGAAGTTTATGTAAAATTAGAAGGACAAGTACCGAGCGAATGGATTTCCTGATCTGGTGAAAAGAAGGACAAGTGCCGTAACAACTGTTCCGGTCTCAGGGGTACTGCTGCGGGTTCAGAAGGTCAAGTGCCGGTTAAATCAATTTAGAAGATTCAGAAGGTCAAGTGCCGTAACAACTGTTGCAGTATTAGAAGCTTTTTTCCTTCGTCATGGCTGTTTATGGGAGCAGAAGTTAATCAACGTTGGATCATTATCCTCAGAATGCTGATTACATCCTGTTCTGCACCGTGCTGACGCTGGATTTATAGAAGTTAAGTGGCCTGTTTTGTTTGTGAACTGTGCCCTTATGTTCTAACTGAGCCTTCTGTACTTTCACACTTTCTCCTATTGTTTTCATGATACATGTTTATATGTTATATGTTATTTGTTATTTGTATATTTATATGTTTATATTTCAGCGGGTTTTCTCGGTTGGGCGGAGTCTTGCAGTAGAAGATACCACGTCACAGAGGTTCTACTGTTAGCGTTTTCGTTAGGGACTGTGCGAATTTCCTACAGTGAAATTTGCTAGCGACAATCGTTGCTATATCTGTTTAGTTGTGACGAGTTGTGCTTTATTTTTGTTTCTTGTATATATATATTTTTTTTTCTTTTTTCTTCTCTCTCTTTCTTTGTGTTTTTTAGTTTCGATTTCGATTGTTTGTATTTGTAGGTCTCCCCTTTGCTATTATTCAGTTCTTTACGTATATTTTTGTGTATACACTGTAGCGTCATTTGTTAGTCATATCTTCGCATATTTCTTTTTAGTTTTGCTGTTTGTGTATTTGACTTATGCGAATGTTTTCGTATTGTTTGATCTTTGTTGATTGTTTACATTGACTCTGATCTTTGTTATTGTTTACATTGACTCTGATCTTTGTTATTGTTTACATTGACTCGGATCTTTGTTGTTGTTTACATTGACTTTGATCTTTGTTATTGTTTACATTGTTGGTGACCTTTGCTATTGTTTACATTGTCTTGTTATTGTTTACATAGTTCTTGCATAGTTAGCTTTCACTATTGTTGATATATGCTCATGCACTATTGGTCTATAGTGCACTTATCATAACAAACTGGTGTTTTTGCTTATGCACTATTGTAGTGCAGTTATGATAAATAACTGATGATTATGCACTGATTTGGGTAGTGCACTGTTAATTAAGAGGTGACTTGTGATATTATTATACATTTGATAATACAAGTTGGTGTCAACTCCTGTTTCCCACAGAGATTGGGTTCAACATAGAGATTATACAAGCACTTTATTAAGTCTTGTTGCTATTTAACATTGAAATAAGATAATTAATTATTTCAGGTTCTGTACTCACATTTTGGACATCATGTCTACATTTGAGTACTTTATTGAGCAGGGTAAAGCCCTTGGGAAGACAGGTGATAAATTAGAAGAATTTGCGACTGTTCAATATGCCAAGGCATTGAAGTCGGAAGAAAAGAAAATGAAAGAACAAACTGAACAAAAGAGAATAGAGGCTGAAATAGAACAAAAGAAACTGCAGATGCAGGTGGAGGAAAAAAGATTTCAAATGGAAATGGAAAAACAAAAAAGAGAAGCTGAAAATAAGAGACTTGAAAAAAGAAGCTGAAGAAAAAAAGTTACAGGCCCAGGCTGAAGCTGAAAATAAGAGACTTGAAAAAGAAGCTGAAAATAAGAGACTTGAAATAGAGGCTGAAGGAAAAAAGTTACAGGCCCAGGCTGAAGAAAGAAAGTTACAGGCTGAGGCTGAAGAAAGAAGGTTACAAAGAGAGGCTGATGAGAGAAAAGCAAAAATGGAACATGATGAAAAAGTCTTAGCTTTAGAGTTAGAGAAGTTAAAGTTATTGAACACTGGTAATGCTAATGAGGCAAATAAGGTGTCAAATAAGACTAATGCTAAGGATTTCAAGCTTAATCTACCAGCATTTAATCCCTCAATCGATGATATAACATTTTATCTAGATAGATTTGAAAGTGCATGTAATGTACATAATATAGATAAAACATTATATGTGTATCATCTGTCCAAGATACTTAGAGGTGATGCTTTGACTTTGTTGAGTATGGTAGATGTGCCTGACAAAAACAACTATGAGGTTGTCAGGGCGGCATTGTTAAAGAAGTACCAACTTAACGAGGACGGATATCGTCTTAAATTTAAAACCATGTTACCAGAAACTGGAGTTGAATTCTCTGAATTCATCTCAGGCATCCGTCTTACTTTTTTACGATGGGTTGAGTTGTCTAAGACAGAAAATACATTTGAAGCTCTTATGGATTTACTACTTAGAGATAAGGTTATGTCTTCTGTTAATGAAGCTTTTCTATCTTTTCTTCATGAGCGTAAGCCTAAAAACATAAAAGAAATGGAAGAATACTGTAGCCAGTATGTTACTGCGCATCCGCACATAACCATTAGTAACTCTAAGGTGAAAGAAGGTCTGCCAGTTGCTTCGGCAGCACCTTATGGCCCAAATTTTATGCGTAAATTTCAGGGTAGCCAGAAAAATTTCAATAAAAAGAGTAATCGTAATTATGCCCAGAACCATAGTGATCAATTCCAGGGTGATTCTTCTTCCCAGAACTGGAGACAACCTAATACTACACGTTATTCTACTCCGGTTAACTTTAGAAATTTTCACAAAGGTAATCGGTATAGAGGAAAATATTTTATGCAGAGACCTCAATACCAAGATAATAGAGGTTCTCAACAGCATAGAGATAGTAATGACAGTTATGGAAACTGGAACTCAAACCAGGATAAAAATTACAGTAGGGACTTTAATGATAATTGCAGAGGCAATAATGGTCGCGGTAGATCGCAACATAAGAGAAAAAGATATCAACAGACAAATTCTGTTCAACAAGAATCTCAGGGAGCAGATAAACAGGTTAATAATGATAAAGACCATAATGCTATCGGATGCTCATCTTTTGATTTTCGTAGGGCAAATAAGTGTATCCAATGCAGTACTTTATTTGATCCGAAAACCATTAGTACTCTAAGCTGTGGTCATCCTTTGCCCGCTCTTCCTGCTAATGTTGCTCATGATGGGAGAGGTTCTCTTATATTACATAAGGGGCTAGTAAATAGTAATCCAGTCTCAGTGTTGTTTGATTCTGGATGTACTACTGTCGGCGTTAGGCAATCTCTTGTAGATCCATCCTGTGCTACAGGAAAAGTCATCAAATGTGTCACATTTGGTGGCACGTTAGAAAAGTATCCTACTGCTATAATACACATTGCTACTCCTTTCTTCACGGGAGAGGTCCACGCGTGTCTACTTCCAAACCCTATTGCGGACCTTATTATTGGTCGTATTCACGGAGTTAGGGAATGTACCCCACAGCAGATTGCTGTTTGGGAAGAGCAAAACATTGAAGCTACCAATGCGGTGGTCACAAGAGCACATGCTCTGGATCCACCTCAAACTTCATTAACTAATAATGATGAAGTAAATGACCAAGATAGTCACTTGACTATTACACGTGACTCATTTATCAAATTGCAAGAAGAAGATCCTTCTTTACAAAAATTCTTCATTCTAGCAAAAAAAGGTGATCCTAATCAGAACACTAATAGGAAATCTTGGATTTCTATGAAGAACGGCGTACTTGTACGTATGGTACAAGACTCGACTACGTCCACTCATTCACAAATTCTTGTGCCTAAGAGCATGAGATTGCAAATATTGCAACATGCTCATGACTCGCAATGTGCTGGACATATGGGTTTTTCCCGTACAAAGTCGAGGGTTCTTGCGGCTTTCTTTTGGCCATTTGTGAGCAAGGACATACGAATGTACTGTCGCTCTTGCAAAGTATGTCAGGAGGTCAAATCTAAAGGACCACGACATGCTGCGCCTATCCAGGCTGCTGACATTCCTATTCGCCCTTTTCAAAAAATGGCAATAGATATTATCGGTCCTTTTAGAATTAAGTCGGCTAGAGGACATCAATTTATCCTTACATGTGTCGATATGTGCACACGTTGGCCAGAGGCAATACCTCTCAAGAGCATCTCAACTGCTGATATCGCAGACGCTCTTTGGCTGATATTTTCTCGCTTGGGTTTTCCCGGAGAAATATTGTCAGACCATGGCACTCAACTTATATCAGACACTATGTCACAGGTAATGTCTATGCTACACATTAAAAGGTCTCTCAGCAGTATCTATCACCCAATGTCTAATGGGTTGGTCGAACGTTTAAATAGGACTCTGAAAACTTTACTTGGTAAAATAACTGAGGATCATCCTCAGGATTGGGACAGGGTCTTACCCGCGGCTCTCTTTGCGTATAGAGAGGTCCCCAATGAACATACGGGGTTTTCCCCTTTTGAACTTGTCTTTGGCGCGCAACCGCGCGGCCCTATGTCTTTACTTCACGATCTAATCACTGCCGATAATATTAGCGATGAGACTCAATCTTCTTATGAGTACGTCATTGCTCTTAGGCAAAAGATCATCGAGGCATGCAAACTAGCAACTTCGTCTTCAGAATTTGCTAAAGAAAAGGCAAGGCAGTTTGCAAATAAGAATAGATGTCTACGACAACTTTGTCCAGGTGACAAAGCTCTCGTTCTACTTCCTTCAAGGGAGAACAGACTTCTAATTGCATGGAAAGGTCCATATGCAATAGTCTCCAAAATTTCTGATGTCGACTATGTTGTCGATATTGATGGAAAGCATAAAACTTTCCACATAAATATGCTCACAGAATTTTATGAAAGACCTGACTATTTGCAGCCTATTTTCCAGGCTACGGACAATTCACAAGCAACTCATGGTCAGTACTCATCTCTGTCAGTTATACAGGATGAGGAAACTACTTTTTCTGATGTCAATCTTCCTCTTTCTATGGTCCCACTTTATTCTACGGAATCTTGGAAAAACGTGACCGTTTCTCCAAATCTTTCCGCTGAGGAACATCGACAAGTTTCTTCGATGTTGCAAACATTTCAGGATGTTCTTACAGACATCCCGGGACACACACATGTCATAGAACATGACATTGTGCTAACTGATCACAATCCTATCAGAGTCAGACCATATCCAATACCTATTCATTTCCAGTCTCAAGTCGAAAAAGAGTTGGATGAAATGATACGTTTGGAAATCATTGAACCATCCACTTCAGCATACTCTTCGTCTATGGTTATTGTTCGAAAGAAGGATAATAACATTCGCATTTGCGTAGATTATCGCAAATTGAACCAAGTTACGAAGTTCGATGCTGAACCTATGCCTTCATTAGAAGAGCTACTCAATAAACTTTCTAATTCTAGATTCTTTACCAAACTAGATTTGTCTAAAGGTTATTGGCAAGTCCCGCTAACTGAACGTGCCAAACCTTTTACAGCTTTTTCTACACCTAGGGGTTTATTCCAATGGAATTTCATGCCTTTTGGTCTTATGAACGCCCCTGCTACATTCGTACGCATGATGCGGCGAATTCTCGCATATCGTACAGATGTCATAGCATACCTAGATGATATCTGTCTATTCAGTGATTCTTGGGAAGATCACTATTTGGGTTTATACGAATTACTGTCTACTCTTCGCGAGTATAACTTGACTGCAAAACCCTCTAAAGCCTTTATAGGATTTAGCGAGATTTCTTTCCTAGGTCATCGGGTTGGTCATGGTCTTTTAAAGACAGAGGACCACAATGTTTCAAAAATACTTAACATTTCGGTCCCTAAGACGAAGAAACAAGTAAGGAGTCTATTAGGTTTGATTCAATTCTACGGACGATTCATTCCGAATCTGTCCTCCATTATGGCACCGCTTTCTACTTTATTGAAGAAAGGGTCGCCTAATCTGATCCGCTGGTCTAAAGAATGTCAATCCTCATTGGACCAGGTTAAAGCCCTATTTTCATCTCCACCTATTCTTAAGTTACCTACTATTGAGAAGACTTTTGTTCTTCGAAGTGACGCCTCGTCAACAGGGATTGGGGCAGCACTAATGCAGGAGTATTCTGATACTTTGCATCCGGTGATGTATATCTCTAGGAAATTAAACGCTGCAGAAAAGAATTACTCGGTTTTAGACCGTGAGTTATTGGCTATGGTATGGTCTATTCTGAAGTTACAAAGATTTCTTCTAGGCGCACATTTCATTGTGGAAACCGACCAGAAAGCGCTTACTGCTATTCAGAGCAAAAACTTGAAGAGCTCGAGGTCCACTCGTTATGCCATAGCTCTTCAACCATTTCATTTCTCGGTTCGAGCTATCCGTGGTTCGGATAATGTAATGGCAGACATTCTGTCCAGATGTCCACACGATTCCACATGATTCTTCTGTCATATATATATATATTTCCTGATATACAGTCCAATGTTATAATGACATGTTAGTAGATTTTGTCTCACTTTTTTTTTTTTTTTTTGAGGGAAATTTATAACATTGTACCATGTAATTATCTAAGAAGGCTTAGTTAGTGATATACGGGCCAAAAGATCACTCGGCCACATTTAAATAAATTATTTTCAGGATTGTATTAAGAAATTTACCAGTTGTCTTTAAGATTTGTGTTATTGATATTTTCGCAGCACATCATTGAAGTCTGCGAGTTTATGTCCATTGTGGAACTTTGAGGATATCAAGTCCTGTCCTACATTGGGAGCGGATGATGTCCACATCTTCTTCTATTGAATGTTTTATGTCACCGAAGAGCAACACATGTATTACTTATTAATTACTGTTACTTTATATAATGTAATAATATAGTGCGGTATATTAGTAAATTACACCGCTATTTGCAACACATTGTATGATAACACATAATATATTTAATTTCATATATTGGTATGAGTATAATTTGATTGTCATTATGTTGTTGCCATCATTGTGGCGTGTGTTGGTGGCACCTTCCTGGAATATATCAGCGTATACTTAGATAATTTTTTCTCTAAGGATCTGAGATATGATCTCAGTGTCGCTCCATGCGTTGAGCTAATTTGTTAGGTATATATCCACGCATCATACGTGCGTTAGGAGCCTAGATTTTTTCCGGCTCCAGGATTTAAAAAAAAAAAAATGTCCCATTTTTTTTTTTCCAGGGAGGGTGCGGTAATGTTACGCACGGATCATTATTATTTTTCGTTTGTATAAACATTTTTTCATATGTATGATCATTTTTTTGACTGAAGTGTGTATTATGTTTTCTATGGTCAAAGGGACATAATCCGAGTTATCGAAACTACAATTTTTAGGAGTTGCCTTCTCTTGTATAGAGACACGTTCGGTCTATAATTTCTTGAACGAAGCGTGACCACATCTCCTTATTTGGTAGTATCAGTCAACTATGGTAGATGTCTGAAACCTTTCTTAACGCTTCTTTTCATGACCATAAAAAGGCGCGACTGTGTAAGACTTTTATCTCGAATGTTCTTCGAATCGTCTTATTGTGAACGGCAACTCAGAGATTGTCGTTCTGCGCATGTCAAAAACCGGGAGTTCGTTCTGTGTGTTCCGCCCAGTTGGGCAGTTTTAGAAATGGTTTAAGAAGCGAGCAGACGCAACTGCGTCTTGTGATTCTCTGAGGGAAATACAGTGTCTTAGTGAGTTAGTTAGCTAACTAGACTATTTCCCAGTATTATGCAGCCTGCCTGGAGGCATATGTTCATGGTTGATTTTCCGAAATAAGGTAATTCCTCTTGTATCGAACTTTATGCTATCGTCTAGAGGTTCGTCATTTTGTCGCCTATTTGCTCGCCTGTGTGATGCAAAATGGAGAGGTACTTTGACTAGGATTAAGTCACCAGTATCTGTATACCTTAACTAGTTAAATATATATGGGTCGCTCTAGACCAACAAGACTGTTGTCTGTGTTCCAGGATTCGTTATATCAGAGATCACGTCCAAGTCAGATGGTTAGACTTAGGAACATTATAAAGGTCGAGCTGACCTGTAGCCCATGTATGCTATTCACGTGCAGACAGTGAACGGACTTATTGTATACAACTGATCTGCTAGCATCAGAATGGGAGCATTTATTATTGTTTATGAACATTGAAGATCTGTAGCTGACACTGTTGCAGAAGTTATAGAAATTATTATTATTATTTATACAGCTTCACGAACTAGCACTCGATGATTGATGAATTTCTGAATCTATTGAACTGTGATGTCTTATGACGCATATATACAACAGCTATCATTGCTGACTACAGAAATTGTTTTCAATGTGCCATATCATCTTGCTGAACTCGTTAACCATGTTGATGTCATAAGTATCATGACTGTTTTGTGGCGTGCAATAAATGAAAGAAACTTATACAACGAAGTTACCCTTTCTATGACTCTACACGTCATGTTGCCTGTGTGATAACCCTGTGAACTGTTCCACTACCACATACACAGCAACATCCTAAATCAGAGAAGACACCTACATCTTACACTTTAACACCAGGTGTCGATAAGGGTGGCAAGTTACCACTTCAGCACAAATCCACCCTTATCACTCTTCTGTTTTGATTCTTTCTTGCTCTTCTTTTCTCATTCTTTCTTACTCTTCTGTTTTAATTCTTTCTTACTCTTCTGTTTTAATTCTTTCTTACTCTTCTGTTTTGATTCTTTCTTACTCTTTATTTCGGGATTTACTTCCCGTGCTCTGCAGTGATGGTCCAACAGTGGCCAAAATTCAGAGTATCTACTGAGGGTCTTCAAAGGTGTCTACCTTTTGCTCAAGATTACTCTTGGCAGAGATGTGAATTGAAGAATGGTACTTCAATTCTAGAGAGCCTTGTATGAATTTAAGAAATAAAAAATTACGACTGATAGGATCCAGGCCGTGTAAACTTTCTATCTTCCTTGACTTTCTACGAAGAGTAAACATTTTTCCTCGGTTTGATGAGCCCCAAACGGATTTAACTCAGTAAATACTACTTTATTAGCTCTGGTATAGGTATTTAAAATGACTGAGCCATACGGGTGCAGTTCACTCAAAAGACTAAATCAGGTATAAATTTGTATAAATATACTGACAACAAAATTTAATAGCCAATTATCGTTAACAAATGTAAAATAAATAAGGGTAGGGTGAATTAAATAAAGTCTTTAATATTTCAATACGCGGGATGATCTGGATAGTGTGTTTTCTCTTTCGAATGTTCTTTAAAAAATAAAAAAAGAGTTCACTTGGCAGCTTTAAGTGGGTACTTAGCTGCCAGTAAGATGTCGGTTGGTTTCTTCTCCAGCCGATGTTTGTTCCTTGCAGATTATGGACTGGTTCAGGAGCGGTAGACATAAATATATAAGATCATTATTCAGCTCCGTACAAGTCCTCTCTTTATATCCTTTTTTATTCTTCCATCTTTTAGGGCATCTCCTTCAAAGTTTTTTTATCCACGTAACCCGTGGGTTTACATTTTCAATCATAGCCCTGTAGAGTTCTGCCAGTCGTCCTTTTTTTATTATTTATTATTGTTATTATTTTTAGCCCACTTTCTTTTTAACGTAATCTTGAAAGCTCACCGTTATACATTTTGTTTACCATAACACTGAATTTGTTTATAACTTTAAAGTGGAGTAATCCCCAGCCAACCAATATTTCACATACTCTGTGAGTATAACTACATGCGGGGTCGGCTTTAGTAACTGCGGGAACCGTTTTAGACCATTCTGGTGGGGTCTCCTGGACTTTAGAAAATAGTTTGTTGTAAATTCACGGGTTTGGGTGAGCTGTTGGTGAAACCAAATTTGTTCTAGAAGGTTCGAAAATAGTTGTCGTGGTAAATCGTTGTTCAAAATTTAAATCAGTCAGATTCGAAACGCGATAGCGTCAAGGTGCTAGTTTAGGTTTTCTCCAAAGTGTGTAAAGTGACTTAGAAGTGGCAAGCTAAATTGGGAGTTTTCATCGAATGATAAGCCAAAGTGATTTTGGTTGATTCTGTGGTGACAGAAAAGTCATAACTATCACCCAGACACTCAATCGCTTGGTACGCCACAAGTAGATATGACAGTTCATTATTTTATTCTGTGGACAAGATGCCAGGGTTCCAGTCAGAGAAAATATGTGTATTTTCGAAAATCCAGGTACGTTGAACATTTTAGTCTCAAAGCAAATAGAGCAGTACAATAGACAAGTGACAGGATAGTAAGCAGAAGAATAACTTTGTAAAGCAATATCCCTGGCGTTCAGGCAAGTCTCGCTAAGAAACGCAAGTCAAGAAATCAGAAGAAATAAGTCAGAACAAAAAGAACAAACAGCGAGCACATACGAAGAATATTATGAGAAGAAAAATAGTGACAACAGTGGTTCTCAAGCCACGACCACCATAACCACTAGAGACAGTATGAATATAGAAGCAGCGACAGAAAGAGAGAGAATAAAAGAAAATGACATTTTATTATTACCCACAGAAGTTTTTTGTTGTACAAAGTCTGCCAGCCTCACGAGGAAGGTTGGGCATATCATTTCTTCTAAATTTTTAATCATGTAAATAAAGCTCAACATTTGACTGTTACTGCTGTCGGCGTGAAGTCGTTCATCAACTCGTGAAATTATCCATCAACTGTCAGTACATGAACTGTTGTCGTTGTTATTAGAGTAACAAGTTTCCGTTAGAACAAATAAGCTTCCTGCTGTTTAGGGTAGAGATACGAAACCTATACGATCACAAAAATAGAGAAGTAGCAAAAAGTAGACAAGCTATCATACACGACCACAAATATATGCTATTACACGGGATTAAAGATAAAACAATATCAATACTTGTTTGATATATGTCTACACAAACCGATTTACAACAAACTATTTTCTAAAGTCCAGGAGACCCCACCAGAATGGTCTAAAACGGTTCCCGCAGTTACTAAAGCCGACCCCGCATGTAGTTATACTCACAGAGTATGTGAAATATTGGTTGGCTGGGGATTACTCCACTTTAGAAGTTATAAACAAATTCAGTGTTATGGTAAACAAAATGTATAACGGTGAGCTTTCAAGATTACGTTAAAAAGACAGTGGGCTAAAAATAATAACAATAATAAATAATAAAAAAAGGACGACTGGCAGAACTTTACAGGGCTATGATTGAAAATGTAAACCCACGGGTTACGTGGATAAAAAAACTTTGAAGGAGATGCCCTAAAAGATGGAAGAATAAAAAAGGATATAAAGAGAGGACTTGTACGGAGCTGAATAATGATCTTATATATTTATGTCTACCGCTCCTGAACCAGTCCATAATCTGCAATGAACAAACATCGGCTGGAGAAGATACCAACCGACATCTTACTGGCAGCTAAGTACCCACTTAAAGCTGCCAAGTGAACTTTTTTTGTTTGTTTGTTAAAGAACATTCGAAAGAGAAAACACACTATCCAGATAATCCCGCGTGATGAAATATTAAAGACTTTATTTAATTCACCCCACCCTTATTCATTTTACATTTGTTAACGATAATTGGCTATTAAATTTTGTTGTCAGTATATATACAAATTTATAGTTGATATAGTCTTTTGAGTGAACTGCACCCGTATGGCTCAGTTATTTTAAATACCTATACCAGAGCTAATAAAGTAGTATTTACTGAGTTAAATCCGTTTGGGGCTCATCAAACCGAGAAGAAAGTCAAGGAAGATAGAAAGTTTACACGGCCTGGATCCTATCAGCCGTAATTTTTTATTTATTAAATTCATACAAGGCTCTCTAGAATTGAAGTACCATTCTTCAATTCACATCTCTGGCAAGAGTAATCTTGAGCGACAGGTAGACACCTTTGAAGACCCTCAGTAGATACTCTGAATTTTGGCCACTGTTGGACCATCACTGCAGAGCAAGGGAAGTAAATCCCGAAATAAAGAGTAAGAAAGAATCAAAACAGAAGAGTAAGAAAGAATCAAAACAGAAGAGTAAGAAAGAATGAAAACAGAAGAGTAAGAAACAATGAAAACAGAAGAGTAAGAAAGAATCAAAACAGAAGAGTAAGAAAGAATGAAAACAGAAGAGTAAGAAACAATGAAAACAGAAGAGTAGGAAAGAATGGAAAAAGTGTCAAATATCACTTCAGCTCAAGAGAGGTCACTTATTGGTGACCCTATGCCTCTTAATAAACGATCAAGTAGAAGAAATGACGCGCAGACAGGAATACAACACGTATTATATTGAATCAATGGAGGGATTCACATAAACGACATTATACTGTTCAAAAAAAGAAACGCATAGCTATCCGAGGGCGCGTTTTTATGAGTTTGTAAGTAAAATTTGGTGCTAGGGTATATAAATAAAAACCAGCCTCAAATGTTCTTTACAGTGTCAAATGCACGTGTTGACCTGAATTGCGTTCGTTTTTGTAATCGTTACAACGTAATGGTCAAAAGTGTTTATGACGCAATTTTTGACCACAGCTCATGTTGCGCGCACGTGAAAGCAACAAAATTTGGGGTGAACACTATTCACTGACTACGCAACTGAAACCCTGTAAAAGGATAACGCTACACAAAAGAAATTCAGTTCATTTTCAAGCAGACATTTATGGTGTCTCTACCGATAAATTTAAAGAACATTGCTATTGGTCGACTGCATGCAGGCGAAAGTCAAAGTCAGGTTGCCAGGCATTTAAACGTGCATCAGAGTACCATCAGTCGACTTTGGCACCGGTTCCAAGCCACTGGCTCAGTTGAAGACCGGCATCGCAGTGGACGACCCAGAGTGACAACAGCAGCGGAGGATCGCTTTATTCGGCTTCGTCACCTCAGAGACAGGTTTACAACATCTTCCTCAACTGCCCAGTCATTGCCTGCAGGATGTCATGTGTCTGATCAAACTGTCCGGAATAGACTGCATGACGCTGGACTTTGGGCACAACGACCTCACCGAGGACCTGTCTTTACGCGCCGCCATCGCCAAAATCGACTTCTTTGGGCCAACCAGCATCGTCCCTGGGCAGCTGACAATCAATGGAGACGTGTCTGGTTTAGTGACGAATCTTTATTTTTTTTGCAGCGTCATGATAGACGGCGTAGGGTCTACCGTAGGCGAAATGAACATTTTGCCCAAAGTTGCGTTGATGAAGCTCCGCCGCACAGTGGTGGAGGTGCAATGGTGTGGGGAATGATCAGTTACAACGGAAGGAGTCAATTGGTGCACATTGAAGGAGGCTTGAATGCGCAACGATACGTCAATGAAATTCTTCGACCCCATGTCCTTCCACTTTTGGCTGCCCAAAGGTCTGTGTTTCAACAGGACAACGCCATACCCCATTGTGCACGGTTGACCACGCAGTTCCTGACTGCCAACAACATTCTCACCCTTCCCTGGCCATCTCTGACTCCAGACATGAGTCCGATTGAGCACCTGTGGGATGAGCTGCATAGACGTGTTTGTCGCAGAGACGTTGCTCCAGCCAATCGTCGTGATCTGTTCCAGGCACTCCAGGTAGAGTGGGCAGCCATCCAACAGGCCCACATCAGACGTCTGATCGCATCCATGCCCAGGAGATGCTAGTCGCTGATCGATGCAAGAGGAGGCCACACACCATACAAACGGGAAAGCCCGTACGCCAAAAAAACTCTCGTGACCCAGATGCAAAACAACTGTCAATTGATTGGTTGAACCCTAAGGGGGACCCAAAGATGCAACAATAGTGAATGCAGTCAGCGACCCATAGCTTGACTGCTTGCATCAGTACCAGCGAACCAGAGCTGGTAAAGACCGCACTCCACCTCCACGTGGTGGTCCTGGAAACAGTCTGCAGCAGTGCAGTCTGGCTGAGCGAGTGCGGATCGCAGTGGGAAGGCAAACCCGGTCCCTAAAAAATGCCGTGCTGAATTCGGATGTGTCGACCGAAAGGTGCAGATATCACAGCTACGGCGTAAACAGACACAACGCAACCACCGTCCTTTTCAGGGCGAACGAGGAAGAAGGACGAAGAAGAAGAAGAACCCTAAGGTATTCTTGAGTGCAATTTGAACAATTAACTCATAAATTACAAAAGTTATTGAATGCCAAAATTATGGCTATGTGTGTGCCTTCAGTAGCTATGCGTTTCTTTTTTTTTTTTTTTTTTTTTGAACAGCATATTTAAAGGGATACAATTCATTACCTTAGAAACTGTGAAAAATAACAGTAGATTTTAAAATTTCTTTTACCGCATTTATGCTTAGAATCGCAGATTATGTTTCACCATAATATTTTTTGTCATGAATTATATTACAAATGCTTCATATATTTATACATTTTTATTAAATATTTTAAATATATACAATTTATAAACAAATTAGCTTCTAAATGTGTTACAATTTATATAAAGCGTTAACTCACGAATTTTATTAGAGGGGTCGGCTTTACGAAAATCAATGCTTAAATACATCCTTTATCTTTTAGCTTGTAAATTTCTTTTTATCAGAACTGCAGCGTATTTTAACTCTATAATCCCCCGAATTTTATCTAGAGGGGATCGGCATTTGCAGATACCCCGTCAAAATCAATGAACAGGAAAAGTGAAATACATCCTTTATCTTTTCTTATTCTTGTCATAATGCGACCTCATGCTGCGACCTCGTCCACTCTCAGACGTCTACTTGAATAATTTCAAAGAAAACGGTGGTCATCTTGAGGCTATTTGTATCTCCATATAACTTTTCCAGGAATATTACTAATGATGGCTATATGTGCTTTCTCTGTTCTTCATGTGTTGGGCATCATTGAATCAGATGTTCAGCAGCCATGTTGTCGGTGCCACAGTTACACTCATTGCTATCTTTAGCTTGTTGAATATATGGTTTCTCAAGAATCTGTTGCATGATTAAGGGAGATTTACTGAAGGCAAATATTAACACCTATTACAGAATGACATTGCAATCCATTAATCATCAAGACTTAGATTGCTGGAATTTGGCACCAAACTTAAGACCAGCATGAACGTTTGAAAGGATGCATCCGGCGTGTATGCAATCAGCGCGCAATATGAACAATTAACATTTATACTCTTCGACATTTGCTAAGGGAGACTGAGGGCCTATGGGTTTGCCCGGAGTGATATGACGTCGATTCTGATCAACTATAACAACAATAAATCTGTTGTGGCCTGAGCGGAATCTGAGTATTACATTACTTCTTCTCCTCTGCTGAGCTGGTAATATGCATCATTTAAAAAAAAAAATTGTGAGTGGTTTGTATGCCATCTATCTGCTTCTGAAAAAAACTCAACGTATTCGAAAGTTACACTTGTATTAGGCGTATTAAATATTACTGTTTCAAATCTACCTGTGATATTTTTCAAGGAACACATTTCTTTCTGCCGCTATATGTGTTACTTTAGCTATTATCAGAGCTAATAATAAGAAATTCTATACAGATAAATACAACAAAGAGGTAAGGTAATCATAAGATAAAGGCCTCATTCTGTTAAGTATTTCGGCTCTTCTACGTTCTTGGTATTATTTGAGGGGATGGGGGTGCCACTTTGGTCATGACTTTCATGTGACATTATCATGGCGCTTTCAATAGCATTTGGACCATAATTCATCAGCATGTATTTTGTACTGACTTTCCACCATTCATTCATTCTTGCGTAGTTACAACCTGTGTCATTTTCTCACATCCTATCAATATTTCTCATCTCTTTTTCTACTTGTGAAAATAGAATGGCTGACGAAGAGTAATCCCGAAACATCATCACTACTGCCCCCTACTCTACCTTACATTCTTCAGAACAGCGTTTTCCATGACCCATAAAGGAAGACAATAACAAAAAAAATCAAAACAGTAACTATTAATTGCATATTTATTCGAAATTCAATCAACACTTTTCAATTTTTTTTTCTATTAACTTTTTTCTATAAACTTGATCAAATGCTACTAGCTTTTCAAAGTCTGAAAGTCATTTAACATGAATCTTAGATATCACATTTAATAACTACTTTGCGTTTAGTAAAAGCTTAATGCGATGGATAGAGTTGATCAAGTTATACAAGTTTCACAACATGTGGTTTAAAATCACGTCGTAGCAGACGTTTTAAGTCATTACGATTAGTGATCTGGAGTTGATTTCTTTAAAAAAATACATAAAAAATATTTTTATTGCATACTAGAAATAACCGGAAGAAATACATTATAAGTACTTGAATCTGTATTTCAGAGCTGGCATTTGATGATGATGTTGCCCAGATTGCTAAATCAGAGGCACATCTCCAATCAAACCTGCAAGTCTGGAAGGAAGAGCTGGAGAAGAGAGGGATGGTCATAAGCAGCTCTAAAACAAAATCCATGGTGATATCACGAGAAGAAAGAAGACATCAGATTAAGTTGGGAGAACAGGTCCTGGAGCAGGTCGACCACTTTAAATACCTCGGAGCTATTATAGACCGAAAGGGAGGCATCAAAGAAGAAGTTGGCCACTCGAAAAGCCGCAGCTGGGAGACTTTTTCAGGCCATAAATCGAGGATTCCTCAGAGGTTGGTAAGAAAACGAAGATGGCTGTATACCGCTGCACCTATGTCCCAGTCTTGACATATGGATGCGAGTCATGCTCAATGACTACAACCCATAAAAGCCAGATCCAAACCTCAGAAATGAGGTATCTGAGGAAGGTGGTTGAAGTAACAAGAAGAGACATGGTCCGCAACTAGACGATACGTCAAGGCCTAAAATCCCGCCCCCTCCAGACCCAAGTAGAACAGTCCCAACTAAGATGGTTTGGCCATGTCTGCAGAATGGGAGAAGATCGGCTACCACGACAAGCATAGGAAACAAAGAGCCAGGGATCCAGACCCTTAGGACGACCTAGAGTCCGCTGGGAGGACAACATTAGACAATCTTTAAAGGACCAAGGACTAGAATGGAACCAGGCCAGGAGGAAGACAGCCGATAGGGTAGTCTGGCGCTCTCTCTTCCAAACCTCTACACCTCACGGTAGAAGGGGAACGACTAAGTAAATAAGTAAGTAATCAGTAATTCTTACGTCACATCCCGATGTTTAATTCATTACACCAAATTCATCGTGGTGTTGTACATGTAAAGTCCAATTCATCGCAAGTTAAATTCATTACAAGCCAAAAACAATCGAGTGACAATTCAGTGCAAGTAAAAATCATGTCAATGGATGTCGTGATTTTGTTCTGTCTACAACACGGTTTTCTAATCTGACCATTCCGCACGCCATAGGTAGGGAACTCTCTGGTACAATAACCAATGAAAACGTACCTTTATTACTGTGTGGTAGGAAACGTACTATGCTAAAACCTAGAGACCAATTTTGTGTAACCGATAGTACGATACTATTTAATTGTGGAAAGAATGAAGAAGTATCACTGGGGAGGATTATATGATTCATCAACGGGAATGTTACTTTAGAGGTAAGTGTAAAAACTTTCTCGAATAATATTCTAGTAAGACAGAAATATCGAGTAAAAGAGTTGTGTTACATCAGGATTAGTCCAACTTAGCTAGTTAAAACATGCATATATTAAAATGCATTTGGCAAACTAACTAATTTATAGATAGATCGATACAAAATAATTCACAGTATAATTCAAACTTTAATAACCAAAATCTCCCCATAAGTAAGGAAAATAATTGAAAAACTAGATTTTATACATTGAACAGAAGGCACAAATATGCATCATATTGGGATTCTTTACTCTCTTTTCCACCCATGACATCCGATACGCCGGAGGCGTGACTATAAAAGACCTTGCCCTTGGCTAATTGACGCCACTAACAAAAATTCAAAACTTCAAGCTGTACAGAAAGAAGCGGTAACTGTAATCCTCATGTACCTTTGCCCACCGCATCTGTTGCGCAGACATTAGATGCCATTAACAGCTTGTGTGTTTTTGCCTGAGGGTAAGAATGACTATATATATATATATATATATATATATATATATATATATATATATATATATATATATATATATATATATATATATTGTAGTGGTGTTGATGGTATTTTATGATGGTGATATTACTAAATGTAATTGTATGAGGCCAGCTGTGAAGGCTCCTGAGATAAAATGTAGTTGAGAATTGTCAGAAGGCCTTTCTTGCTACCACTACGACCTCACACTTAATTTTTTTTAATGAATGTGGCTACGTAAAGTGTCTAGGGTTATGATATGTAGTGTGGTGTAATAGGTTATAGATATACCCACAGATATTTAACAAGACTAATAATATTAATAAATGTTAAAATACACTGAACTAACTCACGTGTGTAAAATTTTTTGATAAAATTATATTACATTTATTTTGTTCTGGATCAATTTTTTAGGTTGACCAGAACTTAAAAGGATTTAGAGATTATGAAAGAAATGCATGGAATATTATATCATAAATGCAATAGTGTACATATATATGTACTATACTAGTTAGTTTTTATTAAAATGTTCTAGTAGTCATCTACTTGGGAGGATAGTTACTGTTTGTGCTGTTGGGGTGGCCTCATCACACCTGTCTATATTGACTACACAGTGTCCAGAAAATGGTGGGAATTTTATGGGGGTATTAGTAACTAAAGGGCTTTGGTGAAAGTCCAGCAGACCAGAGGCTCACTCATCTGGTAGTTGTAGCTCTGGTGCTGAAATCAGGTGGTCCCACCTCTCCGTGCTGGCGGGCAATAATGGTGGTCTCTGTCACAAGTACTGCACAGATACACTCGAGTAAAGTCACCAACTGAATAGACACTGCTTGGTTGACAACAGAAACTCGCAGCTCTGCAATCAAAGTATGGGCCATGTGTCAAAATCTATTCTCTACCCACGTCTGGACACAACACTGACACAACAACCACATCATACAGACAGGTCAGATCTCTCTGACCAAACAGCACATTTACCATGGTGGTTTTACATCAGATAGATCCTCCCAGACTATAGGTTCTGAAAAATATTTATTTGTGAACAACACTGTCTTTTGTCATTATCTTCAATATTATCTATCCGTCTGTAAAATTAAGAACATATTAGTTCACTGCTCAGAATAGGCCATCCGGCCAGCTAATTTTTATATTCCTAACATTAATATTAAGAAAAAAGTACTTTTTAAATTTTGTAATATTTCGAACATCTGCGTTTAGCCGCTGAATTCAAATCAAGGGCTTGGTATCGCGCAAAAGCGTCCAATAAATGACTGTGGCGTATCATATCTATGGTCCCTTCTGTCGAGTTGCTTACTTTTTATGTCAACTTTGGAAACGTGGCTTTTTCCCCGTCCCCCCCCCCCCCCCTTCCCCAATTGCGTCTCCTTAGCCTTTCTAGTCTCACGCAATCTTTCCAGTCATATTTTTTCCCTTTTTGATTTCCGCCGTTCCCCTCCTGTCTAGCAAGTCCAATTTATTATGGAGGATGATGACCCGCGGTCTAGGCGATCATGTACATCAGCAGCCTACGCATTATGTTTTTATCCTTAAATGTTATCTTTGGAGGGATTTTACCGTTGTATCTCTGTCAATTTCACTACACATCTCCCCACTTGAAAACATGCCTATGGCAGTTCCAAAACCAGCGATACACATAGGTAAAATTACTCCTCACGTCTGCCACTACTCTAATTTTGATCACAGGGGTGCCGACTGAGGAAATCTGCACCGACATTCAATTTGCCTGGGATATATTGGATACTGAACTGATAAGGTTGAAGCAATAAAGACCACCTCAGCAATCTTGCGTTTTCATGCTTAGCCTGAGACAAGAACACGAGAGGCTGATGGTCCGTCTCCACCACAAATGTCCTACCATACAGATAGATTTGAAACTTCTTTATTGCCCAGATTAACGCTAAACATTCTTTTTCGCTTGTGGAGTATCCTTGTTCCGCCTTATTCAATTTACGGCTTGCATAAGCGACTGGTTTCAGTTCCCCATCAGGTGAAGATGATCTTTGCAACAAAGCCCCTCCTAGTCCTACATTACTTGCATCGGTTCTTAAGACAAAGTCCTGTGTCAAATCAGGCAGTTTGAGAATAGGCTTGCTAGTGAGTTTTTCCTTTAACTCTTGGAACGCTAGTTCACATTGTGCAGTCCAAATAATTTTATCTGGAAGTCACTTGCGAGTCAGATCAGTCAGAGGAGCACAAATAGCGTTAAAATTCTTGATGTATTTCTGATAAAATCCGCATAACGACACAAATGATCGCACGTCCTTTTTTGTTTGTGGCCTAGGTGCTCTCTGCAGTTTTTCCAAATTCTTAGGATCAGGGGTCATATTACCCTGATATACAGTGTGCCCCAAGAATTCCAACTCTTTACATCCAATACAACATTTTGTTGGCCTAGCAGTCAAATTCGCCTCCCGAAGTCTATCAAACAACATCTCCAGAGCTTCAATGTGTTCTTCAAATGTCTCTGTGGCGACGAGAATATCATCCATGAAATTCGTGATACATGGGTTATTCAGGGGATCCAACAATTTTCGCATCATCCTTGAAAACACACTCGGAGCATTTTTCAGTCCGAATGGTAGCATATTGAATTCATAATGTCCATCCGAAGTGCTAAAAGCCAAATAAGGTCTCACTTCAGGCTTCACTGGGATCTGGTAATAGCCTTTACTAAGATCCACCTTTGAAAAGTATTTGGCCTTGTTCAGTCTGGCAAATAACTGTTTTGTGTCTGGTAATGGATCCACTTGTCCTTCTGTGACAGCATTCAGTTTCCTGTAATCTATGCACAGTCTGTGTTCCCCAGACGGTTTTCTCAACAAAACGACACTAGAACTAAAAGATGATTCACTGTGCAAAATAATCCCCTCCTTCAACAAATACTCTATTTCTTCCTTCAATGCCTTCTCCTTCGCGAACGGAATAGAATAGGCTCTCATACAGATTGGGTTTGAGTCTACCAGTTTCATGTCATACTGTAGCAAATTTGTATGGCCTGGTTTATCTGTTAATACATCTGTATGTTCCTCCAGAACCTGTTGAACTCTCTCCCTCTGGTTTTTAGTCAGGTGCTTACTGACTTTTACCTGTGCTGCGGTTTCACAAGGATGTAATGGGTATTCATGTGAGGTGAGTGGTTCTTTTTTGCATCTGGGTTGCAATAGCCAAGGTCAATAAGGGGGTGCTTTCCTGGAGTGGTCTGTCCAGATACTTCTTTAACAGGTTTACATGATAAACTTTTTCCTTCCCCTTTTTGTCAATTTTATAGTTTGTTCTAGACACCTTCTCTAGAACCGTATATGGACCTTGCCAACCAATTTGTAATTTATTCTGGCTTCCGGGTAGTAGAAGCAGCACCTTCTCTCCGACTGCCAGTCCCCTGTCCTTTGCCTTCCTATTAAAATATGCTGCATGTTTCTTCCTGGCTTGTTTCAAATTATCATTTGCCAGTTTCCATCCAGCTTTCAAACGATTGGTCAGTTCGTTCACATATTGATAAGATGAGGTAACAGTCTCTTCCGCCTTCTCATCTGTCCAGGTCCTTAATAGGGCTACATCTGGATCTTTAATTTATCATACGTAGTTATCATGGAACCCGTCAGGTCCCGTCCATTAGAAGCCCTATAGTGAGGACTTTTCTTCCTAGAATCATCACTCACAAAACGACCACTACCAATTTTTTTTCTTGGGTTTGTCTTCCCACTTTAGATTGCTTATGAGAGATCTTCGCTCTCTTTTCTGTTCTTCCAGTTTATATAAGTCTGACCGAGGGATTGTCATCTTATCCTGGGTAAAATTTCTTCTTTGTACTCTTCGCATAGTGGCCATGTTAATCCATTCAAGTGAAGACTGGGTGTGAAAAGGGGGCTCCCATTCCACTTTGTCTACCCGAGTATAATTTGTTTTCCTTCCAGGCCTAATTTTGCCCCGTGGCGTTTCTAGGTCCTGCACATATTTTCCCTTTGTGGGTGTTCCCTCATGAAATACGCCACATGCTTCTACAAAGTTTTCAACATCGACATTTACGTCGGGCCAATAGTATTTTCGAGCAATCTTTTGGCAGATGGTACCGACTTTCTCATGGTCACCATCTGTTCCAACATGTAAGCTCCTTATTAAGTTTGCCCTATATATCTTGGGAAGAACTAACTGTCCGTGACCAGTGGATCTAGTTCCTGTCTTCCTGTATAAGAGTTTGTTCTTCATGAAATATTCCCCCTTGCTCGGAGGTGTGTGGCATTTGGGCAATTTTTTAAAACAGGGCTTGAGTGTCCTATCCTCAGCCTGCGCCTTCCTCATCTCCTCTGGATGAGCATTTATAGGTTCACCTTCTTCCTCCTTCTTCTATGACCTGGTCTGCACTGTCGCCATTATCACAGGTTTCTCGGGATTCCCCAAGAAGACGTATCTACACCCCAATATCAGAGGGTAGATTGGTTCATCTATCACTGCTGCTCTGATTTCTCCTTCCACATAGCGAGTTTTCACCGTTATCCTTGCGATGGGAAGTGTCATGAGTGGTATGTCCTTAGTCCGCCCCTTGTATTTCCACTGTTTCTGTGGTATACTGACTTGGGTCCACTAGGCTAGACTTCACAACTGAATCATAATCCAAACCTGTATCATAAAGGCACCTTATGGTGACCCCATTACAAATAACATCCTCACAAACTGGGGGGTGATAAGGTTCCTGTTGTCCCTTAGGATTAACCTTTAATCTTTGCGTCCCCGACTTCATTGCAGCAATGTTTGAAGGTTTCCTTCTACAAAATTCGGTGTTATGGTTATCCTTCTTGCACCATTTACACCATCTTTTTCCTTGGTTCAACGGTTTTCTTTCATTGAACTTTTGGTCATTGAACTGTGAGTTTCTGTCGCGATAGTCATTTCTTGGCCGCTCAAAGTTTGTCCTACCTTTATTTCCCTGCTCTCTAGTATCAAATTTATTAAATTGCTGTGGAGCTTTAAAATTGTCTATGTGCTTCTTTTTAGCACCACTTACCTCTGCCTGAGCTGCCTGATACCTCTCAGCAACATTTAAAATTTCCCCCAACTTCTCTGCACCTTGTTCCATGAGAAATTTTCTCATGTCTGGAGCCATGGACTCTCTCAATTGCTCAATCATGATCATTTCTTTAAGATCTTGGGTCTTCCCCAGAGCCGTCCATTTCTCCAAATAGGTTTCTAGTCTAGCAGAGAATTGGTGGTATGTCTCCCCAGACAACAGTTTGGCATTTCTAAATTTCTTACGATAAAATTCACCATTCTTCTCGTACCTTAATAACAAAGCCTGCTTTAACATGTCATAATTGTCTTTGTCTTCCCTGTTCATTTTAGCAAATACTTCATAAGAAGTACCTCTCAATCCCTGTGATAGCTTTAAGCTCCACCTCTCTCTCTCTAACCCATATGTAGTAGCTAATAACTCAAAACGTCCTAGGTACCCCTCTATGTCATCGTCTTTTTCAACAAAATGGTCTAAATGAAACCCCATAGCTGAGTTTGAGGCTCCCAGACTGGGCGTAGCATCTGAGGCAAAAGGGCTGGCACCATTTTCAGGAGCCGGACCTTGTAATTCCAGCTCCCTTAGTCGTAATTCGTGCTCCCTTTGCAACCTTCTATCTTCTGCCTCCCTTTCGGCAGTCAACCTTTTTTCTTCTGCCTCCCTTTGCTGTCGTTTTTCTTCTGCCTCCCTTTGCTGTCGTTTTTTCTTCTGCCTCAATCTGCAGCCTCTTAATTTCTCTATCAGCCTCAATTTGTAACCTCTTCTCTTCAGCTACCTTTCTATCTTCCCTTTCAATATATTTATCACATTCAGCCGTTACATATTGAATTAAAATTTGACCATCCATTCCCATCTCCTTCGCGGTGAGCACAGCAGCTGATCTAAATTTTGCCAGCTCCGCCATACTTTTTAGACAATATAATAATATACAAGCTAAATCTCTAACCAGTAAATACACTAAGTACTTCTTATGACTATAGTCTAACCAATTCTAACTAACCAGTTAACTAATTAATTATTACTGGCTGTGAAGATTCACCAACTTTTATCTGCAGGGACACTTTTAATTTTAAAGGAAATTTTACAATTTATTTCCCTACTTTTATTTCTCCCACCAGGAGATCCTAATATTACTGTTGGGCTAATTATCCCTGGACAAGACCCCAATGTATGTAGTGGTGTTGATGGTATTTTATGATGGTGATATTACTAAATGTAATTGTATGAGGCCAGCTGTGAAGGCTCCTGAGATAAAATGTAGTTGAGAATTGTCAGAAGGCCTTTCTTGCTACCACTACGACCTCACACTTAATTTTTTTTTAATGAATGTGGCTACGTAAAGTGTCTAGGGTTATGATATGTAGTGTGGTGTAATAGGTTATAGATATACCCACAGATATTTAACAAGACTAATAATATTAATAAATGTTAAAATACACTGAACTAACTCACGTGTGTAAAATTTTTGATAAAATTATATTACATTTATTTTGTTCTGGATCAATTTTTTAGGTTGACCAGAACTTAAAAAGGATTTAGAGATTATGAAAGAAATGCATGGAATATTATATCATAAATGCAATAGTGTACATATATATGTACTATACTAGTTAGTTTTATTAAAATGTTCTAGTAGTCATCTACTTGGGAGGATAGTTACTGTTTGTGCTGTTGGGGTGGCCTCATCACACCTGTCTATATTGACTACACAGTGTCCAGAAAATGGTGGGAATTTTTATGGGGGTATTAGTAACTAAAGGGCTTTGGTGAAAGTCCAGCAGACCAGAGGCTCACTCATCTGGTAGTTGTAGCTCTGGTGCTGAAATCAGGTGGTCCCACCTCTCCGTGCTGGCGGGCAATAATGGTGGTCTCTGTCACAAGTACTGCACAGATACACTCGAGTAAAGTCACCAACTGAATAGACACTGCTTGGTTGACAACAGAAACTCGCAGCTCTGCAATCAAAGTATGGGCCATGTGTCAAAATCTATTCTCTACCCACGTCTGGACACAACATTGACACAACAACCACATCATACAGACAGGTCAGATCTCTCTGACCAAACAGCACATTTACCATGGTGGTTTTACATCAGATAGATCCTCCCAGACTATAAGTTCTGAAAAATATTTATTAGTTGTCTGCCCTAAAAGAGGATAGGTAATATGTTTCATTATTCTCAACACTTGATCTGTCTTGCATAATCCTTGCTGGAGTTTATGTACATTGTTGGTCCCTAGACCCTGACTAGGGCGGGGGGTCTAGAGCAAATCCCTACTTGTTTGTAAGGCTAGATTTCGATATGGCAGTATCAAATCACTCGAACATGAAACAATATTCAAAATATATATGGAAATAATTTCAATCTTACCAGATTATGAATAAATAACACAGAATTGCTAGCAAAACTCAGCTGAGCTGCTGGCTATAGTATGGCGTCCCTAAACTTCTTACACTTTCTTTCATATGGAAATCACCACACTTTAAAATCTGTGTCTATCACTGAACAACTATTGAAGAATGGCCCCACTTTCGCGTCTGAGCGCTAATGATATGATTGTCTGTGGCCAATCACTGCCTAGGTTTATTTTAAATTCAAATTTCCTACCATAAAGTCATTTCAGTCATGCTTCAGTCAAGTATGGATGGTTATCTGTTAGTCTGTCCGTCTCTACTTGTGTTTCTACAAGATGTACTTGATTTTTGAACCAACCTTTCTCTCCCCTCCAAAATTTTGTCGTTAAAAGTTATATTTAGACACAGCTACCACCCAAAAAACCCTCTCTTCCATACTACGTAGATTTGAACACCTGCGTCTCAAGGTCGTGTTTTTTTGTGCAATTAGCGACACTTTTAGATTCAATACAGTCTGTCGATGATGTGAACAACACTGTCTTTTGTTATTATCTTCAATATTATCTATCCGTCTGTAAAATTAAGAACATATTAGTTCACTGCTCAGAATGGGCCATCCGGCCAGCTAATTTTTATATTCCTAACATTCATATTAAGAAAAAAGTACTTTTTAAATTTTGTAATATTCCAAACATCTGCGTTTTAGCCGCTGAATTCAAATCAAAGGCTTGGTATCGCAAAAGCGACCAATAAATGACTGTGGCGTAACATATCCAAGGTCCCTTCTGTCGAGTTCCTTACTTTATGTCAACTTGGGAAACGTGACTTTTCTCCGTTTCCCCCCCAATTGCGTCTCCTTAGCCTTTCTAGTCTCACGCAATCTTTCCAGTCATATTTTTTTCCTTTTTGATCCGCCGTTCCCCTCCTTTCTAGCAAGTCAATTATTATGGAGGATGATGACCCGCGGTCTAGGCGATCATGTACTATTCGCAGCCTACGCATTATGTTTTTTTATCCTTAAATGTTATCTTTGGAGGATTTTATTTAAAAAAACAAAAACCGTTGTATCTCTGGTCAATTTCACTACACATATATATATATATATATATATATATATATATATATATAGGTATATAGTAATATGGGGGTGGGATATATGAATATATATATAATATATATATATTATATATATATATATATATACTAACACGAAACAATATATATATATAGACTAATCATAATATATGAACTTTTATGAAAAATTTTTCCTGTGATTAAACCACTTGTGTGTTAAGAATATTCCAGGACGAATGTGTTTTGCTTTGCTGTGAAAGCAAAGCATGTGTTGATTTTAGAGGCGAAAGCCAGCATTGTAAAAATGTGTAGGATAAATTGAGAATGAATGTCAAAAATACGAACTGTAAGTTTTGATAATACATTTGAAAGAGTATTTCTTAAAGGAAAATGACATGTATAATGGAACCTAAGGAAGGATTGACAAGAATTGTTGTAATGAATCGATCAAGATATGTACTTAGTAAATTTATACTATAACCAAATCATTGTATGGAAGCAAATCATCGGACAAAGGAATCCAAACTTAGGATTTATAAGGAAATTGTAGTCCACGGTGAACTGGCTGTGATGGGTGGAGATGATAAATTGTCCTGTGCATATGTTAGCACAATGTCCTGACACTGACACTGTATATTAATGTCCATTGTATGTAAAGACAGAATAGTGCTGGACCATACAGGGGATTGTGATTATTTGCATTTCAGGTTTTTATCCTGCAAACGTTTTATCCTGCAAACTACACGAAGATTCAGATTCCTCTAACTCGATTGGACTCTGAGGTGCGAGTGCTCGTGAAGTCATTGTAGCCAGCCACCATTGTTCCACTGCCTGGCAATTCACAGACGTGTTAGTCCATGGCAGCAGAGGTGTGGGATTTTTCTCGATTTAAAGATAAGTGGCCTTACATAGCCACTGGTCAGCATATTCAAACAAAGATAGCACGAACAATAAAATTATAAATATATTGCTAAAAAATACAGTGAAGGAGGAGTTTATGGACAGTATGAATCCACCCTACCTTCACAGTCAAACTCTAGTGACATTTTAATAAATTTAAAAATATTACTCAGTGTAGAAGACAATAGAAACTTCAGTACAAGATTGTGGCCGTTGATAGTATTAGAGTTCGGACCCACTGCACACCTTTCAGGTAGATATAGTATGTTGTAAGGTAAAAATACGAAAAACTTCCTTCTCTCAGACTGACTCTACATTTTTCATCATACCCCCACTGTTGATCAGTCGAATTCACCCGAAAAACAGCAGTGAAAATATCAAATGTCGAACATTTTATTAACATAAAAGTTGATAAATGGTTAAAANTGGTATGCCCAACCTTCCTCTTCAAGGTTGGCAGTCTTGTATAATAAAAGCTTCATTTTCAAACAATCTCAGTATCAATTTTTCCCATACATTGCTTTGTCTTCAAATTTGCTACTGCTTGTTTCCACGCTATCAAAATGTCATCTAATTCTTCAGGCAAAACCTCTTGTCTCTCTTTCTGTACTGACTGTTTTATCTACGTTTTTTTATCTCTTGGTATATCTCCACTGAGAGAAAACTGGCCTTACCGCCAGGGCAGTCACTTTGCCAAGATTACTTCTATTTTTCTTTTGTGGCTGACCTTGTCTGCTGAGCTACACATGCTAGTAATAAATCAAAAATGTTCAACATAACCTGGTTTTTGTTTTTTATATCGAAATAACTTTTTTTCCTTTCACAACCATATTTGGTCATCTGAATAAATACTAATCACAAAATACTGTCGTACAACCAATTTTATGATAAGTAATGTACTGAGCGGTTTCTATCACTCTTTAACTCACAGCACATTCTTGGCTTTTTGCTGACACACCTACGCTGAGCGCATTTACTTCACACACTTTGGTAGAGAAAACCGCTTTTTCCTCTATCTTCTACGCTGAGCGCGTTCCTATCTCCAACTGCCTAATCCCCGTTCTAAACATTTCTTCGTTCACCCCTAAAATGTGTTCACTCATCCCAATTTTCTCGTAGCGTACTTTTTTTTTTTTCTCAACTCCCAAAAACCTGCAAGGGGGGACCTAATTCCCTAAAGTCATCTCCCCTTTGGGATGATTTTAACTGAACACCATACTCTCTTCTTTAAAGCTTACTACAAAATCATTACATGCTAATTTTTTCTCAACCATAAACTGGGAGCACACTAAATCTGCTTAACCCTAAATTCAAAACACTTTCATCTACCAACCGTAAAATGCGGAGTTTTCCTCCCTTTTCCTTCAAAGCATTCCTTCACTCATTTTTTATATCTCCCTTCAACTAAACAAATAGTCTGTAATCCAAATCCATTCAATATTTCCTAAACCATTTTTTCTACACTCTTTTACTTTACTAAAACCAAACCACCGTTCACACATCTCTCCCACCCTCCCCCTCCCCCTTAAAAAAATTTTCTCCCCACAGAGAAAATTTTCCCAAAAAATCTCCACTCACTCTCTCCTTCCCTCGTCCATTACCAACACCGTCCCTCTCTTCACCAATACTGTCCCAATATAGCTAAACACCAACTGATCTTAATGCGACCTGCTATTTTCCACTTCCAATCAACCTTATTATATCTTTCCTGTCTACAATTTCCATATTCATAAAATAGTATACATTTTCCATCAAGGAACTGTTTTCATATATTAACATTTTACTGAATACAACTGTTTTCATCTTACAACTTGAGTAATCAATTTCATTTCATATTACACCTTGTACATAATATAACTCATTCATAGTACAGCCTTATCGTTTGCTCCTTTTCCTAACTCTTACTAATTCCTTTCTAACTTTAATATGTCCATTTACCATCCCTTTTTATATCTACTCCCAAATTTATTATCCCGCTTACGCGAATTATCTTGAAAATTCCGCCTATCTCAATTAATCGTTTCCCGCCCCCCCAGTTGCATATCTTTCACCCTCCTCCCTGTGCTTTTTCTTTCTTACCATCCCATGTCCCTATCGTCCATCCTCATCTCCGATCCACTTTTACTGTGCATCTTTGTCTTCCTCTTATAAATCTGACATTTCCTATATGGTTTCGTTTCCCTCTTTTTCGTTCTCTCTAGAACGTTTACTTATCTCTTCTTCAAATATATATGCTCTAGCCTTGTCTATGGCTTTTCCTACTTTGTCAGATGGTCTTCTATATTTCATTTTTCCATCCTTCCCTTGTGGTTAAAAGAAACCCATAACCATATACAAATGTGTACTGTTTCCTACAACATAATTACTCAATCTCCTCTATTTCGCATTTGGCCTTAGCTTTTCTATATTTTCATTACTCTCTTCTTATTGTCTCCTTATAACTCTCTATTTCTTATAACGCGGAGAAGCTTCGCTTCTCACAAAGTCTTCACAAGACTGCCTGGCAACCTGCCCGAAAAAAAAATCTGCATCTTCCTCAACCCCGTTTATCAGATCCCTCCGGATTATCACTTCTTTCTACTTTCCCCCATTGTCTCTTTATCTTCGCCATTTCTCTATGGCCCTCATACCCCCTGCCATTTTGCCTATAGTTTTTCTCCATATGCTCTCTTTTCGTTTCTCGTACGTCAAACGTCTCTCCCTTAAACTATGGCTTCCCCTGTCCTCTCTTTCTACCTTTATTCCTCCACTGCAGTAGTCCATCGTTCGGGACCTACTCAGCTCACTCTAGTTTCAGTGTAGAGAGATTGCATCTAGTTTCCAAACAACTAGACTCCCGCATGCAGTTCTCTACTCTTTTCTTCTCTCCCTTCTTAGCTCCTCTTACTTCTCGTTCCCTCCTGGGAACTAATGCTCTTTGCTCTACAACTTTTCGAAACCCTCTATCTTCATTATACCTCCATAATTTCTGCCGTTCTTATTCTAATACGTGCTTCTCCAAAACCCGTGCCGTCTTCCTTTACGACTTTATCATGCACCTTTATCTCTATCTCCATTATTCCTGCCGTCGTCACCACGGCGTTTCACATTGTTTCTGCCCGTCCTGCTCTACGGCTTCTCCCTCCCAAAATCACTCAGTCCGACTATTCCTAGTCGTCCGTCAACACGGGCATTTCACAAAAATTTTCCGCCATACTACCATGGCCTCTAATCTACTTCTTACTTCACTTTCACTCATCTCCTCCTCTACTACAGTACCTTCTATTGGTCAGTGTACTCAGTTTTTGCTTCACAATGTGAGCGGTACAGACCCAATTATACTTAGTCTTTTCTCAAGACTCAGCTACCGCCGCCATCTTGTTATACATCTAACGCTATGCCTCTCAGCATATAGCCTCCCTCCTAACTATCTATTTCACCTACTCATCATCTCCAACACCTTCATAGCTACGGCCTCTTTGTTCATGAGCTCCTCTAATGCTTATCTGTTTATCCATATCTTGAGTCCTCCTCTACTCCGTCTAACCTTGTCAACACTTTCCGTCCTCTCTACCTCTGAATCTCGTATATCTCCCGAGATTTCTCCTCAACCTCCTTACTTCTATACTTCATCCAACCGTTTGCCTCGTATTTCGACTCTGTCTTCCATTTTTTTTTTGTCCCTTCTCGTACTACCCTGGTTTCCTCTCAGGTTCTGTACTCTTTAATTTGTCGCTGACCCCTCGGACCTCTACTTGTACCTAATAATCTTCTCCATCCCCTTATTTCTCCGTCTTTGACTCCTCTCTACTACTAGATCGGTATCCTTCACTTCGATCCTTAGTAGTTTATCTACTTTCTACTACTGCTTCTATTTGTCTCCTCCTTCATAGCCTCAGCCTCTCGCTCTTAGATCGGTAACTCCCTTCGATCCGTATTTCTACTCTCTCAATTCGTCCTGTATAGCCTCCCGGCTCTTTGGATCGGTAACCGCGTCGAGATCCGTATCTCTCCTAATTCCATCTCTTCCTCTCATGCTTCTATTTCTTAGCCTATCTCGCTCTTGGTTCGGAAAATCCCTTAGGATTCCGTTATCCCTCTCTTTCTTTCTCTACTATTATCTCTCATATTCTCCTTCGCTCTCTCTAGTCTTGAATCGGTATTCTCCTCGACTCGTGTTTTCTCCTATTACTAGCCTCTCGGACTCTAGGATCGCGCATTCTCTTCGACCCGCATCCCTACTTTGCCTTCATAGTATCTCAACTCCTTAGATCGGTATTTCCCTTCGATCTGTACTTCTATTTCCTTCATGGTTTCTTAATTTCTTCCTTCTTCTGCTCCGCGTTTTTCTGTGGCTTCCCTATGCTATTATCACCTGCCCCAGGTGCTGTTACATCTTTCTTTTTCCTGTTGCATCTCTATTCATTTACCTGTCTCCTTTCTAACTCTTCCAACTTCCCTCTCTAAATCTGCGCAAAGTGCAGTTAACTCTTCTACTTTTGTTCTTTCATTTCTTTCTTCCTCTTTGTTTCTTCTTCGACCTTCCAGGGTCTACACTGCCTATTGTCCCATAGATCCGTTCCTCTTTGGTGCCTTCTATTCTTTGTTCCTTTTAGTGGCTTCTCTAATGATTAGTTTCTTCTCCTTTATTTCAATTCTTTTCCAATTTTTTCTGTCAATATAATTGGAACAAATGTCCTTTTAAGTCCTATGCATCTGCCGCTCCACCGTCTTATTTTCTTACCTTAATTCTTCCACCTCAGTCCCATGACCTCTTCTATACAAGTCCTCAAAACTTAATGCTAGACTCCCATCTGTAATCCTCTGAATTGTCTGATACGACGAAAACGCTGTCCTCTTTGTACACCCTTTATATTCACTTTATCTCCATCTCTCTTGCTGCTTATCTGACATCTCTTATGCTGAATGTAGTCCTCTAAGTTCTCATTTTTGACTTCCACCACTTTGTTGTTTAAGGTCTTCTAATCCAGTTGCTCCTGTTGCAATAAGCTGCAGCTGCCAGATGCTTTTGTATCTTTTTCTGCAGCTCCTTATATGGTTTTTCATCATCATCAGTTGCCGATCTCTACAACGAAGGTTGGCTGTAATGGATCTCCAACGTCTTCTGTCGCTTGTCTTGGTGGTTCACTCTGTGATAGACTCTTTCCTGTCCCATCTCTTGATGTTTATCCTTCGTTCCCACTTATAGCCGCCTGTTTTTCCGCCTTAGCACTGTTGCCTTCAACTCTCCGTTCCCTTTAATGGTTTTCTGCAAGGTGATTTATGCCTTTTTAATGTGGGCCAAAAGAAAATTGTATCTGCCGAACTATTGACATCCCTCATTAGTTCTCTTTTCATACCTAGATTTTCTAGGCCCTGCTTATTTGTTTTCCTCTATTTCAATGAGATACGCCCCATTATTCTCTATATCCACATTTCAAGAGCCTCAATTCTTCCTTCCAAATGCTTATTCATGGCTCCGATGTTCTTCTTCATCCATACAAAGAAAAGCAGAATATATATAGACACTATATGATTCTTGCAGAGTATTAATTTGTGAGATAACTGTTTTGGATGTCAGTTATATGTTTCAAATGTTGTATTTGAATTGTAGCCTTTGGCCATAACCCTATTCTCTTCTTGATTTTCTGGTTTCAACATCTGACATCTTCTTTTATTAATATTGACCAAAGAAAAACGTAAACTCTTTACCTTGTTTTTTCCAGGATTTTCCAACATTTACGCTTATCTTTAAAAATGTGGTGTTATAAACGAGCGAAAAGGCCTTTATTGCTCAATCTTTTCCCAACACTCTCTCGTATTGTATTTTCCTCCGACATTTGTACTTTCACCTCCCACAGTTGCTATCCTATAATTGCGTATTTCATCGTTTGTGATTACTTAGCGAACCGGTATCTAGAGAACAACATTTTGTTCTTTCATTCATCGGGGGAATAAAAGACCTTTGGATTAAGTCCCCATACCTGACATTATCGTATTGAAGCCACACATTTGCATCCGTGATAAAACTTGGTGAAAAACACATTCTGGTCCATACCCCAATCTAGACATCTGGGCATGCCTGTAATTTCTTGTGTCAACCACATTGGGAACGCCCAGCTTGGCCCAGATGAAAACGTCCTTCATGCTGTAAAGGTGTTAACTTATGGTCCGGCCGCTGGTTCAGATAAGCCGTTTGGGTTACCACATTGGAACAGCCCAAGCAATGGCCCAAGGTTGAAACAATAAAAAAACAGAGGAGTAGGTGACAGCAATCTGACAGGCACTTTTTGCATAAGCCCCCGCCCATAAGTATCCATACCTGTGATTTGTTCAATCCCCACACCCCACGATGGGGACTGACAGGGGACAAGAGAGAGCGATCTCTGTGAAATGAGTGTACCAGAGGGGCTTTATAAAGGATTGGTTGTATGAGTGCGGGAGCTGTAACAAGAAAAACCCATATTGGACAGGGAGCAGAAATATATAATCACCAGTGCGAAGCTTGTTAGCTGAGGATGCCAGTTTCAGATTTTTGTATTGAGAGGCAGAGATACAATCCCAGAAAACGCCTTAGCCCTAACTACAACGTGTTTAATTCAGAGTGGATATAATTTCGAGTTCTGTGATGAATTGTGTTCTAATAAGGATTTTTGCGAAGGGAAAATGAAAGGTTAGTAGATCTTATACCAGATTTTATAATACAATTGATCCTTAATTTTTTGTTTATTTTTTTAACCTCACAGCTAAATGTGCGAAAGTTAATACTTAAGTTTCCAAATAATTTCTTTGCATAAACTGATTAATAAAAATCAGAAGATTTTTACCCCAGAAGATGATAGGACTGATAGGATGGTAATTAAATAGTTTCATACGTCACGCTTCATCCATCATCCACAGTCTCCTGCGCAACACATTCTCATGCACATAGATATTTAACCACCATTATAATTGAACTCAGAGAGAGAGAGTATGAATAATGGAGCGTAGTTTTAAATGAAAAGGTCAACCAGTGTTGTTAAATGTGAAAAAACTTACGAAGACTTTTGTTGTCTTTAGTTCATCAGGAGTCTCGAGTCTAACACGCAACCGTGTTCTTGACGTCTTAACCAGGAAATAAGTTATCAAAAAAAACCGGGACATTGGCTAGCAAGATTTCGCCACATAGGACTCTTTCATCCTCATTTTTATTTTGGATTATTGTCTCACCACAAGAGTCAGAAGGTGACCCCCCGGCCGAAATTCTTTCTTTCTCACCTTTTTTATCAGGACTTTGATTACCTTGTTCCATAATTATGAGTGTTTATACTCTAAGTTTCATATACCTCCAGAGAAGCGCAAAGGTAGACAAGTCAACAACACCCTACTTAAGCGCATTCATACAACTCTAAAGTAAATTTATATAATCACACTACATATACCAAGATTATGAGCTACATATCACTACATTTCTGAAGATATCCAGTCTGCCAGTACCCTCGGGAATTAGACAACAGACCGTTGTTCAAATAGGACAACATTAACTGTGATCCACACTACGAAATACTCATAAATGAAGAATATACTTAATATCTCGTCACGTTCTCCGTACACAACAGTAAATTCATCAAAAGTCCTCGACTATAGAGATACCCCCACTCGGCATAAACGAAACACCTGACATGTATCATATACATGTACTTCGTCATATCAATGCGAAGCATTAGAACACATGACTTGTAATTCTCTCCATTTTGGGAACACGTATCATTCACTTCATCATTTCACGTTAACACCAGTCCATTCGTATTAACTATTACTTAATTAACATGCATTTTATAGCTCATCTTGTTTTTGTGAATCGTCCTTTCACCATCAGCACGTTCTAAACATTACTAACCATGATATGTTGGATATTTTCATTAATAAACCCAACATGATTTGGTATCATTATCTTGTTTGTTAATGCGTATCACCGTGCTTCGGGGTTACATTCACCTATAGAACCTTTTTCTACTCAAAGTTGGGATTGTTCCTTAACGGGTCCTAAGGCAAAGCTAAGCGTGGGAAACAGAACGCTCTCCATATGTAATTAGAAAACAACTGCAGTGAAAGCATTCGCATTCCTGTCTTCTTGTCCCTACTTGAATACGCTCTGTTAGTCTTTCTAAACACCAATTTCTAGAAGACCTTATAGCTTTAGATCTCAAAGACTATTCCTGCAAAAACTACTGCGTAGTTGCCCATAGCTCACCACACATATGTGTGGTTTTTCATCGTCTGTTTTTTGCTAATTACATAGTTTTAGTTTCTCATAAATTCCGATCCATATTAATGACATTATAACTGTTATTGTCTGCTAAGTCCCTGTTCGCTTTAAGCAACAACACGTAATCAGAATCTAATGTTTTTATTGACCTGTCCTCTATGGGGGCCCGGGGAATTTCCTGGATCGTTTGAAATTTGTTACGGGCTTGTATAAATTAAATACATGTACAGCATTCGCTTTGTGTCTGGGAGGGGGCGGCTTATTATGTCTATGATTGTGAATGTAATTGGGGCAGTAGCTTACGGAGTGGCAGTTTATGGGAGAAATAAAGGTCTGGGGACACGGAGGGGAAAAGTGAGAGTTTGTGGGAGGTGGAAGGGACAGGTTCAAGTGCCGATGTCTGGAATTGGGGAGTGGTGGGGGTAAGGTGTTTGGGGTGTGTTTGTGGCTAGTTGTGTGAGATGGAGTATTGTCACAGGGGGTTCTTATTGTCTTTTGGGGGGGTTAGTGGTAGGTTTTGGGGGTGAAAATGTTGTTGATAATAGTGTGTGGATGGTAGGCTGGGAGTGTTTGGGGGGGTGCGGTTGTTATGGGGGTGGGGGGGTTTGTGGATTGGGGGTTGGTTTGAGGAGATGAATGAAGGTTGAAGTTGTATGTTGAAGTTTAGGGGGAGTGATGGGAATAGGTAGGGTGGGGGTAGAAATTAGTTGGGGTGGAATGAGATTGGAGGGTGGTGGTGGAGCTTGAAAAGTGTAGGGGATGTGATTGTTTTAGGGGAGGGAGTGGGGGGGGAGATTGGTTGGGGGTGAGGAAATAATTGGATGAAATGGGTTAGTTAGGCGGGTTTTTGGTTGGTGTGGTAGAGAGATAGGGACTAGGGGGGGGAATGTTTATAGGGGGGGAGTAAGGTGTGGATAGAATTGGGAAGGGAAAAGGGGGAGTGAGATTAATTGTGAAGGGGTTTGGGGGGGGTGAAGGATTTTTTTAGGATGGAAGGGGGATTTTGGGTAAGGGGGTGTTGTTGGGGTAATGTTAACAGGGTGTTTGGGGAAGGTTGGGGTGATTTGGTTGGGGGGTGTTGGGGTGGGGGTTTGGTAGGTGGGTAGAAGGTTGGGATAGGGGTGAGAGTTAATTGTAATTAGGGATGTTGTGGGGGAGGGGATTGGATAGTGCTTTATGACTGGGGGGGTTTTGGTTTGTTTGTGGGGGGTGGGGGGGGGTTGTGGTTGGGGGGGTGGGGGTGTGGTGGTGGATGGAGGGGGTGGTTGGGTGGGATGGGGGGTTATGTTTTGATGTTGTGGGTGTGGGGTGTTTGTTTGGTGGGAGTGGGTTGGGGGGAGGGGGGTTGGTGGGTGAGTGGTATTGGTTTGGTGATGGGTTTGGGGGTTGGAGGTGTGGGTTGTAGGTGGTTGGGGGGAGTTGTTGTGGGGGGGTATTTGGGTGGGTGGGTAATGGTTGGGGTTTGGGGGGGAGGGGGGGTTTTGTTGTTGTTTTGGGGTGGGGGTTGTTTTATGTTTGGATGGGGGGGTGTTTTTGGGGTTGTTGGTTGGTGTAGATGTTTTTTGGGTTTTTGTTGTTTGGTAGGGTGGGATTGAAGGGGGGGTTTTTGAGGGTTGGTGTTTTGGTGGGGGGATATTTGGGGGGGGGTGGTAATTGGGTGTTGGGGTTTGTGGGGTTTGATTTTGGGTTTGAATTAATTAGGGGATGGTTATTTGGGGGGGGGGTTTTGTGTTTGTTATGGAGGATATGGGGGGATGGGGGGGTGGTTGGTGGTGGGGGTTGGTGGGTGGTGTGTTGGGGGGGGGGGTTTGTATGGGGGATTTAGTGAGGGGGGGGGTGAAGAGGGGGGTTTAGGGGTATGGTGTTTGAATTTTGATGTGTGGGGGTTGAGTTGGGATTATGATGTTTGGGGTTGGAATTGTGGGTTGGTGGGGGTGTTTTGGGGGATTTGTTGGTTTTGTGGGGTGTATGGATGGGGAAGTGGGATTGAGGTTTTTAGGGGATTGGGGTGAGTTGTGTGTTTAGGTTGAATGTAATTGATGTGGGGGGGGGAGTTGTTGGGGGGGGGGTTGTATGGGTATTGGGGGTGTTAATATTTGTGTTAGTGGTTTGGGGTATGAGTGGAGGGTAATTGTTTGGTTTGAAGTTGGTGAGGATAGATGGGTTTTGGGGGTATTTGGGTGGGTTTGGGATATGTGGATTGAAGTTTGGGGAGTATTGGGATGGGATGTTTGGTTGGTGGTTTGGGGTTAGGGGGAGATTGGGGTATGGGTGGATTTTATGGAGGTTAGTTATATGGGGGAGTGGTTTGTTTTGTTTTAAGTTAGGATGATAGGATTGTGTAAAGTTTTATGGGTTTGGGTTAGAATGGTGATATTAGAATGTGTTTGAATTGGTATGGGGGTTGGGGGAGGGGAATGTATGTGAATGTTGGAATGGGGGATTTGTTTATTGGATGGATTGTTATTGTATTTAGGGTTTTGAGGGGGGGAGGTGTTTGGGTAGAGTTACTGTGTTTGTTGGGAGGGTGGGAGGGTGGGGGAGGGGGATGGAGGGTTAGATATTGATGGATGGTTTTGTGTTGTTGGGGGGTTGTTTTGTGAATGGGTTATTAGTATAGGGGGGGGGGGGGTGGGGTTTTTGGGGTGAGTTTGATTGGGGGTGAGGGGTATGTGGTTAATTTTGGGTTGTGGGGTGAAGCAATGGATTGGGGGTTATTGTGTTGAGGGGGGGAATTTATGGGTTTGGGAGGTAAATGGGGTAGGGGAAAATTTTGTGGGAATGGTGGGGGTTTAGGGAATTGGTTATGTTTAAGGGGTTGGTAAAGGTTTTTGAAATAGGTTGGGTGATGGTATGGTAAGATTAGGGGGTGGTAAGTAAAGATGTTTGGGATTTTAAATGGAATTTTTGAATTTATTATGAAGTGGGGTGTGGAATGGGGGATGGGGGGATATTGGTGGTGTTTATGGGGTTGTTTTTGATTGGTTGAAGGGTAGGAGGTTGGGTAGAGATTGGGGTAATATTGGTTTTTTGTGAATAAGGGGGTGGATGGGGGGTATTTGGGGGTTGATTTTGATTTTTTTGTTGGGTTTTTTGGGATTTAGGTTTTTGGGGAAGGGAGGTATTTGTGTGGGGTGGGGGGTTGAGATTGAGTTGAGGGTGTTTGAATTTAGGGGTTGTTGGGGTGGGAGTAAATTGTTAAGGGTTTAGGTGGGGGGGATTGGATATGGGTTGTGGGGGGTTGTTGGGAAGGACAAGATAGGTTGGTTGAGTTAATGTTTTAAGAGTGATGGGGAAAGGGTGGTAGGGGTATTGAGGGAGTGTGTGATGGGGTTTTGGATTAATTTAAGGTGGGTATGGAGTTGTTAGTTTGATAAAAATGGGGGTGGGTGGGGGTTGTGGGGTGGGGTTTAGGTGAAATAGTATGAAATTGTATGGGAGTTGGATGTAGTGTGGGTGGAATGGTGTGGGTTATTGAGGTGAGGTTTGGTTTTGTTTTTTTTTAATTTATTTGGTTTTTGTGGGGGGTTGGGGGGTGGGTATATTGGGGGGAGTGTATTGGATTTGTTGTATGGGGTGGGGATGATGTTGGTGGTTAAAATGGGTTGGGGGTGGGTTATGGAATATGGTTATTTGAGGGTATGGTTTAGGGGGGTGGGTTTGAATTGGGGGTTGGGTGAGGGAAATTGGGAGGGTGGGGGTTTATTTTTATGGGGGTTGGTTAATATAGTTTGGGGTAATTGGGGTGGAATGGGTTTGTGGTGAAGTGGGGGGTGTTTGGTATGTGGGGTTGTGGTTATGGTGGTGTTGGGGTTTGATTGGAAGTAGGTGGTTTTGGGTTTGGGTAATGGTTGTATGGTTGGGTTCGGGGGGGGGGGGGGGTTTAGGGGTGTGGATTTTGGTGGGGGTGGTATGAGGAATTGTGGGGGATGGGGGGGTGTATGGTTTGGGGGGGGGTTGAGGGGGGTGAGGGGGGTGGGGGGATTGGGGTTGGGAAGGGGGGAGGTGGGGAATGGGGGGGGGGGTAAGGGTTTTGGGGGGGGGTGAAGGGTATGGGTGGTTTTTGGGGATGGGAAGGATTGAATGGTTGGTGGGGGGTTAGTTTTGGGTGGGAAGTTGTGAGGTTTGGTGGAAAAGTTGGGGGTTTTTTTGGGTTTGATGAGTTTTATGGGATGGGGGGTGGGGGTGGTATTGGGGTGGTAGTGATGGATGGGATTATTGTGGGAGGGGTAAGTAATGGGGGGATTTGTGGGATTTTTGTTTTGGTGGGGGAAATGGGTATTTTTGAGAAGGATTTGTGATGATGTAGGGATGGGTAGGGGGGGGGTTTGGGGGGGGTTTTGGTGGTGGGGGGAATGTGGTGGGTGGTTGGGGTTGGGATTTTGAAAATGGTTAGGTTCATGGGTTTGGGGGGATGTGGTTTTTGGGTAGTTGGGGGAATGGGTTATGGGTTGGGGTGAATGTTGTGTGTGGGGTGAATGGGGGGGGGATTTGAGTGATTGGGGGTTGGGTGTTGAGGATGGGTGTGGGGTATGGTGTGGGGGGGGTTTGGGTTGTTTGAAATTGAGGGGGGGGGTTAAATTTGGGGGTATGATTTTGGGTTTAGGATTTGATGGAATATTTAGGGGTGTTGGGGGAGTTGGTGGAGTGTGGGGGGTGGGGTGATTGGTTGTTGGGGGTGATATTTGATTTTTGGTATTGGGTTGGGGTGTTTAGGGGGTTTGGATATGGGAATTTAAAGGTTGTATGGGGGTTTTTGGGGGGGGAAGGTTGGTGAATTGAGGATTTGGGTTATGGGGATTTGTTTAAGGGGATTAGTTTAAGGGTTTGTAGAGGTTGGGTGTAAGTATATTGGGTGGGGGATTAGGGGGTGGGGGGTGGAGTAAGGGGGGGGGAGGGGGGTTAGGGATTAGAGGTTGGGTGTTTGGGGTATTGTTAGGGGAGATGTAAGTATGTAATTGGGTTGGTATGGGTTGGGGGGGTTTATGGGTGGGGGTGGTATAATGTATGGGATGGTGGGTTGTGTATTTGAGTGGGGGGGGGGGTTAATTATTATGGGTGGGTTTTAGGGGTGATGGGGGTGGTTGTTTGATTTAGGTGGTGGTTGGGGGTTATTATTTTGTTAAATGGGTTTGGTGTAAGGTTGGGGATGGGGATTGTAATAAAGGGGGAGTGGGTATGGGGTTTGTGGGAGTGGGTGGAAATGGGGTGTTGATGGGGGGATTGTTGATATTATTTTAGTAGTTGGGTGGGAATGGAGGGGGATGATAATGTAATGGTTTAATGTTGGGGGGTTGTGGTGGGGAGTGGGTGTAGGGGGGGGGGGGATTATGTTTTGTGGGGTAGGGGGTGGGGGGGGTTGTGTATGTGTTGATGGGTTTTGGAGGATTTGGAAGTTGAAGGGTGTGGGTTGGGTGGTATAATAATGATGAAGACAAAAGGAATTGTGATATGATTTTGTTGATTTGTGGTATGATTTTTGTGATTGGTGGTTGGGGTAGAGTGGGGGTTGGGATGTTAAGAATTGAGGGGGGTTGGGGGGTGGGGGGTGGTTGATGGGTATTTGGTTGTGTAAAATTTTGGGAGTAGGATGGTTGGTGTGGGTGAGGATGGGTTTTGTGGAGGTATGGGGGTGTGGGGGATATGGGTTTTGTGAAGTGGTTTAGGGGGTTAAATGTGATGAATTTGTGGAAGGGGGGGGGGGGGTATGTATAATTTATGAATTGGATGGATGTATTTGGATGGTTAAGATTATGATTATAGGTGGGGGGTTAATGGGATTGGGGGGTAGGGTTGTTCAATTTATGGGTTGTGGTTTGGTGGGGGGAGGGTATGGAAGGGGATGGTGATTTTTAGGATGGGTAGTTTTGTTGGGGATTAAGATTGTTTTTTGTATGGGAGAATTTTGGGAGGGGGTGATGGTAGTTTATGATTATGGTTGTTTGGAGGGAAGGTAATTGGGGGTTGTAGATTGTTTTGTAGGTTTGATGATTGTGAATTGTAAGGTATGGGGGGTTAGATTTAGGGATTAGGATGGGGGTATGAGGTATTTGGGGAAATATATTTAGTGAGATGGTTAAGGGTGGTTTGGTAGGGATTTTGGGGGTTTAATATTGTTTGTTTGGGAGAAATGAAATTTTAGGAGGGTTATGGGAATTATTGGGGGGGGGTTTGATGGGGGGGGGCGGTGAGTTTGAATTATTTGGGGGGGGGCATGAATAGATTTGGGGGATAGAGGGGGATTAGGTATTTTGGAAAGGGGGTGGATATGTTGAAGGTAATGATGAGTATTGACCCAAGGTTTTTATTTGTTTGATTATTAAGGAGGGGGGATGATGTGATGGGGTTTTTAGTGGGGATGTTGAGTAGGATGGTTTTTGAGGTTAATGGAGTTATGGGATGTGGGTTGAAATGGGATGGTATTTTATGTTGTGTGAAGGGGTTGTTGAGGGGCTGTTGAAGGTTAAGAAGGTTTTGTAATGGGTTGATTTGGGGATTTTAGATCGGGGGAGGGAGGGGGGATGGATAAGAGAAGTTGTGAGGTTTGGATTGTTTGAATGGGTTAGGAGGAGGAGTATATTGGATTGATAGGGTTGTTTTAGGTGGATTGTTGGGGGGGAATATGGTTTACCAGGTGATATTAGTTAGGGAATTGTAAATGGTGGATGGTTATGAAGTTTGTTATGTAGGGGGGGGATTAAAGTGTTGGATTTATTTGGGGTAGTTTAGGGATAAGGCAGGTGATTAAGATTAGAGGTAGGGATGGGGGAATTAGATTGGTTACAGGATGAGTGGGGGTTGGGTGGGGAATTGGTTTTGAGAGTTTGGTTGTAGATATAGATGTAAAAGGGTGTGATATTTGGGTAGGTGTAGAAGAGTTGATTTTGAAGGCTTATGAAGGTGGGGGGTGAATGGATGTGTTGGTAATTTAATGCATTGAGTGAATTTATGGTGTGATTGTTAATAGTTGGTATGTGTTAGGGTGGGGGAGGTGTTAAATAGGTGATTGTTAATTTGGATGGGAAGTGGTTAGAAGTTATGTTTTGATACGGGATGGTATGGTATTGTGTTGGGGAGTTGGTATATGAGGAATTGAAGGGGTGATTTGATTCAATATTTGAAATGAAGGAGAGGGGTCGGAAGATGTAGTTAAATGGGGGGGAATGATAGGAGATGATCGAGTTGTAAGGAGATGGGGTGGTTTTAGGGTGGGATAATGGCCTTGGTGGATGAGTTGAAATTAGGGGGAGGAAGGATGTTTTGAAGAGTATATATATTTAATTAAATTGTTGGAATGAGGTTTTTGGACATAGAGAAGTGTGAAGGGTGGTGGGGGAGGTACAATTGGGGTATGATTAGATAAGGGATGATGTTAGATGGGTAGTGTTATGGTTGTTGAGGGGGTAGAGGGTATTTTGGAGGTTCGGTATGATTATGTATTTGGTGTATTAGGGTAGTATGATGGGTAGTTGGGGAGGTGTTTGGGGTAAGTTTTAAATCTTAGGGTAATGGTTGGGCATTTAGTTGGGGTAGGAGAGGAGAAATGTGAATTGAGGGTTTGAGGGTTAGGGTGATTGGGGTTTTTTTGGTGAGGGAGGGGAGATGTTTGAAGGGTGGGGGGGGAGTAGTGGTAAGGGGGTTGAAGAGTTATGAAGTGGGGGGAGGGTGATGTACTGTGGAAATTTGCTTTAAAGGAGTTGATAGACAAGTGGATATGATGAGAAATTGGTGATGGGGGGGGGGGCGGGCGTGGGGGGAAGAATAGGCGTTTGAAAATTATCGTGAGTTGAGTGAGTATTTAGTAGTGATTGAAAGGGGAAGTTGAGGTGGGTGGGGTGAGGGGGGGATTAAGGTGAGTAGGGTGGGGGCGAAGAAAATTGGGTGGGGTAGGTAATGCTTGAGTTGTTATTTAAAATCAGCTCTTAAAGGGATTGAAGGGGTGGGATCAATTAGGGGGGGGGGGACTTGGGGAGAATGGGTATGGGGGTGGGTGGGGGGGGTTGGTAGGGGTTTAGGCATGGGGATATGGGGGTAGATTTGTCATTATTGGGGCGAGAGAGGAGAACTCGTTGTGAATATGAAAGTTGGTGGGTGATGTTGGGAAAGGGTGGGGACTGGGGATAGAAGTGATAATATTGGTTGAGGTGAATTTGGATAGGCGGGGTAGTTTGGTTGATATGTTACGGGAGTAATATTGTGAGTGGGGGGGGGGGGGAGTATGGAGGGGGTAGGGAGGGCGAGGTGGGGAGTCTTCGGGGCTGGGAGGGGGGGAGGGGGGGGGAGGGGGAGGAATTGGGGTAGGGGTGCCGGGGGTGGGCAGGGGGGGGGTAATGGGGGGGGGGGAGGGGGGGAGAGGGGGGGATAGGGGGGGGGCTGTGGTGGGGGATGGGGGGGTGGGGTGGGCGGGGGGGAGGGGGGCATGGGTGGGGGTAGAGGGAGGTAGGGTTGGGTTAAGGGGAGTTGGTAGCCGGGGGTTGGGAGGGGGGGGGGGGGGGGTTGATGTGGGGGGTGGGCGGAGGGGGGGTTACGGGGTGAAGGTTGGGGGGGGCAACGGGGTAGTGTAGGGGGGTGAGAGGCGGGCGAAAAGGGTGTCGCGGGGGGGCAGTGGGGGTTGGGATGGGGTGAGGTTGAGTGGGGGAGATTTGGGTGAGGAAGGGGGACGATGGAGCGGTTGATGAAAAGGCGGGGGGGGAGCGTTAGGGCAGGGGAACGCGGCGGAGTAGGGGGTTTGGGCTAGAGGGGTGTGAAATGGGATAGGGGGGGCATGGAGGGAATGGAATGAAAGAAATGGAAGGGATATGGTGAATTTAAGTGTGGTGGGGGATGTAGGGAGTGTAGGTGGGATATGGGGGGGGGGGGGGGGGATGGGGGTGTAATGGGAATGGGGGGGATTAATAAGGATGTTGTAAGATGGAAGTGGGGGGTGAGGAGGGGAGGAGGAGGGGGGTGGATGGGGAAATTTTGAAGTGGGGGGTGGGGGGGGGGGGGGGGGGGGGGGAACACTAGGCGGGACTCCATAAAGGCGGGGAGACTAGATCAGTGACAAGATTTGACTTATACCGGGGGAGGATGTGATTTTTTGCCGTAGGGCCTGTAATGGAATTCAGATTGTTATCTCATGCGGGATGCCTGGACTGGTACGGGGGTTGAGGGGAGGGAGTAAAGACTGTTAGGAGAGAAGAGCGGGAGGGAGTGAACTGACCTTCGGTGTAAGGGGTGGATGTTGACCTCGTTTGTATCTTTATGTAAAATCAGGTTAACTAGGACTTCACGCATGATCTCGGTTTGCAAGTTAAGAAGCTCGCAGGATTTCAAATGATTATTTGCTTACGCAGTTGCAATTCTAGTAGAATGCAGCTACGTATTAGGACGATTCACATGGGCGTAAAAACTTGTTTGACACAAGGTTCTGAAGTAGCGGCTTGAGTTACGGGATAATCATCGCTGCACCATGTTAGCGGGTGTGCAGATAAAAATATGTATCTAAGGTCTCAAAGACCATAGTGACTGAATCGAGTGGAGGATAAATGTTGTAAGAGGAAGTAAAGTAAAACTTCCGTCTCTCCCAGGACTGAACTCTACATTTTTCTCATACACGAGGCAGTTGATCAGATCGAAATCAACCAGAGGATAAATAGCAGTGAAAATAGAGAGAATAGATATCCAGAGACTGTATTACATAACGAAGAGATGGAGGAGGTAGAAGAGTGATGCGAAACGCTCCTCTTCGAATTGGTACGTGGGGGCCCGTGCGAGAGGATAGGATAAACGTCATGTCAAACATTCTCAGTATAAAGTTTGGACAAGAGGTTGAATGTTGTCGTATTTGCTATTGTTTTGATTCCAGCTATCAAGATGTCAAAGATTTGATATGGGGGAGAACCTCTTGTCCTCTCTTGAGTACTGACTAGTGTATGAACTAAGTAATCTAATCTCTTGGGAGTAGAAAGTCCAGGGGGAAGAAAACTGTCCTAGTAACCGGGCCATGATTATCACGTGTCCAAGACTACGGGTGATTATTCTGTGAGTGGCTGAGGTTGGAGGTGGGCGGAGGGGAGGAACTCCTTGTGAGGGGGGGAGAGACGATGGGAAAGGTGAGTGATGGGAGAAAAAAGGGTTCGGTTGTGTGCGTTGTTTTATGATTGAAGACGCCCGAGTGATGTCACAACATATATCCGAGGAAGTGAGGAAGACTATGACAGAGAGGAACTTGTTTGTAGTACCAATGTATGAGTAGAGATATTGGTTCTAGTGCGGTTTCTGATCACTCTTTAACTCAGGAGGTTATGTTTGCTACCACCGTACGCTTATTTTTAGTTACCCAGGACAATTTGATGTTGTTAAAGAGGACGTGGTTCCAATCTCCAACTGGCCTGATCCCCGATCTGTACATGCTATCGTTCCCCGCTAGGGGAGGGGGGGGGGTTTCACCTCAACCCAAGTTAGTAGGAAAGGCGTACGAAGTTTTCTCGACATCACTAAACCTGCAGGGACCCTAAATTCTAGTCAACTCCCTTTGAGGATTAACTGAACACCATACTCTCTCTTAAAAGCTTACTACAAAATCATTACATGCTAATTTTTCTTAAACATAATGGGGAGCACACTTAAATCTGTTTAACTCTATTTCAAACACTTACATCTACCACCGTAATTATGCGGATTTTTTCTCCCTTTTCTCAAAGCATTCCACACTACATTTGATTCTCCCTTCAACTAAGACAAAATAGTCTGGTAATCCAAATCCATTCATATTTCCGAAAACACATTGTTTCTACAACGCTTGCGTGTACCTTTACTCAAATCCCTACCACCGATTTTCACAATATAATTGGTATTTGATACATATATAGGTGTCTATGTTTATTTATTTGAGGATGAACAATAAAACCCCTTTTTTATACTTTGTTTAAAAGGGTTTTTGTTTTCCTAAGTTACCCTAACCGAAAACGAGAACCGGTTAGGTTTAATTATATTAGTTTAAATAATGTACCATCGAGATTGTTGGCTGAAAATTATTTGGCATTAAAGGTTCAAGTTTGTGGGATACTGTGCAGTAATCATGGTATCTGGGATGAATAGCCGATCAGTATAATACCCCTCAGTCACAACTAGCCCCAATAAACTACACATCAATTAATTAATACATAAAAGACCAAAGAGAGAGTCTTCGAAAAGAGCAAATAGATTTTCAGGACATGAAATCTTCAACACATGGAGTTTTATAACAGTTGGAATATAGCACACCTTTGATGTCAATACAACCTAATTCCTTTTCCTCAGATAAGGTATTTCTGGTTATGACGACTAGTCTCTTAGCCTCACTCTATCCTGGGATAGCATCTGATTCATCTTTTTGTCCAGGATATCTTTGATTTTAATAACATGTCCAACCGTTCGGGACCAAGGGAAAAAGCCAGCATCAAGTATGTCACAGTGCTCGTGCAATAGTGATCATCTGTGGTAATTTGTTTAACATAATAACGTTAGTCAATCACATGCACAACCTTCATAAAAGTCTGCCGTACGAACTAGCCTGTAGGTGCAGCAGTAAAATAAAAATTATTAGACAAACATAAAGGTATGTTTTTGTATTCACTCTCTTATATTCCTTAAAGTTCTTCCCGTCCTTATCTTTTAGAAATGTTTATATTATAATCTACAGTGAAAAACGGTCGAAGAGTTTTATAAATCCATACTTACATTTAAGATCATAACGTTCATTTGCTCACCTACGCTTTCTACTGCAAATCTCTAAGAGCTTTTACAAGTTATTTTGTATATACTGTCCTATTCCACACTCACTAGCTCCTCATTTGTGATCCTTACATCCTGGTCGGCAGCTATCTCCATTTTATCATGGTAACATGCATCCCATCCGATATTGCAGTTCAATTCCTGACCACCGCAATACAGCGACTATACGCAATAAAGAGGGTCGACCACCCATTTTTTTTTTTGCTCCCCCAGAGCATAATAAAATGTCTAAAATCATGTTTTACGAACTTTGAGTCTATTAAGATGCGCAATTGCCGTTAGTGTCTAAAAAAGAACAATGTACAGTAAAAGTGAAATACGTTATTAGAGCTAAAAAATGCTAATCTCATCGCATCTAAGCCTTCAGCGAATCGTAAGATCTTTTTTGCTGGTTGGGAGACAAAAAGTCGATCGGAAGAAGATAGGCACCCGTTGTAGTAAATAAACATGACGAAGTCTGAAATAAAAAAGAGCGCAATATATGTGAAGCGCAAATAAAGCGAAACACAATAAATCGAGGTAGGTCCCTGTATAATGTGTTACTCTCAACTATCTGACCCAAGTTTTTTCATTGAAAGTTAACAACAGGAACTGTGGGAGACCCATCAGTTCGTTGTTAGCTCTAGCAGACGTTTTCAATTGCTAGCCCTTTAACAGTGGCTAAATGCTGGGTGTCCATTTTAGACTTGTCAGCGGATTCACTAGAGTTCAGCATAGTGGGCTTACAGAACATGAGAATAATGTTGAAAATAAGTCACAAGAAGAGAATATATATTCGTTTAAACAACGTGGAAAAAAATTCTGATACATAAATTACAACAAAAGGACAGAGCTAGAACATCGAACCTTAAAGAATAAATGCTGAAAAATTAAGAGTGACAGACAAATCAGACAAGTGAGAATAATGCGAACAATAAAGTATGGAACATAACATAATCTTGTCATAATTGGCTGAAAACAGTGTGATATAACATTACACATACGATAACTTGAGAGTATATGTAGAAAAACGTCGCTGTAATATACTGTAGCCGGCGGTGTTGCGTCAGTTAAAAAAGGGACTGGTACGGCATCATTTAACACGTTATGTGCAGTGGTTAACGGTTAATAATAATTGATGTGGGTTAATGTAATAAAACCCGTAAAGGGCTAACTGCCGTCCTTTGACCTATCGGCTTCGTAAAGATGAAAATGCGCACTGTGCAATAGCTTGATTTCCATATAACTGTGCCAAGCTCCGCCTGGAGACAGAACTTTTTATTTTTTTTCCGCATGGATATGAACGCATACCCAAGATATTTTCTACCACATCGGGCAGATGGAAAAATAACACCAGCGACTGAAGCTGTATTCGAAATTTGCAAGAAACACGAAGGCACTGAAATTAATCATCAACCTGGCAAGGAAAGAAGCCTGCCTATCGCACCAAAGGATGCTTCCCTAACGGCCCCCTCAATTAGACAGTAAACAAAAGCTTTCACGACATGCAGAAGGTAAAAAGAACACCCGAAAGAAATACCAGGATAAAAAAGGAGCTGGGTGCTGCACCCTCATAGGCGCATCATCGCAATTTTTTATAGAGAATTAAGACAGAGTGGTCCCTTCTGAATAGACTAAACAGTGTACTCAGTGAAGATATAAAAGATATAGATTTAAATTGTTGATGGGTGGGGGGGGGTTGATTTTGTTTGGTGGTATAATGATTTTTTGAAATGGTGTAATGATGTTGATCCTGGTTGTGAACTCGAGAACCTTTGCTCTCCGTCACCTATCGCTACAAACTAACGTGTTACAGACAGTATATTAATAATTAAAGATTCATAATATCAACCACTCCACATTCACTCGACACAAAGTGAACGACAGTTTAGACGCACAACGTGAACATTATATCTATGAATAGAACTTTTGGAACGAGCTGACCAACACACTAAATGAAGTTTATGTAAATTTAATTTATCAAAAAGAGAACTTCACACAGCACAATTTTGTATATGAACACATACAAAAAACATAGGTATGAAATTATTAAAGAGGTTATACTCATAGGTGTAATCCGCCCTCCCACTCTTGAGACAAGAAATCCGTGTAGGAAAAAGTTGTCACCCCCAAAGAAATCAAAGATTTTTACGCCTATGGTCTAGGATTTCCATCTACATAAAAAACAAGTTTATACGTTAGTTATCTATTCTAAAGAATCAGTATTAGCAACACGTGGCATTAAAAAAAATTACAAATGGGTACATGATTTATACATCATAGAACCACCATCCTGGCTTTCTTCTATCCATGACAACATAGTGGCCACTGACATTTTTGCTTTAACTACAAACTATGATTTTCCCTTCTAGTGCAAACTTTAGGACAACACACCGCCCACTAAAATCCATTTCTTTTGGCAAAGAGGAACCCCAGCTCTACAGGAACTGTTAATCCAATTCTTCCGGAGCGTCTCTTACACTACATTGGTTTACTTACTGTTTATGTCACTTCAGATCAGTTCAGGTAATAGATGTCACAGTGCTCACACTGTCAGAATCTTGAGTTTCTGTACTTTAGGAAATGTCAAGTCGGTAAATTCTCTCAGTATTAAAATTTTTGGTCCAAACCACAAATGAGTCTTACCTCGGAATGTAAGGTTGTAGGTCGCCGCAACGGGGGCCGACTGTAAATTAAATTTGCAAAAGAAATCTGAACGATAGTCTTCAGCTTACAAATCACGCTTAATGTTGCTTCGGTTGGTATTTCGGTCTCTCCTGGTGTAAACAACATCCTCAGACTCAATTTACATAAACCCATGAAATTAAGTTATAATTGTTCTTTAGTATGAGTATACTTCAGATTACATGTAAGCCGCTGGAAGGTTTAGGTTTGACCCAAAACTGTATAAGAAAAAGAGACAAATACTGATCAAATATATATTTATCATTCACAATCCTAATCCTTAACCCGCGTAAAATATAATAAATATAGTATCCACTTCGTTATGTTAACTTTAGAATTAAATCACATGCTAGAGCTGTCTATCCCGGGTTTTTGTAAGAATTCCCGTGAAATAAATTCTAGTCATTGTAAAAAAAATCAGTCATCAGGAAGTAAAATAAAAGACATATTTCGTCAATACTCATGATGAATCAGTGCATTTACTTGTTTTTGTTAAAATATTTTCTGGGACTGGTTACTACATTAATAAAATTTATCTTATACTGGAAGAGTTTAGCTAAAATATTATTCGTTCTGCTTCCACTGTAATCACAGTAAGCCTAGAAAATATAATGACGGACCTATTAAGTAAATCGCTTCTGCACAGTAAAATCTTAGTGAAATATAACGGCCGATTAACTAGTTAAAGCACTCATAACTACTACAAGTAGGTACCATTCATACAAACTTCCGTCTAGACTATCCCAACGAAGAAACAAAGAAACACCCAAAACCGGTTTTCAGATAAAGCGCCCGCAAGTCGTGAAAACTGAGGATACTGATATATGTTGGGTTTGAAATGCGCTGTAAATATATATCAAAATCAAAGTGACTATATCACTATAGAACCCGAAACCAACTCTCTGCCAGATGATAGACACCTCCGGGGAATCTTCGTTCAGATTTCTGCGTATTGTAATCATAGCTTCTTCTGGCAAAAGCAGAAATCAGAATCAGGGATAACGTAATTCTAATCATTGCAAATTTTACCGTCCCCGTCTCTGCTTCGTATGGGCCATCTAGCGAAGCATTATCCTTTTGATCCGGGCATTCAGCCGTGTTTAATGGCTTTCTACGAAAGAATTACAAGAGAGGTAATAGCAGTTTGCTCACCGTGGTTCCAAAAGTATCTGCTCGTAGTAATACATCCTTGATCGCTGTCCTTATCTTTACCACATTTCAATCGCTGCGTAAGAATAAATTACAGATCGAACCAACTAACATGTCTGCTGTACACCTACATCAAAAAAGTACGAGACAGCATTAAATCCGCATGCTAATTTAAAAAGAGGACACATCTCTGATATAGAGATGTTTAACCAGCAGGTGTAGGTGAAACTAGGCAAGAGAAAAGTTAGATAAAAAAAATAGATATATGAAATCTATTTTTCATAATAAGTCACATATCCTAATATTCAGTTATACAGTGACAAAACATAATAAAACTGGAGAATAAAACTTAGAATAAGTGATAAAACATAACAAAAGGAGATAAGCGAGGAATAGTGTGACAAAACATGAATTAAGAAACTTCTATATCGCAAGCATTTGCTTCCTCAAATGATTGGTGAATGCCAACGTTCAAACTTTCTTCTCGGGGGAGCACCATCTTAAGTCCATGTTCTACTGTGTCATCGGCCTTTCTCACATAGTGATAAATGACTGATTTTCATTTGCAAACAGATGATGTTTGAGAATGTTATGTTCAGTTGGATTTGTTATTACGTTTTTAGTTAGAGTGGATATGAAAGGAGTGATAGAAGTCAGTACAATATGACAGTGTTTTGATACTGGTTTGGTGGGGGGTGTTTTAGATATAGCCCATGTATGGTTAGTTGAAAGTCATGACCATTTTGTGGTTACAACCCCCCCCCCGGACGATGTCCCCCTTTTATTTTTTTTAGGTAACGATTATGTGTTCTCTATAATTTGTTTGGGTGTGGGGTTTGGGGTGTGTAGGAATTAGGGTACCGGTGTGTGTGTGTGTTGTGTGAGAGTGGGGTATGTGTGTTTGTTGTTTGGTTTTTTTTTTTGATCGTAGCGAAAGTTTTGGTGTAGGAGGTGTAAGGTTTGGAAGAGAGAGCGCCAGACTATCCTATCGGCTGTCTTCCTCCTGGCCTGGTTCCATTCTAGTCCTCGGTCCTTCAAAGATTGTCTAATGTTGTCCTCCCAGCGGACTCTGGGTCGTCCTCGGGGTCTGGATCCTGGCTCTTTGTTTCCCTTGCTTGTCGTGGTAGCCGATCTTCTCCCATTCTGCAGACATGGCCAAACCATCTTAAGTTGGGACTGTTCTACTTGGGTCTGCAGGGGGTAGGATTTAAGGCCTTGACGTATCGTCTGGTTGCGTACCATGTCTCTTCTTGTTACTTCAACCACCTTCCTCAGATACCTCATTTCTGAGGTTTGGATCTGGCTTTATGGGTTGTAGTCATTGCCCATGACTCGCATCCATATGTCAAGACTGGGACATAGGTGGAGCGGTATACAGCCATCTTCGTTTTCTTACCAACCTCTCTCTTGCTGAGGAATCCTCGATTTATGGCCTGAAAAAGTCTCCCAGCTGCTGCTTTTCGAGTGGCCAACTCTTCTTTGATGCCTCCCTTTCGGTCTATAATAGCTCCGAGGTATTTAAAGTGGTCGACCTGCTCCAGGACCTGTTCCCCAGCTTAATCTGATGTTTTCTTTCTTCTCGTGATATCACCATGGATTTTGTTTTAGAGCTGCTTATGACCATCCCTCTCTTCTCCAGCTCTTCCTTCCAGACTTGCAGGTTGGATTGGAGATGTGCCTCTGATTTAGCAATCAGGGCAACATCATCAGCAAATGCCAGCTCTGAAATATAGACCTGTCTCATCTTCCAGTACCCCACTGAATATTTTCTTGTTCTCTCCTTACATGCCTTGATGACATCGTCCATAAGGAGTATGAAGAGGTAAGGTGATAGGATATCACCTTGTCTTACACCAGTGGTGGTCCTGAACTCTTCTGACTTATGGTTTGCTGTCCTCACATAATTTCTGCAAGACTTGTAGAAGCTCTGTATAGCATGAATCAGAGGGGCTGGAATATTCTTCCTTGCTAAACAGTCCCAAAGTTTGCTCCAGGGACCCTGTCAAACGCCTTTTCCAGATCTATGAAACAAAGATGGATCTCACTCTTATACTCAAGGGCCTTTTCACTCAGCTGTCTGAGTGTGAAGATTAGGTCTTGAGTACTTCGGTTAGCTCGGAATCCGCACTGGACCTCATCCAATTGTGGCTCAGCTAGGCGTCGGAGTCTCTGCTCTAGGATTCTAGAGTAAATTTTACCAGGGTCACTGAGAAGGGATATGCCTCTATGGTTTCCACATTGTCGATTGTCACCCTTTTTGAAAATTGGTGTTATGATGGCAATCTCCCAATCCTTTGGTATGGTCTTGTTGCACCATGCTGCCTGTAAAACCCTTAAGAGTAATAGGTCGCCTGATGCTCCCATGAACTTAACCATTTCTGGTTTTTTTGCCATCATGCCCTGCTGCTTTGCCCATCTTGATTTTTTCCAGTGCTGCCTTCAGTTCTTCCATCTTTATGTCATCTTCACCATCATTGGTTTTCTCTTCTGTGTTAGTGGTTTTCATTTCTGATGCTTCACCATGCTCACCATCCAGGAGTTCTGAGAAATATTCTTTCCATCTTTCCATTACTTCCTTTCGGGGGCAGTAAGCAATTGTGCCTTCCCACACTTCTGTTTGGCTGCTAGCACTTGGTGTTCTGTGTCTTCTGTTCTGATGGTCACAGGTTTTTTTAAAAAATGATGCATATTAACCCCGAGGCTCAGCAGAGGAGAAGAAAATAATGTAATCCCATCAGATTCCGCTCAGGCCACAACAGATTATTGTTGTTATAGTTGATCAGAATCGACGTCATTGCACTCAGGCGAAACCCATAGGTCGCTCAGTCACTCCCTTAGCAATGTCGAAGAGTATGAATGTTAATTGTTCATTAATTGGCGCTGATTGCATACACGCCGGATGCATCCTTTTCAAACGTTCAATGCTGGTCTTATTTTGGTGCCCAAATTCCTGCAATCTAAGTCTTGATGATTCATGGATTGCAGTGTCATCTGTAATAGTAGCGTTAATATTTGCCTTCAGTTAAATCTCCCTAATTCGTGCAACAGATTGAGAGAAACATATATTCAACAAGCTAAAGATAGCAATGAGTGTAAACTGTGGCACCGACTATCATGGGCTGATGAACATCTGATTCAATGATGCCCAACCACAGGAGGAAAATAAAAAAACACAAAACAGAGAAAGCACATATAGACGTCAAATACTAATATTCCTGGAAAAGTTATATGGAGATACAAATAGCCTCAAGATGACCACCGTTTTCTTTGAAATTATTCAAGTAGACGAAGAAGAAATGACAAGAACAGGAAATAAGGATGTATTTAACCTTTCGATCTTTTTTTTTTTTTTTTCTCGCATGAGGTCGCATATTTTGTCCTCGCATGAGGTCGCATTGGCACCCACCCCAAACCCGGCTCTGGTCAAGACCACATGTCCCAACACAAGAAGACCCAATGACAAACTGTGTCACTGTAGTGATCCTCTGTGTTCTCACACAAGGGACCTAATGACACATGAATGTCACTGTACTGGTCGCTGTGTTTAGACACATGATCCTAGCCAAAGGCCAGATATTAGGGGATAAAGGTAGTTCCTGTCTTTAGCTTGTTGTATAGATGGGAGACAGACATGACAGGGATAAAGAGGAGATGGAGAGATCATGGACTGATGGCACGAGACAGGAAGGCTTGGCATAAGTTCGTTGAAGGCTTGTGTATGCTCCTCGTGGGATAAGGATTTATCACAAGACTGCAGGATACTATATCATTTCAAAGTATTCCCCCAAGGGTTGTAGCCTTCCTTTATATCTGTCTGCTTCTCCGTCCACCTACTACAAGTCGCTTTGATTCATTTAACAATAAATCATTTGAACAATATACCATATACTCATCAATTCCAGTTAAATAGACAATCTGTCTATCAATCTGTCTATATGCCTGCCTGCTATTATGTCTGTCCGAATGTTGTTTGTCTACTTACATACCTACTTACCTGCCTGCCTGAATAAATTTATACCTACCTACAGTGGCAGTTGTGGAATGTGCGATGCCGAAGGCAAAATGTTGCTATGCTTAAAACCGCCACTGGCCTACCTTGATCGGCCTTATCTCTAAATATCTACCTACTTACTTACAGATACCGTCTGTTACTACTAGCCTTTATGATCTTACCTACATCCCTACCAGATTACCTACGTACCTACCTACCTACCTAGTATATACCTACTTACATGCGGGTGAAAGATTATGAAAAGATAGATTTCTAACATTGACTACGTGCCGTTGCTTCACAAGCGGTGCCCCTCATTTCCAGTGCAACCTGACAACCAAACCTTTGTTTTTCTCATCCAGTATGCACGTTCTGTTACGCCAAATCCATGCCTTTTCGCTATCTGTCTAACCTCAGTATTTTATCCACGCCTTATTTTTATGTGTTTCACAGCGATCTGACGAGGCTCTACCTTGATGCGTAGACTGTCATTCCTTGCAAAGGAGACGAACAAGTGCGTTTGCTCAGGCCCTCATGCGACATAGAGCTGTCCAGGTACACGCTAAACACACGTGGAAGGTAGGAAACTTGCTTTGAAGTTATCCTACAAGTCGGAGTTCGCCGAGTTCAGAAAAATTTGTTGTCGATTAACACCGGTTAAAAACAGAGCGAACGGAGAAATTCCTTTTATAACGGAAGAAAGACCCGACTGATTCCCCCCGAATGGGCAAGGCGTGGTCGTGAGTTTCGGTCATCTGCCAGCGAAACAAAACGCTATTGTCGTATTATAAATACTAAACCTCCTATACAATCAGTATACCTAGTTCGCCTCAGGAGAAATTTTGGGGAATATCTAGCTCGACATTCCTAGAAGGCCATTGTACAAAGTGGGATAGATACTTAGAATTCTGGAAGATAGTTTTATGTTTGTCTGTTTGCCGTTAGTCTATATTAGCATTTTCGTGATCTTGTGGTGTTAAGGTTATCCTTTAGAATTCAGGGGATTTGCTAAGTGCTCTAAATAATGGTGTACAGAATATCGCTATAGCTAAGTATTATTCAGATGGTTTTTTATTAACAAATAAATAACGCTTAGGATAAATTGTAGATATGACAGAGCCAAAATTCTACGATCTATCCATTATGTGTAATTTTATGAATGACTAGTGGTTATATCACGTGTTTATAAAGCGATAAGATAAGCTATGACATTTGTGGTCCTAATCTAATTTAATAAACAGATTGGTTTATTGGACCTCTTACCATATAGCGTTCAGATTAGGAAGTAGGAAATATTGGATATATTTAGGTTAAATGGTTTGTATCTCTTGCTAACTCAAATCTAGGCTCGATTTCTTAAAACCAGCGAACTAGCACTCTTATAAAAACCTGTCCAGCGTTATTGTTTGTACTATATGGATCTGTGATTTGTGACCTGTGTGGTCCATTTTCTTCCTTTATGACGGGAGAGGATAAATCTAGAGACCACTAGAAATAATTAAAGAAGCTGGACATGAACATTACCAGATTTTATATTATAAAGTGAATCAGCCCGCTGTGGCAGAATATAGATATATCAATTTACCATGACTTATGACAGTAGTTTCCACTGGGATTAATACTTCAATGAGAATTACACTGTTTCAGAATCGGCAATCAAAACTCAGAGAACAGCCGATAATTATTATTATTTAATCATTTTTGCCATATCGAAACAGTGTGTCTCCGGCCACCAATGGCTAGACAACACTTGGATCCATAATATACATTTTTTTCTTTCTATGACGGGGGACAGATCACGAGATACGTCTATTCCAACCAAATATTGTCGCTGTGGTACATTGAATTTTATCTTAGGGAAAACAATTAACGCAAAAACTTTTTGGCAACTACCTTGACCTCGAGCATAAGTAAGCCCCAAGGCTATCTGGGGCCTGAAGTTGGCTATCAACATTGTCACTGTAGTTCATATTACTTAGTTAGTGCTTTTTTTGTCAAGGAAATAACATGCGACTTCTATTGGGTAAGCGAATATGAGTGTGGCCAACTGAATGACTGAGTGATATGAACAGAAAGTGAGGAAAATATATTCACATTGTTTACAAATCAGTAATACTAACTTCTTTTATTTTTATTCCTCACTAACCTGATTTATTTACGGGATAGCTTATCTAGGAAACTCGTTCTTTTTCCTTTACTGGACTTTTCCATAACCTTTTATTGTTAAACTTTGACTTTCGGAGTTCTTAATCTTCCGTTGGTTGGGATCCTATCTCTACAAGAGGGGTGGGAAATTTTGGGTTATATTTAATTTTGTCTTAAACTTATGCTTGTTAATTGATATGTATGGTGCTTGATGTTGTGGTGAAAGATTTTTCAGTGTTAATTAAACTTTAATATATATACCTTAACTTAGAAGTGTTTGTTCCGAACCCATACCCATATATGTTATCAATTAGTGTTTCTCGTCTGTGCGTATTCGTCACGTAGTTTTGTATGGTATGTGAGGTGTAACTTATATTTGTTATATAAGGGAACGAACGTTCGTATTCTGATTACAATATAGTCCTGTAGATAGGTGGGAGTAAGTGAAGAAGATAAACTTCTCACTCCTGAGACTGGCTGCTTCTTACACTATCACCCCTCGTGAAAATTATATCTTATTTACACCTTTTTATTCTCACATATTCTACCACTATCACCTCTGCTCAGAGAACCGGACCATAAATATCTTCAAACCTTATCTTATTAAGTTACGACAACTGCCTACCTAGCTGTCTACCAACCTATCTAGAAATACGTACCAACTATGCCGACTCCCCTCCTACCTACTTACCTAATTAACGGTTTACCGATCTACTATACCTACTTATACATGTGTCTGTCCGTCCGTCCGTTTGTCCGTCCTGTCATCTGATCTGATCCTTATAGTTAACACATGCCACACGACACACATACATGTTCATTTAATTTAAAACTGATAAGCAGATGAAACAAATTACTGTTTTTTAAGACAAACTTTAATTTGTTACTTCGCCATCTGCCTGCCTATATACATACCTACCTGGCCTGCTGCTACCTAACTAACCTACCTACATACATACACGCATACCATCACCTACCTCCTACCTCCTACCTAATAACTAAAACTACCTTCTATTTACCTTTCAACAGACTAATTAGCTACTTACCAAAATAACTACTTACATACATTACTACCTTCCCACCCACCACTTACCTGCCTACCCACAGATCTCTTTGGTCCTACCTACTCTTATTCTCGTCTCTTTGATCCTTATCCTATCGTACGTACATTACTACAAACCATACCTAACTAACTGCCTGCATTCTGCCATCCTACTTAACATCCTTTCCCTCCCTTCCTGCTTACTATCCTACCTTACTAGTGCCGGCTTGCCTAGCGCCAACTTTCCCCTATCTCATCTAGGAGCTGCTCCACATATCACAATTTATAAAAAAGAAAATAAAAAAAAGAGAGAGAGAGAAAAAAAAAAAAGAAAAATAATATATATTAAATAATATTTAGCGAGAAAAGAAAAATAATAAAAAATAGTCTCAATACCGTTCATCCGAAAGAAGAAGCAAAAAAATGCTAAGATCGTGGACTAATATCCACATAAAATTCAATACGACATAAGAATCTTAAGACTGGCTTCATAACCACTCACCTTTGCATACAAAAGACTGATTTACAATGGTTGTAGTATAGATACCCGTGGACTCATAGGTGTGAAAGAGAAGAGAAAGTATCATGCAAAGAATAGTGGATTGATAATGAGGGATAAGAAAGCAATATTAGGATAATCTAGTTTGTTCCGTAATAGTAAATTGGAAGAAAGAATAAAGATCGAGGGATAGGAAGATATAGGTGGGAGGAAGCCCAGCCAAGAGTAAGGATCCATGGAAAGAGAGAAGGAGGGGGACGAAAGTGTGCGAGATATTCGGCTAACCAGACATCAAGGCCCCCTTGGGTGGAAAAGGGGAAGGGGAGTAAGGCTAGGTGTAAGGGGGAATGTCAAACAAAAGAAAGCTAGGACAAGGAGAAAGGAAAGTAGGAAAAAAAAGGAGGTCCAGTGGAAGAAAGACGTAAAGTTAAAATTCTGTTTTTTCACCAGAAGCACGTCAAATGAAACTGTATATCAACATATTGCTGTTTGCTAGTATTTGGTCTCGAAATCAACCTATCAGAACGTTTGTGTCCGCCAGGTCGCCTAGTATTTGCAGTCCAACTTGGGCCAAGGGCGAGAAAACCCTGATGCCGCGATAAATAAACTCACAATAATGGCAGTCAACTACTCTGTATCAAGTCCAGCCGAGTCGATTTAATTTATTTGACCCTCAATCGGACGCCAAGCTCACAGGGTAAGAGTTTTCCCACTTTGTTTTCAAATTAATAGATATAAATTGGATAATTACACACGTATCAACATAAGTGGATAAAGCTAAATCGGTACTCTATATTTTATGCAGATCGCGACTTTACTGCATCGAGGGTAGCATTTTGTATCTGAGAAGGACAATCCCCATACTAGGTTTCAGCAATGACTGAGTGGGGTGGACCAGTCCCATGATCTTCAGAGTAGTGCGCTTTCCTTCCCTCACTCACAATTAGGTACCCATTTACAGCTTGGGTATACCAGTGAGCTAGTGTCGACTAACGACGTGAAATTCGAGGACCCAGTGAGCCTTTTATGAAAGCAATTTGTTCTAGACCAGCGCTCTAACCAGTTGTCGTAGGTCAATCAGAGTTGTTCTCAACATAAGTGAGCTCATAAATCAGTCGATGCCTAAGTCGCAAAAACGTGAACGTTTACAGTATCCATGGGTTTTCAACCAAATGTGTAAAGCTCATTAATAACATGCCATGCAGCTAACTGCTGGGTAATAAAACTTCGATTAAACCTCAAAAGTGAAACATATGAGGTTAAAAACGTTAGCACAAGGCATAGGGACAATTTTTTTTACAAAGCAAACCCTCTGGTACGCCACAATTAAAAATGACAGTTCAAAGATTTTAATCTTGACAAGAAACAGGTCCAGTCAGAGAAAATATGTTGTATTTTGAAAATCCAGAAGTTTACCCAATTTAGTCGTCAAATCAAATAAAAATGACCCAACACAATTTATTCAGTATTTTCCAACCAGAATTTCATGAACTTCAGTAGAAGTCAACATCCTTAGCGTCAGGCAATACATCACTGAACAGACAACGCTAGAGTCAAGCAGTCAGCCACAATAAGCTTGCTTGACAAAACAGGATAAACATGAGTAACCTGACGAATGTCCCGTAAATCTATAATTAGAAGATCATTCCAATTTTTTTTTGTCCAGTTTCTCACAAGTTGAGCTACACACCAAGAGGTAAGTAGACTTACCACAGAACACCATTGTTAACCTTATAGAAAACCTTATTTTCTGATCAGTTTAAAGAGAGAGAGAGAGAGAATTAGCTCATAGAAAAGGGCCTGTTAGAAATTAATAACCACAAGGGCACAGCAACAAAATCAACAATGTATCATATTATGTTGTATACAAGTCAGACAATGCCTACATGAAGAAGTAAAAACAAATGATGCATTTCGTTCTACATTTTTGATCATGGTGAGATAAAGCTGGGACAATTGTTTGAATAATCCTCACTCAGCTAGTCGCGTAAACGCCAATCAACTAACTTTCTTGAAGATGACAGCAACTGAGCAAGGTAACTCATTGCTCAGTCATGTCATTTTGTAGACTTTAATGTCTCAATAGGTCCAAATATATAGCTTTATGCTTTCAATCAAGTCAATTACGAAACCTATACTGATGTTCAAAAATAGCATGAAGTAGCAAAACTAGACAACTACATACATGCCACAAAAATATGCAAAACAAAGGTTCTTACAGAATATAACAATATTAATATTTAGCTGTTAAAAAAACTGTAATAAAGGCCGATGGAAGAACATAAATAAATAATTCTAAAAGAGTCTCAGAGCAGCAGGCTAGAATGTTTCTAAAACTGTTCACAGTTAGGGAGGTCTACTGACAAGACAACAAGCAATATTTTGGGCTTGTTCAGAGCCATCATATAGATTCAGGTTGGAGTGCCCGAGTAATCCATAATAGGCATTTCTTCCTCGAAATTACAGTGGAATGGTAAGGAAAACCAATAACGGTGTGCGTTCAAAATAACAGTTGAATAACACATACTATTCAGTAGAGCTATGAACAAGAGTAATGCAGATAGTATTTTTTTTTTTGTCCAGAAATTCAGTCCAATTATGCCATGAGTAACTCGCCATGCCGCTATTTTTAAAAAGTGTAAACTCTAAAAGTGATAAATTACGTGAATTCTAACATGGAATATTTACCACCACAAAGGCTAAGGCAAATAAAACTAGGCTACTAATAGAGATGCTTGACTGAGATGATCATAATAATCTTATAATACTACTATTAAATAAGATATGGTAAAATAAATTATATTAATAATATAGATATAAATTAGGAAAATAGTATAATATATATATAGATAACTATGACAAATCCACCGCCCTGAACGCAGTCCCATAATCTTGCAATGAACATAACATTTCTGGTCAATTTGTCATCCAGACATCTTACTGGCACTAATACCAACTTAATTTTATATGTATATAACTCTTACTGAGTTTGTCAGAATGTTGCGAATGACATCAAACAATCAACTATCCGTGAATTCTTCCCGCGTCATTAAATGATTAATAGACTTTAGTTTAATCATCCTACCCTATTTATGTTGACAATTAAAACACAACTACCTTGGTTATTACTACCATTTGTTGCCGGTCTGATAGCCCGGCTGACAAAAGGAGGATAGGGCGGCCTGGCTGGAGGCCCTTAAAGTGAACTGCAACCGTACGGCTCCATCATTGCAAAGGCACTATACCAGGCCAATAAAGAGTGTTTGCTGAGTAAATCATGATTACGCGAATACAACCGAGAGAAATTACCGACTGATTCGTAAAAGTCGATGAAGATGGAAACGTTACTACGGCTTACTGGATCCTATGGAACACAAAAGTTTTTTATTTACTAAAGGGAAAGAAGAGAAGCTGCGTGGAAGAGAGAGGAAAGCAAAACTAGAAATCACAGCTCTGCAAATACTAAACTCCACGAAAGCTGGACAAAATACCAGTAAATCAGACATAGATACTCATTAACGGGAGACTAATGTAGTACAGCAATGGTAGCACAGGGCAGTAACTCCGCAGACAATAGTAAGAAACGCATATATGAGAAACTCACCATCAGAAGACATGAAAAAGTTTCAGATAGCCTAAAACAACACCCCATCAGTAAGACAATACTGAAAAGAACAAACCAAAAACCGATTGACAAGAATTAAGCTGTCAACCAGCACTTCAGCGCAAGAGGTCAGCTGATGTGTGACCCAATGCCTCTTAGTTAAACATCAAGTAGAAGAAATGACCGCAACAGAGGCAATGGGAGCAGCTCACGTATGATATTGACACATTGACATTCACAAACAACCATAACCCCCTACCAGGGATACACTGTCCACCTTACAATCCCAGGCAATCATGAGAACAGAACTAAGTAGACTCCCACTATCTAAAACGAAAACACTGTGGATCACCGCAACAACCAATACCCCCAGATCCATCAGTATATTCATGTCTTCCACCGACAGATCTTCAGTTAAAAACAGTAAGGAAATGCGGGGAGCAGGGATCCAAATACTAATGTTTAAAAGCTCTATAAAATAGATTCAGATCAATTGTCCTAACTGGAGAACTCTCCACAAACACAGACAGAGTCTACAGGCAATCCTAGCAGCTACTATGCCGGTCCCAAGCCCGGAGAAAAAAGGAGGAGGGCGGCCTGCATGGAGGCCGTAAGGAGGCAGCCTCTCCACCATGCAAAGGCACAACAGGCCAATCACCTGTTTGTCTTAAACTATGATTACGAGAGCAATACAAGGAACGGACTACGGACTACGACTTATGGAACTTGGAACACAAGAAGTATAAATGGGAAGGAAGAGAGCTGGTGGAAGAGATGAGGAAAGCAAAACTAGAAATCCTGGCTATAACGGAAACGAAGAAAAAAGGACAAGGAGTCATGGATCTCGATGGCAACACGTTGCTCTACAGTGGTGTACCCATATCTGAAAGAGCTAAAGGGGGCGTGGGTTGCATTGTGGCCAAAAATCAAAAAGATAGTATCAAGGGATGGAACTTTGTCTCGAGCGCATTATGGTTGTAAAACTAAAAGAAGGAGAAACCATAGTCAACCTGGTCATAGTGTATGGGCCAAATGAGGATGAGAGAGCAGAGGTCAAGGAGGAATTCTTCGAGCTGCTTCAAAGGACAGTGGATGACTGCCTAGATGAAGTTATCATGCTCGGAGATTTTAATGCCAGAGTTGGAAATGACCATGCTAGATGGGGTGGAGTTATCGGAAGATATGGAGAAGATACTCTCAATGACAATGGAAAGCGACTCCTTAGATTCTGCAGTGAGCAGAATCTGATCATTACAAACACAAAGTTCCCCCATAAGCGCATACATGCATACACTAGATGTGAACCAACCAAGAATGAGAAGTCAGTGATCGACTATGCCATTGTTCGGAGAAGCTCATTCAGATATGTCCGAGATGCAAGAGTCTGGAGGGGGCCAGAGATTGGAAGTGATCACTACCTGCTAACAATCAAAAGAACAACTGAAAGAGTTGCTCAGCCTAGGAACTGCCCAACATCACGCAAGAAACCAAGTAAACGAGCAGGAGAAATGAGCATTAGGACCTACAAGCTGAGAGAGCCAGAAATTAAGACCAGATATCAGGGGCTTATTGCTACAGCAGTGAGCAACACAGAAGAACGACCTGATGACTTGGAAACCCTCTGGAATAAATTCAAGGATATCATAAAGACAGCTGCTGCAGAAGCATGCGGTGAAGTCCGACTTGGGAACCAGAGAAAGAGGACACCTTGGTGGACAGAGGAAGTCAGAGAAAAAATAAGAGAGAAGAAAATGGCATGGAAACAATACTTAGGAGCTAAAAACACAACAGGACAAATGGAAAAATATAGAGAATATGTGACACTCAGAACAGAAGCAAAGAACAAAGTGCTAGCAGCAAAACAGAAGTCCTGGGAAGAATTTGGAGAAAAGCTAGAAAAAGATGCACAAGAAAACCAGAAATTGTTCTATAAGACCCTAAAGAACATGAGGAAAGAAAAACAATGCCCTCTCAAATTTATAAAGGACAAGCAAGGCAAATTGCTTACTGCCCCGAAGGAAGTAATGGAAAGATGGAAAGAATATTTCTCAGAACTCCTGGATGGTGAGCATGTGAAGCATCAGAAATGATAACCACTAGCACAGAAGAGAAAACCAATGATGGTGAAGATGACATAAAGATGGAAGAACTGAGGCAGCACTGGAGAAAATCAAGATGGGCAAAGCAGCAGGGCATGATGGTATAACACCAGAAATGGTTAAGTACATGGGAGCAGCAGGCGACCTATTACTCTTAAGGGTCCTACAGGCAGCATGGTGCAACAAGACTATACCAAAAAATTGGGAGATTGCCATCATAACACCAATTTTCAAAAAGGTGACAATCGACAATGTGGAAACCATAGAGGCATATCCCTTCTCAGTGTCCCTGGTAAAATCTACTCTAGAATCCTAGAGCAGAGACTCCGACGCCTAGCTGAGCCACAATTGGATGAGGTCCAGTGCGGATTCCGAGCAAACCGAAGTACTCAAGACCTAATCTTCACACTCAGACAGCTGAGTGAAAAGGCCCTTGAGTATAAGAGTGAGATCCATCTTTGTTTCATAGATCTGGAAAAGGCGTTTGACAGGGTCCCCTGGAGCAAACTTTGGACTGTTTGGCAAGGAAGAATATTCCAGCACCTCCGATTCATGCTATACAGAGCTTCTACAAGTCTTGCAGAAATTATGTGAGGACAGCAAACCATAAGTCAGAAGAGTTCAGGACCACCACTGGTGTAAGACAAGGTGATATCCTATCACCTTACTTTCTTCATACTCCTTATGGACGATGTCATCAAGGCATGTAAGGAGAGAACAAGAAAGTATTCAGTGGGGTACTGGAAGATGAGACAGGTCTATATTTCAGAGCTGGCATTTGCTGATGATGTTGCCCTGATTGCTAAATCAGAGGCACATCTCCAATCCAACCTGCAAGTCTGGAAGGAAGAGCTGGAGAAGAGAGGGATGGTCATAAGCAGCTCTAAAACAAAATCCATGGTGATATCACGAGAAGAAAGAAAACATCAGATTAAGTTGGGAGAACAGGTCCTGGAGCAGGTCGACCACTTTAAATATCTCGGAGCTATTATAGACCGAAAGGGAGGCATCAAAGAAAGTTGGCCACTCGAAAAGCAGCGGCTGGGAGACTTTTTCAGGCCATAAATCGTGGATTCCTCAGCAAGAAAGAGGTTGGTAAGAAAACGAAGATGGCTGTATACCGCTCCACCTATGTCCCAGTCTTGACATATGGATGCGAGTCGTGGGCAATGACTACAACCCACAAAAGCCAGATCCAAACCTCAGAAATGAGGTATCTGAGGAAGGTGGTTGAAGTAACAAGAAGAGACATGGTCCGCAACCAGACGATACGTCAAGGCCTAAAATCCCACCCGCTGCAGACCCAAATAGAACAGTCCCAACTAAGATGGTTTGGCCATGTCTGCAGAATGGGAGAAGATCGGCTACCACGACAAGCATGGGAAACAAAGAGCCAGGGATCCAGACCCCCAGGACGACCCAGAGTCCGCTGGGAGGACAACATTAGACAATCTTTGAAGGACCGAGGACTAGAATGGAACCAGCCAGGAAGAAGACAGCTGATAGAATAGTCTGGCGCTCTCTCTTCCAAACCTCTACACCTCACGGTAGAAGAGGAATGACTAAATAAGTAAGTAACAAGAACTTAGACTATAGATGCCAAAAAAACCAGCCTTACTAATTGTACATTGTGTAACCCTATTTCTTTGCCATACGTTTTTTCAAGGGCTTAACAATCCCATCCGCAGATTTATGCCAAGGTCAAGGAAATAGGGCAAATTGCATTACTGCCCCTAAGGAAAGTAAATGGAAAGATGAAAGAATATTACTCAGAACTCCTGGTGAAGGCATGGTGAAGAGCATCAGAGGATGATAAACCACTCCCAGCAAAGCCAGAAAGAAGAAAACCAGAAATGATGTGTGATAAGATGAAACATAAAGATGGAAAACTGAGGGATTACAGCACTGGAGAAAATCAAGATGGCAAAGCATCAGGCATAGATTATAACACCAGGAAATGGTTAAGTACATGGAGCAATCAAGGACCTATTACTCCTTAATGGGTTTCTACAGGCAGCGTGGGTACAACAAGCCATACCAAAGATTGGGAGATTGCCATCATAACACCAATTTTCAAAAAGGGTGACAATCGACAGTGTGGAAACCATAGAGGCATATCCCATTCTCAGTGTCCCTGGTAAAATCTACTCTAGAATCCTAGAGCAGAGACTCCGACGCCTAGCTGAGCCACAATTGGATGAGGTCCAGTGCGGATTCCGAGCAAACCGAAGACTCAAGACCTAATCTTCACACTCAGACAGCTGAGTGAAAAGGCCCTTGAGTATAAGAGTGAGATCCATCTTTGTTTCATAGATCTGGAAAAGGCGTTTGACAGGGTCCCCTGGAGCAAACTTTGGGACTGTTTGGCAAGGAAGAATATTCCAGCACCTCTGATTCATGCTATAAGAGCTTCTACAAGTCTTGCAGAAATTATGTGAGGACAGCAAACCATAAGTCAGAAGAGTTCAGGACCACCACTGGTGTAAGACAAGGTGATATCCTATCACCTTACCTCTTCATACTCCTTATGGATGATGTCATCAAGGCATGTAAGGAGAGAACAAGAAAGTATTCAGTGGGGTACTGGAAGATGAGACAGGTCTATATTTCAGAGCTGGCATTTGCTGATGATGTTGCCCTGATTGCTAAATCAGAGGCACATCTCCAATCCAACCTGCAAGTCTGGAAGGAAGAGCTGGGAAAGAGAGGGATGGTCATAAGCAGCTCTAAACCAAAATGCACGTTGACATCACGAGAAGAAAGAAGACATCAGATTAAGCTGGGAGAACAGGTCCTGGAGCAGGTCAACCACTTTAAATACCTCTGAGCTATTATAGACCGAAAGGGAGGCATCAAAGAAGAGTTGGCCACTCGAAAAGCAGCAGCTGGGAGACTTTTTCAGGCCATAAATCGAGGATTTCCTCAGCAAGAGAGAGGTTGGTAAGAAAACGAAGATGGCTGTATACCGCTCCACCTATGTCCCAGTCTTGACATATGGATGCGAGTCATGGGCAATGACTACAACCCATAAAAGCCAGATCCAAACCTCAGAAATGAGGTATCTGAGGAAGGTGGTTGAAGTAACAAGAAGAGACATGGTACGCAACCAGACGATACGTCAAGGCCTTAAATCCTACCCCCTGCAGACCCAAGTAGAACAGGTCCCAATTAAGGATGGTTTTGCCATGTACTGCTGCAGAATGGAGAGAAGATCGGATACCACGACAAGCATGGAAACAAAGAAGCCAAGGATCCAGACCCCCGAGGACGACCCAAACGAAAAAAAAGGTCTGCTAGCACCCGAGTGGACAACATTAAGACAATCTTTGAAGGACCGAGGACTAGAATGGAACCAGGCCAGGAAGAAAGAAACAGCCGAAGGATTAGTCTGGCTCTCTCTCTTCCAACCCTCTACACCTCACGGTAGAAGGGAACGAAACTATGTAAGTAAGTATAAAAAAAAAAAACTCTTGATGGTTTTGGATGGCCTTCTATCTGCTTCTAAAAAAAACTCTAACTCTTCGAAATTACACTGTTTCATCGTAATTAAATGATACTGTTTCAAATCTACCTGTAAATTATGTTTTTAAGAACTACATGGCTTTTCTGCGCTTTATGTCTTTACTTTTAGCTATATCAGAGCTATAATAAGAAATTATATATAATAAATACAACAAAAGAGGTAGCTAATCTAAGATAAAGGTCCCCTTATCAGTTGAATATTGCGGCTCCTTTTACGTTCTGTGTATTATTTGAGGGATTGGCGGGGGGGGGGGTGGGGGGGGGGGGGGGGGAGGGGAGGCCAGTGTGGTCATGACTTTCAAGTACGTTATCATGGCGCTGTCCACCTGCATCTGGACCATAATTCATCAGCAAGTAGTTGTACTAGACTTTCCACCTTCATTCAGTTCTTGCGTAGTTACAACCTGACCTACGGTCTCAAACATCATTCATTTAGCAAATGAAAACTCAGTCAGCTATATAACTATGATAAAAGAGCGATGACACAGTAGAACTTGACCTCTAAGAATGTTGGACCACGAAAAGAAAATTTGACAGGCTTGGCATTCATCCAATCCATTGAGAAAAACGGCCTTGCCGATTATAAAGGGTTCTATTGCATGTTTTGTCACTCATTCTCAGCCTTAATCTCCACTTCTACGTTTCATTTGTAATACTCTCGATCTAAATCTGTATTTCTCGCCAGTTTCTATTCATTTTTTGTCCCTGTCATAACTGGAATATGCAATAATGTACATATTATGAAAATAGATTTATATATCTATTTCTTATCTACACTTTACTCTTGCCTAGTTGTCACACACTACCACTGTTGGTTAAATCTCTCCTATACTCAAGATTGTCCCCTTTCTAAATTAGCATGGGCAGATTGTTAATTGCTTGTTATCTACGTATTCTTGATGTAGTTTACCACAACCTAATTAGTTGCGTGGTGATCTGTATTTGATTCTTAACGCCTCGATGGAAACGTGGGTAATAGATTAGACAGCGAACAAAGAGATGGTATTACTGAAGAGCATTATAATTTTTGGAATCAAGGGTGAGCAACCACTGCGATTACCTCGCTTGGAAATCCGCGTCGCTATAAAGCAATTAAACACCGAATTGCTACTCAAGATACTGCTCCAAGAATGCCCATTCAAGCAAGACGGGTAAAATTTGCACTGGATTACAAATACGTTATGCCTGATTCTGTTTTCGGCTTTACGTAAGAACGGCTTTGATTTACACGTAAGCTGATATCTGAACGAAGTATGCCCGTGTAGGTTTTAAACATCGGCAAGTAGTGCTGTTTCGGTCTATAGTGGAATTTAGTCACTTTGATTTCATAGAATATATTACCAGAGCATTCTAACTAAATTTTACTACAGATACTCCAACAGCTTTTAAAGAGCATCTATCGGCGGAGTTCTAGAAGCCCTGTTGTGGGATATTTCTTAGTTTCTCGATGAGATAGTCTAAAAAGTTGTATGGAAGGTCAATACTATATATAGTTTTTGAGTGATTATAACTAGTTAAATCGTCACGTTATAATTCACTAAGAGTGGCTGGCGAAGCGATTTACTTATAGGTCCTCTATGATAGTTCTCTAGGAATACTGATGTTACAGTTGCATACTGAACTAATAATAATTCTAGTAAACTCTTCCAGCTATAAGATAAATTTTATCTGATCAGCTAGTCAACCATCTAAATATGTAACTCAAACTAAGTCTAAATCACTGATTCAACATGATATTGACGAAATATGTTATTATTTTCTAATTCAAGAATACGGGTTTTTTAAATTGACTAGAATTTATTGTGTCACGGGAGTTTGATAACGTAAGACAATCTCTAAGCCTTGAGATATAAATAAGTTAAATAACCGACGTGATTAAATTAAAAAAATATATTAGATTTTACGCGGTTAAAGATTAGGATTTGTTATAATATATATTTTTAAGGTTATTTGGTATCTTTTCTCTTATACAGTATTTGGGTCCCACCCTAAACCTTACCAATAGCCGGCCTTCCATGTAAATTCTGAAATAATTATACAATAAACTGTTTTAACTTAGGTCTGGTCTTCCAATTGTAAAGCTGGAATCTGAGTTGTGGTTACACCCAGAGAGAGACCGAATACCAACCGCGAAGAAACAATGATAAGATGCCCTTTGTAGACGGACATATTGGTCAAGATTCTTTGCAACATCTATTTACATCGGCCCGTTGCGGCGACCTTCAACCTTAAACATTTCCCGACGGTTTGATGATTTAGTGGGTGGACCAAAAATTTTTATACTGAGAGAAGTTTACCGGACTTACGATTTCCAGTACTGAAACCACAAGGATTCTGACCTTGAGGCACTGTACATCCCTATACCTAACTGATTTGAAGTACATAATCTTCTAAGTCATAGCAAGATGTAGCTAAAGAGAACGCTCCCCGGATAAATGGATTAACCGTCTCTGTGAAGAAGCTGGTGCTCTTTGCCAAAAGAACACAGGATATGGGCTGTGGCGTGTGTGTCCTAAAGTTTGCTCTCCAGAAGGAATAAGCACTTTTGGTAAGGTATGTAACACAAGGTCAGTAGGCCACTGTTGTATGGATATAATGTAAAAGCAAGAATGATGGTTCTTTGATCGTATAATTCAGGTACCACAACGTTGGACTTTATCTTTTAATCATAGTCTTTTGCTAATACTTGTCCCGTTTCAGATTGAGTAAAACTTAAACTCCTGTTCTTACTGTAGAAGGGAAAGGCCTAGACCTTAGCATAATAAAATCTTTGACTCGTGGAGTGAAAACCTTTTCCTCCTAACTGATCTTGTCTCAAGAAGGAGGAGGATTACACCTATGAGGATACTCGGTATTAATTCTTACCTATGTGTATTGTAGGTTTTGATATTCCAAAAGTGTGCTGTTGTGAAGTTTGTCTTTATATAAAATATAATTTACATCTAAAATTCGATTACTTGTTGGTCAGCTCGTCCAAAAGATTCCTATCCATAGAATAATGTGCACCGTCTGTTGCGTCTAACTGTCGTCACTTATGTGTGAGTGTATGTTTAAGTTGTGTTGGGTTTATCTGGTGGATGATATGGAATCGATATAGAATATAAGTAGTTGTCTGAATTTCTGATGTTCTGGATTAGTGATAGGCTGTTGGCGTGGTTTTGCTTAGTTACGGTCGATTGGCAACCATACTCGTGGGTCGTCTAGTTGACACCATTTCACCTTCATGCGAAAAATCTGTGGTCATGGTTGTCTGTATGGGATCAATGGTCAGTGATTTGTTCTCAGTCGGGCAATTGAGTAAGGGATTGGGATCTAGGTGTGGTAATTCCGGTGGTAAAGGCGACGGGGTATAATGCCGACAAGGGCTGGGTGTTCATCATACAGCTCCTTTTTTCCGAGGTTGATGTCTTCAGAGTGTGTGGTCTGTCGACAAGGTGACGAGTAGGTGAAAAGACTTGTTTCTGTCTGGTGTGGGGTGGGCGTACGTATGTGAGGTTGTATTATGTTGCGAGTTGGACGGAGGGCACTTCTAGCTCCCAGGGTGATGAATTCTATTTGGTTCAGTACCGTATTCGTTGTCTCGAGCTCTGCACAGCGTCTTGGGTGACCTCATGCATGGGAGTTGGTCATGGGGAAGTTGTTGGTGTGTTCCATGGGTGGGGGGTTGTCTTTACTGAAGGTTTATAGTTTTAGGTTGTATGTTTGACACCCAGGCTTTGCTTCACTTTGTGCAACAAATTATTTGATGTCTTGCCTTGCCTAGTGCGTGGACTGGGAAGTGTCAACGAGTGAATAGGATCTCAACTAGCGGCAATGTCTGCGTATTTCTTAGTTCTGCTACCGATAGGTCCAAAATGCAACTCAGTAGCACATGAGACGGTGTAATTACATTTACGCAAATCAATGTTTAAGTGGGCAATTGACTTGGTCTAGCCATCTGTGGATGGGGAAGTTTGGTGTGTTTGTAGTTATAGTTTATATGTGACGTAGTCACAAAAATAGCCATATTTGTTTAGCAACTAGCGACCTTTTCGTATGGGGTGGTAATCTCATTGTGCGTGTCGGTGGGCAGGTTGTAAGTTATCACTGGTTTGCTTCAAGTGGTGTTTATGTCAAGTTTAGGTTGTGTACACACCAAGGGACTCACATGATTTACGCATGTCTTCGCTCCCCAATAAGGGGTAAGTGGAGACACTCCTTCAGGGCGTATTGTTTCTCTGGTCGTTTTAGTTCTTTACAGGTGAGTTTGTGTTAGCTGATGAGTCAAGTGATTGTTTATCCACGTTTTAAAATATATGATTCTATGCGAGTGAGGGTATTGCAACATTATTCCTCATGTTGCTGTATGTTCTATCTTAACTGTTAGTGGTTCGCTGAGCAAAGTGGTAAAAGGGTGGGAGGCACAGTGGTATCCCTGTTAATGGCCTAGACCATGATAATCTGCTTGATGGCTAAAACAAATATGGGATCCATCAGTACTGTTGGTTACTTTGGGTGAAATACATGGTGGTTGGATGATTTAAGACATTATACAGGCATACTCGCTGTGGTTAGTAAAGTGTTTGTGTTTATATGATGTTCACATATGAGTGCGCTTTTAATGATTTCAGGAATATAGCTCATGTTTAGGTGCTAAAACGTGCTTTTTAGTCTTTTTAGTAGATTTTAGCTTTTCATTTACCAGCAAGGTGGTGTCTTCGCACTTTAGTAGAAGTCCTAGTTGTTAGATGATTGGATCATTTTTAGCAAGAAAGTATCTAATTTATATTACAGTGCATGCGTGCCCCATTATAATAATGATCGAACCCACGCATCCCGTATGTCCGCACGTACCCCCCTTAGTTAAATTTTGATGCTTTATCAGAACGTTTACAATCACCAACACCCTCCCACACTCGTGTACACAGATACACTTATATGCTCACAATCTCGTGTAGTATATATTAGATGGTCTAGGAGTAGACTGATCCTACTAATTACTATGTTGATCTCGTACATATCCAACTGGTGTATGCTTGTGTGACACATATTTGTGTATAGATGATCCTTAGGAGCAGCTGGCTAGACGCATGACCATATTACGTGTAACATTTACGACCATAGACTATAGTACATAGAATGCTTGGATAGAAAGAGCAGTGACAAATGTACGTATGACAATATCTGTAAGTAGTGATTAACATCTTATAGCGAATACTGAAAGTGGATGTTATATTTGAGAACACTTAGAGGAAGGAATGAAAATGAGCTTGATAGATGATTGAAGGTGCACATGGTCATATGATCCTCTGTAGTTATATAAGTCTAATGATGATCCATGTCAGTGCTACTCACGTATAGAAGTAGTAGCGATGAGAAAGAGACTTTTGCAGTAGAATGGACATTGTAGTCGAGCTATATGACAGGACTGTCATGACATCTAGAGTAAGAGAAGTTACCTCAGAGATCACTATTGGCAGTGGATGAATGTTTGAAGCTTCACTCAGTACTGTGCACTTGTTCGTCAGTAGTACATAGCCGATATATAGATTGTCGAGAGATGTATATGTATTTTGATGTATATAGTCGCGATATCCTGTCAAAAAGAGTAGTCTGATGGATAACCAGGATACTGAGCCGTAGAAAGAGATTTTCCATATGATTGTGTAAGTACTCTCGTGTCAGATATATGAATGAGGGTCATATGACAACATCCAGGTTATTCCCCATATGTCTACTACACACCCCCCCCCTGTGAAATTTATGTCCCTGAAAACCGAATCCTGTTCAACTTTACCGCAACATCCGCCTGCTGTATTGATTATTATTAATTTATTTGTTAAATGTGGCTATTTTGTCAAAAGGTATGTGAAATCTGGCCTATCTCTCTATCTAAACTAAGTATCAACAACTAGAAAACATTAATGCAAATAATTACAGCGAAATCTGATGAGTACATATTTACAATTAATTAACCTAATCCGGTTTCTCTTTCGGTTATAGGTAACTTAGGGAAAACTCAAAGCGGTATGTTACATCATCTTATAAATAAACATAGAAACTTTAATGATCCAAAGCATAGATCTAGTGACGGTGGGTTTGTTTGAGTAAAGTCTATAAGAGAGTGTAGAAAAAAGGGTTAGAGAAATATTAAAGATTTGATACAGTCTATTGTCTTAGTTGAAGGGGAGATCTATCATGAGTGAAGGGAATGCATTGGAGTAAAGGGGGCGGGGGAGATACTCCCATATTACGGAGTTGTAAATGTAAGTGTTGAATATAGAATTTAGAGCAGATGTAGTGTGCTCGCCCATAAATGGTTAGAAAATTACAGGTAATGAATATGTATAAGCTTTAAAGAAGAGAGTATGGGGTCAGTTAAAAACATCAAAGGTAGAGACTTTGAATTAGGTCCCTTGCAGGTTTTAGTGAGTTGATGAAAAAAAAAAAAAATCACGTAGAAAATTGGAGTGAGTGAACACGAGTTGTATAGGGGAACGTAAGAATGATAGCGCAACGGAGAATACATTGGAATAGAACGCGCTCAGCGTAAGACCTGTGATGGTAAATGCGCTCACGTAGGTGGTCAGCAAAATGTGCTGTGAGTTAAAGAGTGATAGAAACCGCTCATGTACTTACGTATCATAAATGGTTGTACGGAACAGTATTTTTGTGATAGTTATTTATTCGGAGACAAAATGTTGTGAAAGGAAAAATGGAGTATTCCGATATAAAAAAAAAACCAAAACCAGAGTATGTTTGGAACATTTTTGAGATCTATTACTCAGCATGTTAGCCAGCAACAGGGCAGTCCACAAAAAGAAAAATAGAAGTAGTCTTGCAAAGTGACAGCCCAGTGCGGTAAGGCCAGTTTTGTCCTCAGTGAGATATACCAAGAGATTATAAAAAAAAAACGTAATAAACAGTCAGTACAGAAAGGAAAAGGGGGGGGGGGGGGGCAAGAGGTTTCGCCTGAAGAATAGATGAATATTGGATAGCTGAACAAGCAGTAGGCAAGAAGACATAGCAATGTATTGAATAATTGATACTGAATTGTTGAAACTGAAGGCTTTTATTATACAAGCTGCCAACCTTGAAGAGGAAGTTGGGCATAGCCATTTGTGACCCCTGTATTCAACTATGTTAATAAGTTTGACATTTGATAATTCACTGCTGTTTTTTTTCGGTGAATTCGATTATCAACATGGTATTAAAAATGCAGAAGCAGTCTGAAGAAGAAAGTTTTTCGTATTTACCTTACAACATACTATCTACGGAACAGGCAGTGTCCAACCTCTAATTCATCACGCCAACAAATACAGAGAACTTCATGTGGCACAGTGACCAGCCCTACACATAGAATTTCAGAATACGGGCACGAACAAAAACGAAGGATCATCAAAGGCAGACTGAAAGCCACGAGAATTGAACTGCGAGAAAATAGTCAAAAAGATTCCTGCAACTGCAAAAAAAAATCGCCGAGACAGTGCGGAGTCAAGTTAAGTAATCGACAATCAAGAAACAACGAGGTCCAAATCAAGGCATCACGAATTCTAGTTCACTAAGAAGATAGGGAATAACAAAACATCCTACCTGCACCCAACAACCGTCCAGAGGTACAGGCACTCAGCATGAGATAACAATCTGAATTAATAACAGCCCAACGCGCCAAAAAAAACATATACACACCTATAAGTCAAAATTGTCTGTTAGTCGGAAAATTACTTGGAAGCAATTGTTCTATCCCAACAAGAAAACACAGATAATGTAGCACATAACTGTTAGAGAGAGATAAGTTACGTCATTAGTTTAGTCATTTAAATTTTATAAATTTAATTTGGAATGTACACTCAAAAGGTTTCCAAAAAATATTGTTCGTAGGTTCACAAAATGTAATAAGTAAATTTTTGTTGGGCCATATAGTAGTTGTTAGGTATTTCTTTTGCAGGTCAACCAGGATATTAATCTTGTTTTTCAGTGTTTTTAGTAATACGAACACGGTACAGGTCCTAGAGTCAAGATGGCAGACGAACAACAACAACTTACTGTGGGTTTGAGACTCCCAATGATCTGCTTCTTGAGCAGTAGCCACATGAACTGCTAGGTAGATATGAAAGTAAGTTCAGAAATTCCGAACAGACATAACGCCATAATCTCAGTAATCCTACTTAGGTAGAAAATGTTGCTTGCGATACAGGAGGTTATTGCATCGTCGTTCAATATGGACACATTGAGTACTAACTATTGCATATCTTTCCTCCTGCATGGATTGCTGGTCAAAGTTTTATAAAGAGAAGGTTTGAAACTTTCCCATATGAGACGATGGAGGACTTTAGGAAAGGACTAATAAGAAGTAATTCACAAATTACGGGGATGCATCGGACAATGGAAGCTCTTCTGAGAGCGTACGACAGCAGAAGGAGAACCCATTCAAATTTAGCACATGTGGATCCTGGCTGAAGAAGCTTTCTGGAGAGGCAACTAATCAACCAACAAATGAGAAACTGTGAGTTATATTCGTGATGTTTAAATGGTACACCCTGCTTAAATTACATCTGCTCTAGGAGAGGACTGCCTCAAAACTATCACTGGCTATTGCAACTAGCTAGCAGCAGAAGAGAGCCTCAGAAGAAGATTGGACCTCAGGCTTGTATAGCAGCTCCCATTGATAAACACAGGAAAACCTATGAACTAGGACACATAGTCTACAATGAAGAATATCAAGACGGAGAGAGAGGAATAGAACACTTTTGTAGTCAAGACAGGTGAACCGCGATAGCCAAACGTTGTATGCCTTGCAATAAGCAGGACTTAAATCCTTTGCGTTAACGTATTGAGGCCATAAGCCGCGAGCGACTCAGTAAAGATGAGTTGAGACCTTTTACCCGAGACATAGTAGCCACGACAATGACAACAAAACTAACAACCATGCCAAAAGAATAAGACAAGGGTATGAAAGTAAATAATACCAGAGAGGTGACTCATCAGAAAGATAGTACAGACCACATGCGCAAGACGGAGAAAGACATAATGATACAATAAGTGGAAGACAACCACAATTTAACATGATAGAAGCACATGGTAGGTATACCAACAACCATACCTTTGTAAGCGGGTGTCTTTCTATTATTATCGTAGGTCCCAATACACCAGGTGCAATTGGGTTTGACAAAAAGACGGCAACTTCAACAGTCAAGAATGCAGGAATAAGAAGATAGAAGTGGGGATGGGTTCAGTTAGAAGCAGAACAAACATGACAGGAGGAATCATAAGTACAGATCGCGAAATTGGGGGAACTGGAAATGTAACAAATATCAATAAAAACCACGGGACAATAATAGAACATAGACTAACATGAATAGGAACACTCCCACTGTCAATCAACTAAACAATGAGTTAGGGACATTGGATATTTGAATAGAGAGAGAACTAGAATATGATTTTTTTTATTTATGAGAATTTGTGTTGGAGAAATCAGGAAGACGATAAATTATTTACAAACCAAGAATGGTACTGTACACGTAGAGAAACAGATGACGCATGACAATAGGAAAAGGCGATCATACAACAATAGATGGCTAACGAAACAAAACTATTGAACTACCACCGATTATATAGAAGCGAAGACAGAGAAATACAAATAAAAGATAATTGAAAAACACAAAACAAACGACTCGGATCCCCTAAAAAATAAGACAGCGCAGCAACAGTCAATCGAGCTGGCTCATAAACCCTACACCAGTGCTCATGTATTGACGAAATATAACACGTAAGGAGTATAGAGCATGGTAGACCGTCAGGGCTACTGTAAGCCTGTATCATTTGGCCGCTTTACAAACAAATACGAGCAAAATGTGGGGCCATCTCAGGAAAGTCAAAAATACCCGTACCACAGGTGTCAAGAAAACCTTGAAGTGATGAACGGCTTGGTGCAAAATGAAATGGCGATATGATCGTGGAACACACTTTCACCAAGTGGAGGTATGGACGGAGAAATAACATACAAACGTTGATTTCTGCTAAACATAAGCTCAATTACATTTGATATTCACCGAATAAGATTAATGCGAATGCAATCATGGTTACCGACTCTATACATACTTCCATAATTCCGAACAGAACAACAGTACGCTGCGACCGAAAGGAAGTCGTATTCTTCAACTAGTTGAAAAGGTCCCATATTGCAACCAAAGGACAAACGGTCTTGATACCACTCGACTGGAAGATGAGATATAGCTAGATGAACCCTGGAACTAGAAATGGTAAAGAATAGACAGAAATTGAAACAGGACAACAATGTCCAAAGATGATTATACATCACCACTGAAGAAATGTGTATACCAAGTAGGTATATTGTTTTATAGAAGGGTACACTATGGATGTGCCAGAATAGGTAATATTGAACACCAGAAAAAGCACCAAGACTAAGAGACATGAAGAAATAACAAACTGCATCATCAGAGACAAATAATCCAAAACCCCAAACAGTTAGGAACATAAAAAAGCCTACTATGTGTGGAATTTCATCGAGAAACCACGTGTAGACCTATAACGGTAAACGAAACATTGGCAGGTCCACGCAGACCGGTATAAACAAACAGAAATTTTTTTTCATGGACTAACAGATCCTATGCACAAGACAAATACATCCGTGCGGGAAATTCTGGACAAATAACAGATATACTAGAAGCAAATCAAAGGTTCATCCCCATCATAAAATTTCGCGATTTTGATATTGCTTAATCTGACATGTGTGCCTAACACCGACATGAAGTTAGGAATGGACGCAAACAGTACTAATGAACATCGAGACTGAGCCAGAAAAGTCTAACAAAAACCATACAAAGGACTCCGCCGTCAACTAACAAGTGTAAAGCTTATCCAGAGATTTGTAGCACGCTTGGTCATCAAGATCGCGTGTCAGAATGGGCGTCCCCATAGTGAATAGCTATTATAGGAGGACTGGTGTCACAGTTTCGCTGGTGACCTAAGAGCATAGAATAGCTCACTAAGGACCTGTAACAGCAGCCACCCGCATGCCCTATATTAACACATTCTACGCTATTGTATGACGGATGTAGCGTCACTCACCCGTGACCCGAAATCGTTTCGGTGGGACCCATTGGACAAGAAAGAAGATAATGATAAAAAAGCACGTTCTGTACCTTTGGGAGACGAGTATCGGCTTGGTAATTGTCTGACCATTTTGGGCTAAAATTGTAGAGCCCGCAATTATAGGGCGCTAATGGACGAAGTACTAGTGTAGATGCACGATTTGCCATCATGTATATAGAGCATTAGCCCTGTTTACATACGTCAGGATCGCCCGTTCAGAATCACCATTACTCAACACGTGGAAGAAAGTCTTCCGGTGTCGAAGAGTTAAGTAAGTCATAAAACAAATTGAAATTGACTAAATGTAATTTCCTCACCGGAAACATGTAGTCTAGGACTGTGTCTTATAATCAAGGAGCGAATTCAACCGACAAAGACAATGTAAAAGCCTTTAGGAATGCTCATCCACCTGTGAATGCCAGACATGGACGTGGGCGTTCTTGGTACGTTGGTGATTGTTGGAAAACACTGAGTAACGAATTTTAACACGAGCGGCAAACCTCGAATCATTTAGGTTAAAAATTTGCCCAGCAAGGGGGAACAGAGCGCGAATTGCCAGAAGGCTTTTGGACTAGCGCAAGGAAGCTGTATGATGTAAGCTCACAAGGTTTTTTGGCACCCCAACGCCAGCATAATCATTCATCTTAATACACAAGACGCTCTCTTGTGTACAGCGTTGGAAGCGTGTTGTGATCTTCTGTCCTGCAATAATTTATTCATGGATAACCACAGATGATGCCTAACGTGGGAACGTAGAAAAAACTGGTTGCACTCATTTGTAAATTCTCAACTCTCCCATAAGTTCACAATATCTCAGATTGACAAGGCGGCAGTCTATGGATATGAGAATCATTTGCTATAGATCGAATGCCTTAAACAAATCATCATTAGCTGCTGTTCTAGTGTAACGATCCTTATAGCACAAGACAAGATCATGCAAACCACTGCGCACAGCTTTCAG